>ML660204.1:0-257067 GCA_007570785.1 Antilocapra americana | reverse complement strand
GTGTGTGTGTGTGTGTGTGTGTGTGTGTGTGTGTGTGTGTGTGTGTGAGTGGGTTGGGGGGAGGGTGGGTGATGGGAGTTACCATCACCTCCATTGTGTGTGGGTGAGACCCTAGCCCGGGGCCAGAGAGGGGCTTTTGGGGCTCTGGTTCATTGTCCTCACCGCCCCCACTGTCAATGCAGGCCCCTGCTCTTGGTGCTCTGGGTTCTGATGGGACAGTTCAGAGACTGCGTGGCATTATTCAGGGAGTAAAATGCAAGTTCCTCCTCTTCCCTGGACAGTGCAGCTCATTTCTGCTGACCTGTCTTTGCACGGGGTGTTCTCTGCTGGGAATGCCAGCTCAGGTTCTGTCTGTGTAAGAGTTGTGCAAGGCTGGCACCAACGTGGGAGGCACCCCTGCCTGGCCCAGCTCCCCCCGATGCCAGGCAGCACTCAGATGCTTTGTCTGTCTTTGTTCCATTCATTCCTCACAACCTGGCAGGATGGTTTCCCGTTAATAAGCCAAATGACACTGGCAGATGGTAAACAAGATTCAGGCAAAACAAACAGAATGAATACTAATGTTGGGTATCAATTATATCTTAGTAAAAATCGGAGAAAAAAGATTCAGGCATAGAGGGGCAGGTGTAGAAACGTCAGTTTCTCTCTCTCCGACCCTAGTTCTGTTCACTAGAGGCAACAGCTGCAATCAATTTGGGGGTGCTCCTCCATGGACAGCCTGTACATATACCCCACTGTTCTTTTTAAATACACAAATGGTAGCACATTAGAATGCTGCTTTTCACCTCACTTTTTCACTTAATAATAGATCTTGGTAACTATTCTGCCTTGTATGTACACAGCTCCCTTGTTCCTAATGTCTGGGCAGCGGTTGGTGTGTGGGTTTATGTAGGGCATCCTTTCTAGGCAATGTCTGGCCTGTTGCTGTCGTAGCTGGGCAGCAGTGCCCATTCCTGCTTATACTTCTCTGTGAATACCTGCAAACACATCAGTAGATGCCTCTTGGAAATGGATCCCAGGATCACAAACTGCACATTTAAAACTTGGATGAGCTTGTCAAACTGCTCTAAAAAGGGGTTGTGAGGCTAAGTGTTCTGTAAGCCCAATTTTTTTTGTTGTTCAGTTGCTCAGTTGTGTCTGACTCTTTGTGACCCTATGACTGCAGGATGCCAGGCTTCTCTGTCCTTCACTATCTCCCTGAGTTTGCTCAGACTCATATTCACTGAGTTGGTGATGCCGTCCAACCATCTCATCCTCTGTCATCCCCTTCTCCTCCTGCCCTCAGTCTTTCCCAGCATCAGGGTCTTTTCCAACAAGTTGGCTCTTCACATCAGATGGTCAAAGTATTGGAGCTTTAGCTTCAGCATCAGTCCTTCCAAAGAATATTCAGGGTTGATTTTTTTTAGGATTGACTGGTTTGATCTCTTTGCTGTCCAAGGGACTCTCAAGAGTCTTCTCCAACATCACAGTTCAAAAGCATCAATTCTTCAGCACTCAGCCTTCTTTATGGTCCAACTCTCACATCTGTACATGACTCCTGGAAAAATCATAGCTTTGACTTGACGGACCTCTCCTTTTTAATAAATTGCCTAGGTTTGACAAAGCTTTTCTTTCAAGGAGCAAGCATTTTATAGACATGGAAATTGGTTTTTAAATTGGAAGCTTATCCAAGGCCCCACCATTGTAGTTGGTGGTAAGGCTGGGCTTCTCACCAGGTCTGTGCCCGGCTCTGGGGCCTCGGGGGCCAGGAGAGGGTTTGTGGAGACCCTGTGCTCCTGTGCTCTCCCAGGAGAGCCACCCCATACCAGGTCTCCTCTGTCCCTCTCTGGCAGCTTTACCAGATCCATCCTTTCCACAGCCAGCAGATGTGGGTCATCGACATGGTGTGTCTGCACAACATGAACCTGGTGGCCGTTGCGTCCACGGACCAGAAGATAGGTGAGTCCCTGCCGCTCCCCAGGCCTGTGCCCGGCCACTGGGAGCCATGCATTTGCGTTTGGAGAGATCTGTCGCTCAGTCTACTGTGAGCATGGACTGGAGTCTCCTGGGAGGACTGCTGGGTGGTGACTAGGGAGACTGCTCACCATCAGAGATGACCACCCCCCATCTCCAGCCTAGGACACGGGTTTGGGTTCCCATGCGGGCCTCCTCCTTGGTCTCTTCCCCAGAGTTCTTTGACATCAGTAGCCACAAATGTGCCCGGGTCTTCACCTTCACCGATCTGGACAGCTGCGTCCTGACCATGAACTACTGGTGAGTCTCCTGGGAGAGCACTGTAGGGTCTTGGCAGCAGCTGCATCACTCAGTGGGGCTGGGGTCTCCAGAAAGCCTCTCGGGAAGCGGCTCTGGAGTGACCCCACTCTCTGTGCCTGTGTCCTCTTTCCCCCAAGCTGCTCCTCTTTCAGGTCCCTCTTTGGGGTCACTCAGACCACAGAGTCATCGTCGGATCCTCTTCCTGTCCCTCCTGCATCGGGTCAGCCGTCAAAGCTGGCCTGTCCTGCTGTGGCCTGAGGGCTCTGAGCACGTCATGGTCCATCGGCAGGGTGATTTGGCAAAGAGCAGCCGAAGGACCGGGGAGCCATTTATTTTGCTTTTCAAAAAATGTGCTGATTTCTCTTGGACCTGTTCCCTGATGGTCTGCATCCGGGTGGCTGGGCCCATGTTTGTCGGCTGCTGGGGCTGTTGTCGGCTGTCCAGGCTGGGAAGTTGTGTGGGCGCTGCCCTCGCTCCTGAGGTGGAGGAGGGCCTTGGAAGCCAGGAACGGGTGGGCGGTGGTGCTAGACGTGCTTAGCTGCTCCGTGGTTTCCTCTGTCTCCCTGTTTCCAGGTCGGACTATCACAGGGCTGTGTTCTGCTACGGGGACACCAAAGGCAATGTCATCATCTTCACCTCTGATGATGTGACCACTGGGCTGTTCAACCCCCGAGTCCTCCCCAGGACCTCCAAATGGGGTAGGGAGATGTGGGGAGTCGGGGGAGATGGTCCTGTCCTGGGAGCTCCTCTCCGTCCCTGGGGAGGTGGTACACCTGTGTGCTCAGCTCAAAGCCACCTGTGGGGGTGGGGGATGGGTGACAGCGGGGCAGGGACAGGGCTGAGGAGACGGGCAGTCTCTCTGAAGGTGGGAAGTTGTGCCTGTGAGGGCTGGTTCAGGGGCTGAAGCGGGGGTCTTCAGAACCCTCTTCATCCCAGGGAGAAAAAACCTGTGGCAGCTGTGTGACCCTTTGGGCCTTGGGACAAGGGCATGCTTCCTCCATCACGTGAGCAGAGTTCTGCTCCCTGTGGCTGGGAGCTGCCTGTGGGTGGGGAGTGGGTGGAACTGAGAGGCTGCCCTGAAGGCGGGCTCTGCGGGGCCTGGAGGAAAGCCCAGCTCCATCGCATGAGCATGTCACCTCCTGCAGTTCACCTGCTTCAGGAGGGGCTGATGTTGTCAGTCTGTTAAGGGAGGAGCAGGGGAGGGTAAAGGGGGTGAAGGCTTGCACAGGCCCCACAGTGTTGACTGAGATCCCAGGCAGGCAGTCTGCCCGCCCCAGAGCTGGCACATGAACCTCTTGCTGGGCTGTATCTCAAGCTGACTAAATGCTGGAGGGTGCTGTTTGGGGATGCTCTGCCAAGTGGCAAGGGATCCCATGGCCTCAGGAGCCTGGGGCTGTCTGGGGCTTGTCTGAACTGGACTCAGACCAGGATTGAGCCTTCGACCCATAGTGTCGGTCCTCCAGGCTGCTCCACATCCATCTAGAGGAGGCGGAGGCCACTAGGGCCCCAGCCTCCAGGAACACTGACTCCCCTCCATCCAGGACTCCAAAGTGGCTGCTTGGGCTTCCAGTCAGAGTAGGACTGTCTCCAGGAGCTCCCGGGCCTTGGTGACAACCTCCTGCCTACCTTGTTGGGCAGCACCCATCACTGGCCAGGCAGAAGACAGGTCCTGCCCTGGACGCAAAGGGGTCTGGCACCCCATGTGCCTGCCTCATTAGCCTGTACCCCTGGTGCCCACCCTGCCCTGAGCCAGCCCACCCTGGTCACTCTATGCCACCCTGCAGATTGGCACAGGAGGTTGTGGTGGTCTCTGAGCTGAGTGGTGAACAGGAAATTGGAAGGGAGGCAGATGAGTCTGGAGTGTTGGACGGGAGTCCTTCCATGCCACATGCTGACTGAAGGCTGGGGACAAATGAGAAGGGGCATCCAGCAGTGTGTTGAATTGGGAGGGGTTGGACAGACCAACTCTGTGTGACCTGGACCCTGTTGCTTAACCTCTCTGTGCCTTGGTTCCCTTATTCGAATGTGCATGAGCACATTCAGTTCATGGATTTGCTAGAAGGTGGAAGGAGAGAAAGTGGAGGGACAGGGCTGTGCTCACCATGCATGCTCCAGCCATGCTTGCTTTATGACGCATGCATGCAGCTTCTTCTTGGAACTTGTATTTGCCAGACAAGATGAGGCATGTAGTTTGAAGCAGAATGACAAATTCCCAAATGACTGTTTTCAGAATGAATAAGAGCCCAGGATCTCAGTTCATTCTCCGCTCTTGCAGAGTCCGAGTTCTCTAATGGAGACTCAACAGGGGAGAGTTAAGTCTCTAAAATCTGGCTCCAGCTCTGCCAGGGGCTGGCAGGGGACTCTGGGCAGCAGTGTTTATTGGCTCGGGTCTGTTTTCTGGGTGCCGAGTTCAGTGTCTTCACTGAACTTGCCAGGACACAGGGAGGCTTGAGCGAGCATTTGTATGGGAAAGCCTTTTGAGATGCATGGGAGTTGCAAACCAGCTCAAGGGGTCTTGCTTCTGAGGTCTTGTTTGTCCTGCAAATGGAAAGACCTAGTGACCGGGGCCTTGATTTTCTCCCCTGTCAGATAACTGGACCAACGTTTCTACCCAGAGGCTTCTAAGTGAGAAGTCCCCTATGTATAGAAGTTACCGGCTGAAGGTAAGGGGGCTCTTTCCTCAGCTGTTTCCATGGTAACTAGCTGAAAATACAGCAGGTGGATCTGCCTTTGGGTCTCTGGTCTTGGGGACTGGTCCCTGGGGGAAGGGTGGAGGCACCTGCTGGATCTCACCGGCTCTTTCTGCAGAATCCCCAGGTGAGGCTGGTCTCTCTTACCACCTTCCTTGCTCAGACACGCCCCCTCCTGGGTGCCTTCTCACCATTGCCCAATTCCTTTCTCCACATGGTGCTTTCTGCGTTCAGCAACTTCAAGAATCATGAGCTAGAAATACAGTCAGGTCACTCTTTTGCTCAAAATCCCAGTAGCTGTCCTGTTTGAACAAAGTCTCAAGTGCACCCCACGACCATCAGGACAGGAAGGGCTCTGGCCCCTGGCTTGTTTCTGGTCTTGCTTTCTACCTTGCTTCTCCTCACTCCGCCACAGAGGTGCCAGAAAACTGCTGTTCTCTGAGTACGAAGCCCTTCACACTGCAGGGCCTTGACATGTGCCATTCCTTCAGGCTACCATGTTCTCCCCCCACTTACTGTACACACCCCCTACTTCCTCACGTCCTACCCAGCCAGCCTAGCACAGCCCGGCTCGCCATCCACCTCTGCCTTCATCCCCTCACTGCAGCGCTTATAGCAGTGGTCCCCAACCTGGCATGAGGGAATGGTTTCATGGAAGACAGTTTTTCCATGGACTGGGGTGGGAGATGGTTTCAGAGTGCTTCAAATACATTACATTTATTGTGCACTTTATTTCTATTATTGTTACATCAACTCCACCTCAGATCATCAGGCATTGTATCCTGGAGGCTGGACACCTCTGGCATATAGAATTGTGACACCTGTTACGACTGTTTTTTCCCATAACTCCGAGCTGTTCTCTGACATGAGCTGGGTGGGTTTCCTACAATTCAACTCAGTCCTAACACTGTCTACTTCAAGATGGCATCAGACCCTGTGGGTTAAGGGTCCCATGAGACTGCCCTCCACTTCTGATGCCAAGTGCAAGTTCAGATTGTTGCCTGTGCTTCTGACCCACTGGCATAAATGAGGTTTCCATGACCCATCTTCTTGGGTTCGATTAATTTGCCAGAGCAGCTCATAGAATTCGGAGAAACATTTTACTTCACTATATCATCTTTTTTTTTTTTTTTTAAAGATTTAACTTAGGAACAGCCAGGTGGAAGAGATGTAGAAGGCATGGCATGTGGAAGAGGCGTGGAGCTCCCATCCCTGTCTGGGTCCCCACTCTCCCTGTACCGCCACGTGTTCTCTAGCCCAAAAGCTTTCTGAACCCTGTCCCTTTGGGTTTCTATGGCGGTTTCATTATATCATGATCGCTTCATCAGCCACTGGTGATCAAGTCATCCTCCAGCCTTCAGCGTGACAGGCACTTGGTGAAACAGCACACAAGAAACCCAGCTGAGTGCCTGATGACCCCTTCCAGCTCACCTTGTCCATTCTTGTCCTGAAGAGGGGAATCTCCCAACTGGAAGGCCAAGCACGGGGCCAGACCTCAGAGCCCGTCCAGCCAGGCCATGCCATTGGCCTGTGGGTTCCAGCCTTTTTTCTGCCCAAGCTGCACCAGATAACATCCTTGTGTTCTGCATACCTCGTCCTGACAAACATGAGCGGGGTGTGGGGGAGCCGGGAAGCACTGGTTCCCTGTGGACTAGGGATGAGGGTGGATGACAGGGACTTTAGACCAGGCAGACTTGGATCCATCTTTCCTCCCACCTTGGGATGGGGCCACAGAGAATGGTGTTAGTATGCACTTGACCTAGCCCATCCTCTAATTTATAAACAAGAGTTCATGTGACAGCAGATTCCAGTGCTTCTCACCTGTTCCATGGACAACTGGTGGCCGTACTGTCCTGGTCACCTGGACATGACCTGTGCTAGACCTGCGGGGCCGGAGCACTTTGTTGAAGGCACTAGACTCGGGATCTCCTGGCTCCTCCAGCTGCCGATACCTGCCATTTTCTGGGAGCTGGGCCTGGACGAGGAGGGTTGGGCCTGGATGACTGCTCGGATTGGGTCTCCCACCACCACCGCTCTCTTTCCAGGCTCTCCACCTCAACTGGTGTCAACAGGTCAAGTTCATCCCCCAGCTGAACCTGGTGGCTTCCTGTTCAGCCATTGACAAGTCCTCTCTGGTGCTGACAGTGTTGCCATCCAAAGCCCCAGAGAGCCTCAAGTAAGGGGCACCCATTTTCAGGCAGAGATGGTGGGTCTGGGAGGGGGTGGGTGGTGACACTGACTCTGGGATGCCAGCTGCACTTCAGCCACACGTGGCCATCCCTGCTGAGAGATGGCCTGCCTCCAGGACAGTGGCATCTCCTGTGGGCAGTAGAGAGGCCTGTGGATCAGACTGGGTGTAAAGAATCACTGTGTGTCCTGAGTGCCAACAGTGGGCTGTGGTGGTTGGAATATGGGCTTTGGAGTCTGTTTTTTTGTTTTTTTAAATTGAGATTGTCAGTTTTGAAAATTGACATATAATATTAAGTTTCAGGTGTGCAATAGAATGATTTGATACTCATATATTTGTGAGGGCTTCCCTGGTGGCTCAGTCAGTAAAGAATCCACCTGCAATGTGGGAGACCTGGGTTCAATTCCTGGGTCGGGAAGATCCCCTGGAGGAGGGCATGGCAACCCACTCCAGTATTCTTGCCTGGAGAATCCCATGGACAGAGGAGCCTGGCATGCTACAGTCCATGGAGTCCCAAAGAGTGGCACATGGCTGAGTGACTAAACACATATATTGTGAAATGATCACAGTAAGTCTAGTTAAAATCTATCACCACACACAGTTACACATTTCTTTTTTCCTTTCCTGTGATGAGAACTTTTGTGGAGTCTGGTTTTAATCATTCTGGCATTGCCACCAGCAGCAAAAATATAAGGTCTCTTTTATCCACCAATCTATACACAAAATTCAGCACAAAGGCTGGCACATAGTATGAAACAGTCAGAAAAATGTTTTCCAAGTGAAAGAATGAGTGTGAGTTGCTTCACTTCTGTGAATCTCAGTCTCCTCCTGTTGTCAAAGGGGACAATAACAGCCCTCCCCTTACCTCAGGGCTTACGTGAGTGAGCGCCGTACATGGCCTGTGTTCAGTCGTTGGCCACACTAATTCTTTGGAGATGGTTCTAATATATTTACTTCATTTTTGATTCCTTTACCCCAGAGGGAATATTTTCTTCTGTCGTCTTTTTAAAATTTTTTTTAAATCAACTGTTAGGAATTCCCTGGTGGTCCAGTGGTTAGGGCTCCATGATTTCACTTCTGAGGGCCCAGGTTTCATCCATGATTGGACAGCTAAGATCCCACAAGCTGCACTGTGCAGCCAAGAAAATAAAATCAACTGTTAGTCACACAGGTGTATGTATCTGTGTAAAAAAGATTCAAACATAAATGAATCTGGAATCTTGCGGGCCCCCCTCCCCATTCCCTTACCCAATCCTCGAGTCCTGGACCTAACTCTAGGCCGGAGGAGGGGAGCATATGCCTGAGGTGGTGGGGAGGCGTCCATCTTGCTTTTTGTGCTTTGAGTGGAGTGGTGTGGTGGCCTTTTGCTTGGAGCTGGTTTGTCGGTTTGGTTCCTCTGATTTGGTGGGCGTATTACCTCATGTTGGTAATATGTCTTTCATTCAGCTTCTTGTTTTATTGGGTCTCAATGGCAGGAGGCTGTTACGGGAATTACTGCGTTGTGGCTACGAGGGCCTCGGTGGCTGGCCCTGCTGCCTTCTCACTCCAGCCACACACTGGCCCCCTCGTGGTTTAAGCATGTTCCTGCCCAAAGGCCTTTGCATTGTTCCTCTCTGCCTGTTTTTTTATTCTTTAAACATTTTTCTTTTTATGAAAGATTTTAAACACATAGAAGTAGAGAAATAGGATAATGCTTTCTAAGTTTGATCCCCAGGTTGAGAAGATCCCCTTAAGAAGGGAATGGCTACCCACTCCAGTATTCTTACCTGGAAAATCTCACAGACAGAGGAGCCTGGTGGGTTACAGTTCATGGGGTTGCAAAGAGTTGGACACAACTGAGCAACTAACACTTTAATATTCCTAGTACTAGTCCAAGTTAATCTTTACCCAAGTGTCTCAAAAACATCTTTTAATTATTATTTGGAATTAGATATGGGCAAGGTTCTAGGATGGTTCCCAGCAGAGGAATGGTGTGGTCTGACATGCAGAGCATCTTTCTGGCTGCTCTGTTGCAAGTGGTGGTTGTGGTGGTATTAGTCGCTAAGTCATGTCCAACTCTTGTGAACCCATAGACTGTAGCCTGCCCGGCTCCTCTGTTCATGGGATTCTCTAGACAAGAATACTGGAGTGGGTTGCCGTTTCCTTCTCCAGGGGGTCTTCTTGACCCAGGAATCGAACCTGTGTCTCCTGCATTGCAGGCAGATTCTCTACTGACTGAGCTAAGAGGGAAGCCGTATATGGGCAGGAGGGGAAATAAGGACACCAGTCAGGACGCCATTGTATTAATTCAGGGTACACATGATAGTGGCCTGGAGTCTGCCAGGAGTGGAGATCGAGATATATTTTAGGGGTGGGTTGCAGAATATATAGTTACCCACATGTGCACATATCCCTTCCTCATGAGTGAGTGCAGTACACACCCTGGCCAGCAGGTGACACCATTGACTGCTCTTGTTCAGTCTCTCAGTTGTGTTCAATGCTGCGAGCCCATGGAGGGCAGCACGCCAGGCTTCCCTGCCCATCACCAACTCCCGGAACTTGCTCAAACTCATGTCCATTGAGTCCGTGATGCCTTCCAATCATCTCATCCTCTGTCGTCGTCTTCTCCTCTTGCCTTTAATCTTTCCCGCATCAAGGTCTTATCCAGTGAGTTAGGTGATGGCCTCTTAGGGCATGGCCTCTGCAGGTGGGGCCGGCACTGTCAACCCAAATTCTGCCTCTGGAGTGGCCTTGTGGACTTCTTCCCTGAGTCCCACCCTGACCTTCCAATCTCTTCTCCACACAGAAGTCTCCTGCAGACCTGGTCTCCTCCAGCTGTCTGTTTATTTCCCTGCAGGACTTGCCATGATGTGTACACGCCCGTTTCCTTGTCTCTCTATTCTTTACTCGCTCAGGCTGTTTTCCTCTAGAAGGGAAGCTCCAGTGAAGGCAGGAGCATCTTGTCTGCTCATCCTGGAAGGGCACAGGAGCTGGGAAGCCTTTGTTGAATAAATGGTTGAATCAGCCTGAAATAATTTCTAGTAACATTTTGTGACAGTTCTTCCAGAATATTTCTTTGTACACATAAGTGTGGAGGGAGACATATCTGGTTTGACAACACAGATATTTCATATGCTTTTCTTGAACTTTTGACTTTTAGAGGAATCCTTCTGGCTGTGGAGTGGGGACCACAGGGAAGTGGGAGAAAGGCAGGAGGTTAAGAGCCTCAGGAGGCTGATACAGAAGTAAAGAGGGCCTGGGCCCTGGTGGGATGTGGGCAAAGAGGATTTGGGGCTCGGCTGAACAATGGGATTTCAGGAGAGGGAGCCTGTACAGTGATAACCAGGCTTAGGCCTCTGGGTGATGGCAGAAGAGCAGTTCAGGGCCAAGTTTGGTCGAGAACATGCTGGAGTTGAGTTTATTCACTTATTTATGGCTGTGCTGGGTCTTTGTTGCTGTGTGCGGGCTTTCTCTAGTTGCTGTGAGTGGGGGCTACCCTTCACTGCAGTGCAGGAGCATCTCGTTGTGGGGCTTCTCTTATGGCAGAGCACAGGCTTTAGGTACACGGGCTCAGTAGTTGCAGCACACAGGCTCAGTAGTTGTGGCGCAGGGGCTTAGTCATTCCACAGCGTGTGCAATCTTCCTGGACTGGGAATCGACCCGTACACCCTGTGTTGCCAGGATGATTCTTACCCACTGTGCCACCAGTAAAGGCCTGGAGTTGAGTTTTGAAGGGAGAGTTTGAGTGGAAAGAGTTGGTGGGACAGGATGTGTGGACATGAGGAAACAGCATACGCAAAGGCATAGAGCTTCTAGGGCTCTGGGGCCTATGAGGCCATTGGGGTTGGCTTTCTCCCTAACCTTCCTGGAATCCCTGACTGGGCCAACCTGCCGTCCTGAGCTTCTCCCGAACCCCCCTAACCTCCAGCCCTACCACACCTTTTCCTTTCCTGGGGCCCGTTCTGAGCCTCCTGCCTCTTCCTGTCATGCCCATGCTGGGTCTGAGTCCTGGCACCCTGCCCCCACCCCACCCCCTCTTTGGCCAAGCTCCCTCTTCCCATGTCCTCATCGTGGCTGTGTCAGTCTTCAGAGCTGTATGTGTCCCGGTGACTCACAAGACAGGGCACAGGGACCAGCAGGCAGCAGGAGCTTTATTCTCTCCCCCCAGCCTTTGGGGGCCCTCCCCTCCCCCGCCTTTTTGTTTGCATCCTGGGTGGGAGGACCCTCATCCCAGCAGAGTGAAGGTGCCGATGGAGTTAAGTCTCCTGCTCTGGGGGCTGCCCGCAACTTCGCAGGCAGGCAGGGATGGGTGTCTCTTTCAGGTGCTGCTGGTTCCCGATGAGCTGGGGACTACAGGGTGAGCCCAGGGCAGGGTCCCAGGGGCTGCTCCTCTCCTTGGATGGAGAGGTAGTGACTCGTCCCTGTACCCCCCAGCACCCGCAGCCCTGCTTCCAGCTCCTCCCACCCCAGGCTCAGAAGCTCTCCCAAGGCCACTGGTCCCAGCCTGCCTCCTTTGCTGTTGTAGGGTTTCAGTGCTGAATTTGAGAAAAGGGATTCTTTGCTTTGATTACTGCCCAGAAAAGAACGTCCTGGGTAAGTAACCTTTGTATCACGTGGAAGGTGCTGGTCTGGCAGAAGTAGGGTGAGGGGCTGCTGAGGGTGTGGGACCCATCAGAGTTGAGGGGGAGGCCTCGTGGCATCTGGCCCCTGGCCACTCTGGTGCCTGCTCATGGGCACCTGGGGTGGAGTGGTGACACGGGCCTGCTTGGCTTGGTGGTGGAGGGGATGGGGCGGGGAGGGAAGGGATGTGATGTAACAACAGCTGTCATCTGCCAAGCCTGGCTGGAGTCTGAGGTCTGCCCAGGACAAGGTCCCAGCACAAGCCTCTAGTGGCTATACCTGGTTTTCAACTCCAGTGACTGGCGGCTATGACCCCCTCATTCGCCTGTGGAATCCCTTCTTCTCAAGAAAGCCCGTGTGGATGATGAAGGGGCATCAGACCTCGGTGACACACATTGTTGTGAACAGCAAGGACAGCAGCATCCTCCTCAGCGTCTCCAAGGATAAGGTGTCACCCTTGAGGAACCCGGCCCTGATGCCCCCACCCCCCACCCCCAGCCTATAGTTCCCATTTCCCAAAGATGCTGGCCCATGGCTAATGAGCTAGCTCAGCCAGTCAGGGGGCTGCCAGTTGACAGGAGCCTGAGGCTCAGGGAGTGGTGGGACCTCCCTGCCTGCAGTCCCACCCCTGGCCAAAGGCCTAGAGGGGGCTACCCCAGGTGGCACCATGGGTCTCTGACCCCACCCCCCACAATAGAAGCCTGAGCCCAGCTCTGAGCAGCCCACCAGAGCTGCTTTCCATGTAGCCCAGCCTGGCTACTTAGTTTGTGGTCCTGGGCGGGGCCCTTCGCTTAACTGGGTCTAGTCACTGTTGAGTGGTTTAGAGGAGGGCAGGTGGTAAAGGAGCAGTGCCCTGACTGGCGCATAGTAGGTGTACAACATAGGTGAGCCTTCCCCCTCCCCCAGACCCAGACTTGCTGCTCTCAGCTCTCCCAGTGACCTCTCTTGGCTGCCCTGGATGTCAGGGCCAGACTGGACCTTTCTCAAATGCCCTGAGCTCCTCTGCTCAGGTCCGTTACTCTGCTCCTCTGAACTATGGGTTCAGGGTCTCTCCCCACCTACTGGGGATTGCACATCAACAGTCCCGGGTGTCTTCCTGCAAGGGACAAGTTTGTGTCCTCTGGGACTCAGTAGATCAGGAGTGGGCAGGGCCCTTGGGTCACCAGGATGTGCTCCCCAGCACACCCCACACTTGTTATTGTCTGGAATGCTGCTGGCAGCGCTGGGAGCTGGGCATTGTCACCTCCACTCTGAGGCTGGAAGGGTGGGGAGACAGAAACAGACACTCACGGTCGGTGATGAGCAGAGCCAGGATGTGGACGGGGTCTGTGGATTCAAGCCCCTGCCCTGTCCAGCTTGCTGCTGATGCCCCTGGGTGAGGAGTGTCCTTCAGGGACTTCCATGGGCCCCTCTGGGGACACTTCCTCAACCTGGGAGGAACCGAGGGGGACAGGCTGGCCTTTTGGGCAACTATGTCGGCAGTTCTGTCTGTGCCCCACCTGGCTTTACTGGAGGGAGGCCGAGGTGGGAGCTGGTGAGTGTCTGGGGGGGCATGGGCTGCCTGGTGACGTCTCCATCCTCAGCTGATGAGCAGCAGGTCTCAAGCAGGGTAGACGCCTTGGGAGGAGGAGACTGAGAGTAGTGTGTATGGCTCAGTTTCCTCATTTGACCATAAGCAAGGACTGATGCTGAAGCTGAGACTCCAATAACTTGGCCACCTGATGCAAAGAACTGACTCATTTGAAGAGACCTTGATGCTGGGAATGATTGAAGGCAGGAGGAGAAGGGGACAACAGAGGATGAAATGGTTGGATGGCATCACTGACTCAATGGACATGAGTTTGAGTAAACTTCGGGAGTTGGTGATGGACAGGGAAGACTAGCGTGCTGCAGTCTGTGGGGTTGCAAAGTCTGACACAACTGAGCAACTGAACTGAACTGAGTGACTGAACTGAACTGAACTGAATGATGTCTCTGGGCTTCCCAGGTGGAGCAAGTGGTAAAAAACTCACCTGCCAATGCAGGAGATGTAAGAGACGTAGTTTGATCCCTAGATTGGGAAGATCCCATAGAGGAAGGCCTGGCAATGCACTCCAGTATTCTTGCCTGGGAAATCCAATGGACAGAGGAGCCTGGCAGGCTGCAGTCCATGGGGTCGCAAAGAGTCAGGCATGACTGAGCAACTAAGCGCACATGCACAGTGTCTCTGTCATAGGCTTGTGGTCTGTGGCAGTGACTTAGCATGATGGCTGTGCTCCCAGGAGCACCCCCAGGCCTCGGGCCAGCCGCATGCCCAAGCACCCACTCTTGACCTCTCTGCTGATTTCCCATCCCCAGAATATTCGCGTGTGGGACATGCAAGACTACCAGTGCCTTCAGTCCTTCTGCGGGAAGCATTTTGCCCTGGGACATTGCCCCATCACCAGCATCTACTTCCACAAAGAGGACAACTCTCTCATCTGCAGCACCTATTCAGTGAGTGCTGTGCGGGAGAGAGGTGGGCCGCGGCTGCATGAGGAGGGGAGGGGCCATGGCCATGGTCTGCTGACCATGGACACCTAGGAGTGGTCACATCCTGTCCTGACCAAGACTGCTTTATGCCATGAGGACAAAGCTGCTGGGGTCTGTGGCCTGGCCCTCAAATCACTGTCCCCTGCGATTTCCTGGAGGACTGTTTCTAGGCCCCCACTGGTCACCGTCTATGTTGCTCTTGCTGCTGTCTTGACCTTTGTCTCTTCCAGTCTCCTTCTGGAAGCCCACCTTGACCCCCAGGCTAGGTTAGAAGCCTTCACTCCAAGCTCCCTTGCCTGCCCTGGATCACAGCCCTTATGACTCTGTCCTATCATGGTTACATGACTGTCTTTTCTGCCAAATCGTGAACCCCAGGAGGGGAGGGCCCACACCTACACCCGACCAGTCCCTCTGAAGGAGAGAACTTGGAGGGACCTGCTGTGAACCCTGTCCGTGAGCTGTGACTTGGCTGGTGCCCATGTGAAGTCTGCCCTGAACCCCTCAGGATGGGAGAAGCGCAAGGGGCTGACTGTCCAGGGTGGGGGTGACGGGTGGGGGGGCTGTGACAAGATGGAGGTTAGGGGGCTACAGGGATGCTTGGCAGCTGGTAGAAGAGGTCCGATCCAGAAAGGGAGACGAGGGTGTCGTCTGTGGTTGAGAGGAAGTAGTACCCTACATGGCTATTCTTCCCTCTGTTGGCCAGGTGACACACAGTGTCCTTATGGCCTCGGCTGACTCCCCCAGATGGCAGGTGTCCTGAGAAGGGAGTTGGGGGTTCCTTCCCCTCTGCTGAGTCATTGCTTGTTGAATTCAACAGAACTTTGAAGTCCATTTCAAAGCAGAGAGTATATTAATTAGGCACTGGCTCATCCCTTAAGGAACTCATGGGGGAGTAGCATAACAGATAATTTCAATAGAAAATGCTGTGCGTTATGATGTAGATGTGGGCTGGGTGCTTCATGGAGCACAGAGAAAGGATCCTGAGCCTGGCCGGAGGCCAGGGCAGTCAGGGAAGGCTTCCTGGATGAGGGGACACCAGATCGAGGCCTTATGCTTTTCAGAAGTTATAAAAGGGACCTGGGACTTGGGCTTTGGGGTTGTAGGAGCTCTAGGGTTTGGAAACTCTGATCTCAGGAAGTGGGGGCATGAAGCTGGGGTGAGGTATCAGGAATCCTGCATGCAATTGAGGATGTCTTGGTGTCTTGGTTTACTGGAAGTTTCTCTCTGGGGCTAGTCACTGAGAGCGGGCCCTTCTGACTGCCCAACTGTCTGCCTGTCCTCCCCTACAGATTGGAATCCTAAAAGGGTATCTGGAGACAGAGGGGCCTGGGAAAACAGAGGAGAAGACCACAACTTACAGCACGCCCTTGTGCGCCGTCCTCTACAGCAAGGTTTTCAAGCAGGTCAGTGGGCAGCAGCTCATCTCTAGGGCTGGCAGCAGGCACAGACCACACACGGGCAGGACTCTCAGAGCTTGGGTGGTGGTACGGGGCAGCGGGAGGTCAGTGAGCAGCTGTCTTGCACAGGGTTTGCCCTGGGGGAGACCGGAGCTCCACCAAGTGGCCAGTGGGTCACCAAACTTTGAGCCTATGTGCCCCTGGCTACCACCCGAGGTCAGTTCTGGACGGGCAGCCTTCTTTCCACTGTGCGTGATGGAACATGGGGTGTGGGCTGCTCTTTGAGGATCTTGGGGTGGATGTTGCTCCAGGGAAACCGTGGTTCAACTTTGTTATGGAAAGGGAGGGAGGCCCAGGCTGTGGTTCTGAGCAGAGATTTCTGCACTGGGCAGAGCAACTGGGCATGTCGATTCTGAAGTGTGGGGACAGGAAGGGCTCCTGGGCCCTCTGCCCCTACCACTGGTACCCATTTCCTGGCCCGGGCTCTGGGTGGTGGCTCTGTCTGCTGCAACGTGGCCTTGGCGGTGGAGGGCCAGCGCTTACCTCTTTGGATTTCCCTCTCATTCTGGCCGCTGGCACTGCCACTCCTCATACCTTACGACTCCTCAATGTCCTTAAACAGTTTAAAAAATAATCCCCCTTTTTATCCAGCTTTCCTAGATGTTCTCAATGGGAAGGCTGGTCTGAAGTAATATCCCCGTTACTGTTTCATCGTCACAGTCATGAAGTTGCTTTAGGTGGGGTGACCTATCTTTACCCAACATTTCTCTGCTTAGGGGGTCTTTAGTGTGTTTCCTGCTGTGTTTTTCCTATCCTCCATGGTCAATGCTTTTTCAGTAGTATCTTTTCTGGATTAGATATGATTTTCTCTGGAAAGATTCCGATAAATTTCATTTCAGATTTAAAGGGGATTTCACCAAAGTGGTTCCTTTTAAAAGAATTGTGCCAGTTTGCACAGGGCAGAGGGCGGCCTGTTTTCACGAGTGGGTTGTCCGGCAGCAGGAGGGCCCAGAGCGCCTGCCTTCTCGGTACACTGAGTGGTGGCTGGGCTACCCGCAGTCCTGCCAGCTGGCGGCTGCCCTTCAGAGCGAGGGCCTTCCCCTCCCCAGGAGCCCCAGCTGTGTGTTCCCCCACAGGTGGTGAGCGGCTGTCTGAGCGGCATGGTGAGCGTGTGGGAGGTCGGGACGGGCAGGAGGCTGATGGAGTTCTCAGTGACTTGTGACCAGCAAGTGGAGCTGACCGCCATGTCCCTGGATGAGTCAGAAGGGTGCCTGCTCACGGGTCTGCGTGACGGCACTGTGAAGATGTGGAACTACAGCGCTGGCGAGTGCCTGCTGACCTTCCCCAACGCGGACCAGTTAGAGGTCAGTCTGGCCCATCAGCTGGGGCCTGGGGGCCCCTCACAGCTCCTGTGACCCCAGGGCATGCTATTTTTCATATCTCCCCGAAAGGCTGTGTACACAGACTCCCTGGCTTTGTGCCTCCCTGAGCCTTTGTGCATAAAATAAAGATAGTTGAGACTTCCCTGAAGGTCCAGTGGTTAAGACTTCACCTTCCATTGCAGCAGGTGAGGGTTTGATCCCTGGTAGGGGAGTTAAGATCCCACATGCCTTGAGGCCAAAAAAAACAACACATAAAACAGAAGCAATATTGTAACAAATTCAATAAAGACAAAAAATGGCCCACATAAAAAAAATTCTTAAATGAAGATAGATAATAGGGCCTGTCCTCCACAGATGTTCTTCAGATGTCAGCTATTCTTGGTCTTTTGGTGTGTTAGCATTTCTCATCTTATATCTTGGGAGGGTTTTCCCAGGTGGCTCAGTGGTAAGGAATCCACCTGCCAATGCAGCAAACTCAGGAGACGTGGGTTTGATCCCTGGGTCAGGAAGATCCCCTGAAATAGAAAATGACAAACTGCTCCAGTATTTTTGCTTGGGGAATTTCACCGACAGAGGAGCCTGGTGGGCTGCAGTCCATGGCGTTGCAAAGAGATATGACTGAGCAACTGGGCACACAGGCACTTGGGGCTTTAGGTGGCATTGTTGGCAGTGGGGTCATGTGATTCAGAGCCACCCATACCCCTATTTGGGAGATGCCTGCCAAGGTTGTGAGGAAGGTCTGTGGGTGTGGCAAAGTGCAAAGCCAGCAGTTCCTCTTTGGGACTTGAGCCTGTTACCAACTTGTGACACAGTTCTTTAAGAAACTCAGAAGGAGCACTTGACCAAGAAGCCAGGGATTAGGGACTGGTCCAGATCCTATGACTCCATTGTTTGACCTTAGCCAGGTCACTTGTTGGCTTCCCTCCTGTCCCCTATAAGATGGACATGGACACTTACCCAATCTGCCACCTCCAATCCATCACATGGATAATGGGATGTGAGAGCACTCTGAAAAAAAATATGGTGGTTTCACTGCTAGGGAAGTCTCATCATCATGGAGAGTTTGGATTTCTTGCTTGGTATGGTTAGGGAGACATTTGGGGCCTGGGGCCATTTTCTCTGAGGTACCTTAGAGTTCTATTTCCTTTCATCTTCAATAGATTAGTGGGATTGTCCACATGAACAAAGTGTTCTACACGACTGGCTGGAGTAAGAGAATCACTTATTACACGTGAGTAGCCAGGGCACAGGGCTTCCCTGATTTGACTCAGGCAGTAAGGAATCTGCCTGCAATGTAGGAGACCCGAGTTTGATCCCTTGGACGGGAAGATCCTCTGGAGAAGGAAATGGCAACCCACTCCAGTATTCTTGCCTGGAGAATTCCATGGACAGAGGAACCTGGCTGGCTACAGTCCATAGGATTGCAAAGAGTCAGACACAACTGAGCGAGGAAATCACCACCACTGGCCAGGGTGCACATGGGAGATGAGGGCAGCTGACTCTTCTCTCTTTACTAAAGATGAGTTCCTCCATCCCTAACTTTGCTGACGGCTGGAACACCAAGCAGGGAGTTAGCGCAGGGTGAGGTTTACTGCTTCATCCTCTCATCTATCCATTTATTCATCACTCCATGAGGCCAATAGGCTTTGTACTAGGTGCTGGGAATGGATATAAGCAAGAATATGAAGTCTCCATCCTCTTGGAACTCAGACACTAATCAAGTAACTTAATTTATAATGATAGTCTCTTCAGTGCTATGAAAAAAAATACAGGTTTCTATGAGGAGGGAACGAAATCTGATCTAGTGTCAGGGGCCATCAGAAGAGGGTCATCTGAGGTGTCATGGGTGGAGTGGGATCTGAAGAGTGAGCAGGAGAGGTCTTAGTGAAGCAGTGAGGGGCTGGGGACAGAAGCGACATTATAGGCAGAGGAGTAGCAAGTGTAGGGTCCCTTCCTCTTCAGATAGCCTTCCTAGGGTCATGGTTTCCCCTTCTTTCAGCCTGAGTTCTTACTCAGATGTCTGAATGGGGCAAATCTGTAAGATGAGTGTATGTGAAGCCCCTAGAACCGGGCCTTTACAGCAGACACATAGCAGATGCTCAGTTAATGCAGTCAGCAGGGCAGAGCTCCAGCTCTGCTCTACGTCTCCTCTGGGTCAGTGCTTGGAATCCTAGAGGCTTGGATGTCTTCCCAGGATACCAGTAAGGCTGAATGCTCCACCCTCCTGCCTCCGGGCACGTGTGCAGGTTCCACAAGATCAAGCCAGTGCTCTTATGCTACCACTGGCAGACCTACCACACGGAGGATGTCCTAAGCATGGCCAAGTACCAGAACCAGTTCATCGCCACCTCCTCCTACAACGGGGACATCCTGTTCTGGAACACCGGCACATTCAGGCCCATTCTCAATTTCAACGCCTCTCAGAGCCCCTTGCCCTTGCTGCCCAAGAAGGTATGGTCAGCAGAAGCACGCTGTCCTCTTCCTGCTCTCTCAGCTATGGGCCAGAACAATGTAGGGCTGGGGGCTGGGTCAGGGACACCCTGGGAGGTGGAAGGGAGTGATGATGACTTGCTCTGAAGGAGTTTGGGAGCTAGGGAGGTAGGTGGTAGTTCTTATAATTATCCTCATTTGATGAATGAGGAAACAGGCACAGAGAGGTTAAGTATCTCTCCTGAGGTCACACAGCCAACAGGTAATAGATCCAAATCCAGGCTGTCTGACTCTAGATCCTTGTGGCTCTAGTCCTGTTCTCCCGAGGAGATTACTGTCTCCTTGAAGGTGGCTCACATCGACCCATTGCTACTACAGATTATTGCTCTGGGCTCACTGGGCTCTTGGTAGGACTTGGGAAACCCCCACAGTCTCTGAATGACTGTATCTTTGCAGATTAAAGCTGGAAGGGGCCTTCGGGGTCACCCCTCCAGTAGTTTTCCAAACTTTTTGTGGAGGGAGGCTTAGAGGCTGTTACAGCGGCTTCTCCAGAACATTTCAGCTTTTTGTCTATTTTTACACTTTGGAGTTGCCTTTCAGACTAAAAACTACCTCAAAAATACTTGGAAAGCATGTCCACTTACAGATGGGGAGACTGAGTCCTTCATGGGCTCTGTCCCCTGCCCATGGGTGCCCTGGGGACAGGCTTCTAAGCTCTTGTTCGATGCCATTAAGGGTAAAGGGTTTCTGGGAAGTAAGCCCAGTGCGCCCGGAGGGCCCCATGGTGTTGGTGTTGGGCGGGGAGGCAGCAGCGCTTCACGGAGCTCCCTCCCATGCACAGGTGAAGGATGTGGACAGCTGTGGGTTGGATAGCCACAGGCCCAGCAAGCCCTGCGTCGAGCAGCAGAAGTGGGCTTACAAACCACACCCGCAGCCCCCGGGCCTCAGCTCCAGGGCCACGGCCAATGCCAGACTGCGGCAGAGCCTGATGTCGGCGCCTCCAGTGATGAGACACCCAGGAGGCAAGGAGCCGGCAAAGCCGGTGCCCCTGAAGGTGTGCACCCCATGTTCCCACCACCCGAGGAGGTGCCTTGGCCAGGCCCGGGTGGGGTCCCTTCCGATTAGGCCCATGGCTGCCTCGGGCCTGGGCCCAGTCTCTTCCAGAGCACAGCCAGTGTACATCTAGTGTCTGTAGGCTCGAGGGTCAAGGGTACAACTAAGGTTAAAGCCTTTCTCTGTCCTTGGGCTCCCATCACCCAGGCAGAGATGAGCCACCATGCGTGCTGCCCCAGAGAACGAGCTGTGGGGGTCTGAAGCCCAGAGGCAGCCACCACTTCCCTCCTCCTCTGAGTCCTGGCCTCTGCCCCAGGTTAACCTTCCCAGGCTTGTCTGACAGCCCTGTTTTGGCGTGGGGGAGTTGGAAGGAAGAGCAGGGGGTAGCTACTCTCTCCTGCTGACCCAACGTACATTGGCCTCTGACCCTTAGCCGCGAAAACCGTGATCTCCAGTGAGGGGCTTGAGGGACCAGACAGATCGTCTCAGCACCTGTAGTCTGATTTTCATTCCGGGGAGCTGGGCTTGAGTGAGAAGCCCCACCTTCCCCAGAAGCAGAGGGCTTGTGAGGCGCAGGGCAGTCTGCACCTCGACCCACACAGCCTGCTGGTTACATGCACGCCTGTCACTCTGCGGCTCTCAGACCATCCTTGAAGTGTCAGGGTTGCACAACCCCTTGATCCTCACCTCTACCCAGAGTATCTTTCCCAGGATGAAGGAGGGGGCTTTCCCTGAGAGCAGAAGCTGCCAGTAACTTAAACCAGAGATTCTCTAGAGTTGGAGTGGATTTATGCCCAGGATCCTTTGGACACCCAGCTGTATCTTTGGCGGTGGGGTGGGGGTGGGGCGGGGCGGTGACAACTCTTTCAGCATTTGCCTCTGTCTCTGTTCCCCAGAGACTGTCTCAAGCTGAACTGGGAGGCCCATTTTTTTTTTTTTTTTCCAGAAACCTCTCAGTGCTAGCAGCCTCAGTCAATCAAGATTATCCCTTGGCAGACACTCAATTCTCAAAGAGGCTGAAAGGAAAAAGGCAGACTTCCAGAAGAAGCTGTTGTTGCAGTCCAATGCATCGGTGGAGAAGGTTGGCCATGCTCAGGCAGAGGCTGGGTTGTGAGCCAGGGGCTGGACAGTTGGGATGCGGACTGGAGATGTGGCACCTGGGGGTCTGGGGGCCCAGCTGCATTCTCCCAGGACCTGGAGAGGCCTGTTGGAGATGATGGTAGTGCTCAGGATCCTGGCTACAGGGCTGCCATTTGTGGGCAGTCCCTAGTGTGGGGGGCTGTCTATGGAAGGGAGCAGTGTTCCTTCTTGGTTGCTGGGCTAGACTGGGAGGTAGGAGATGTTGCATTTTCAGAACCCACTGGTGAAATGCCCTCCTGAGTTTTGCGTGACACCTGAGTGGGGATTGGGTTATTTCTGTTCTTCCTCCTGTACCTTCCCCCTTTCTGACCTTGGATACATCTCCCTTTGCTGTCACCCCTGGATAAGGTGACCCCTAAGGCCCCTTTCAGGTTTAATCTGAAATAATAGGGTAATTCTATATAGGTCTCCTAGGTTCCTACCATGAGCCCAGTGGGAATATAATTAATAGCTGTAGGTTGCAGCAGGGCTGCTCCATGGCCCAGTTTCTGGGACTCAAGAACAGGGGAGCAGTGTCTTATGGGACTGGGTCCTGTGGGATGGAGCAGAGAGCTACCAGCGGCTGGACCTTCTCTCCTTCAGGTTCTGAATGTACTTTCCTCTGTTTAAAAAAAAAGGCTCAAAAAATCCCTCTAAAACTTAAAAAAGTAGTATTGGTTAAAAAAATAGAAATATGTGTAAAGCAAAAAATAAAAGATCCATATTTCTCACTGTGTACTCCATCTCATCCCCCAACAGCAGTAGTCACAATCACTACTAACAGGTTGGTTTAGCTTTGTCTTTTTTTTTTTTTAGGGGAGTGATGTTAAATTATATAGCTATGTGTGTTTGCTTTTTAAATTTAATTATACTATATTATGGATATGTTTTCTCATTAGTAATTTGGATTCAGCTTATTCCTTTGTTAAAAAATTATTTTCTTAAATTTAGATTTCTTTAATAGTACATGAGTCTGCCTTTGTCCTCACACTAAGCCAGTTCTAGACATCAGCCTGTCTTCATTTCTGCCAGTCTGGTAGGTGGAAAATAGCATTGTCTTTTGATATCTCTTTGGTTATTTGTGATGTTGAGCTTTTTGTATATTTGTTAGACATTTACATTTCTTCAGTGGAATAAATATATATTCATATCCTTTTCCATTCTTTTTTGTGTTAGTTTCTTGGAGCTGTCTGTATGTTCTAGAAATGAATCCTTGGCCTCTTGTGTTTTGGAAATATTTTCACCTCGTCAGCCTTCATGGTGTCACACTGAGGCTTTAACTTTTTTAAATGAATTAATTAGTTTTATTTTTGGTTGCTCTGGGTCTTCATTGCTATGCACAGGCCTTTTTCTAGATGCGGTGAGCTGAGGCTACTCTTTGTTCAGATGCACAGGCTTCTCATTGCGTTGGCTTCTCTTGTTACATAGCATGGGCTCTAGGGCACGCGGCTTCAGTAGTTACAACTCATGGGGACTAGAGCACGGGCTTAGTAGTTGTGGCGCATGGGCTGAGTTGCTCCCTGACATGTAGAATCTTCCCAGACTAGGGATCGAACCCTGGCATTTCACTGTACAAGTATATCAAGGGGAATGAGTTTGTTTTCTTTTCTTTTTATTTTTCAGTTTCAGGGGCGCTTTATTCTTTTTTTTTTAATTATTGTTTTAGCCATACATTGTTATGATATCACCATGGGTTTACATATGCTTCCCCTCCGGGTCCCCCCTCCCTCCTCCCTCCCCCCCGGGAAATCTCGCTGCACCAGTCCCGAGCATCAATCCTGGGCTGGCGATTGATTAGACACATGACAATTAACATGCTTCAATGCCCTTCTCCCATCTCATCCCACCCTTACCCTCATCCACAAAGTCCACAAGTCTATTCTATACATCTGCGTTCCTTTTGTTGTCTCCCATGTTGGGTTCTCATTACTGTCTTTCTAAATTCCATATATATGTGTTAATATACTGTATTGTTGTTTTTGCTTCTGGCTTACTTCACTCTGGATAATGGGCTCCAGTTTCGTCCATCTGAGTAGAATTGCTTCAAATGAATTTTTTTTTAATGCTGTGGGCGCTTTATTCTTGCCTCAGCCAAGCCTCCTGTCTTCTGGCTGTCCGCAAGCTTCCTGGCCCGGGTGTGGGAGAAGGGGCGGGGAGAGAGAAGACAGAGCTAGGGTAGGAGCGGGTGGGCAAGGTGCCTGCTTCCCTCAGCAAACCCAGCTTCCAGCCAGCCGCTGAGGCCAGAGGAGAGAAGGCGGCTCCTCTCAAGGCCTCGGAGACGCCTGCCACGGTGGGCATGCAGGAGCCAGTCCTGAAGGTGGATGAACAGACTCCTGGGGAGTCCAACCCAAGGCTCAAACCCAAAAGCGTCTTTCACTTTTTTCCCAAGAAAAGTCCTTTTTGCAGAAGACACCCCGAATGACAAAGTCTCATCATTTATAGAAAAATAGCCTGTCCTCATCTCCTCACTTGTGTTCGTCCACAGCAAACACACGGCTGCTCTCTAGGAGGGCGGTGGCCGTGCCTCGAGTCCAGTCCTGGTGAGACTTGGAGGCCTCGGCCTCTCAGCTGTCGTCGTCCTCCTCCGACTCTCCTTCTGACTCCGTCGCGCTCTCTGGCAAGTCATCTCCCATCTGCTGGAACATTCCGGACTGCGCGTCCCACATGTACTTGATGCTCACCTTGAATTCGGCCATCTCATACCCGAAAAGCTTCAGGACGCAGGCCTGCTCCGGGGTCAGCACGTCGCCCTCTCTGCACACCTCGTGGTTGCAGAGCAGGGTCACCACACCTTTCTTGAGGGCCATGGGCAGGCCCAGCTGCCTCAGCTGTGGCTCCATGGAGTGGGGGAACTGCTCCAGGGGTCCTGGGTCCAGGTTCACAGTGTAAGTGGCTTTGTTCCCCACTCAGGCATAGTCCATTTCTGTGTACTTCGTGAACCACTCATCCACTTTCTCCTTAGTGCGAGTGGTGAAAAGGAGACCAACTTCTCCCCTCAACTTCTTGCTGACCTGGTGCAGGCCGTCTTTGTACTCGTCAGACAGGCTTCGACCCAGCGCCACCACCATCACCTTGTTTTTGCCAAAGAACATCCGACTGTGCTTCCAGGCGTTGCGGATTTCCTTCAGCTTTCTGTTCCTCATGTTGGCCATGGAGAAGATGAAGAGGTACTTGTACGTGTCCACACATTTCCGAAGTTCTTCGATCAAGTTCTGTTTCAGTTCCAAGCCTTTCTTGGCAGTTTTGGTTAGGGAGACTTTCTTGTCGCCCTTGGACTTGGGCATCTCGCCACCGAGTTTGTTTTCTATATCATTCTGAGTTGAGTACAGGTCTTTAGAAAATCTTGTTTGAGCCCTAGGACAAATCAAACTTATATGTCTTTCTTCAGTAACCATTCATCAATCTATTATGATGTGTCAGGCAGTGTCATATGGGATAAAGTCGTGAACAAAAAAGATACAAATCCCAGTCCTCATAGTCTGGCCAAACATTCCTGGTCACCAACTGGGTAGGTAAGGTGGTATTCCATCACTGTTCTCACTGGGCATCTAGGAAACTGGGGGACCAGGTGGGTGAGGCTCCTTGCCCAGGTGGCTCAGCACTGTGCCAGAGGTGAGCTCTGGCTCCCAGCACCCCTGAGCAGGTTCACCTCTCTCTCACAGATAATCTTCTTACAGACCAGGCCTCGCCTGCCACACTCGGCTGCCCTGCTGAGCAGCTGCATTGACGGTTACATCTATGCCTGGTCCATCCACGGGAGCGGAGGCCTGCTGGGCAAGTTCCCCGTGGACTCTGTAGAAAAGGGGGACGTGGTTGTGGGTGCCATGGCCACGGATCAGAATGACTGGATTCTTGTCACAGGGGATTGCAAAGGATGCATCAAGGTGAGGAAGAACTGACATTGGGATCGAGGGGCTGGCGAGAGCCAAGCTCTGGCCACCTCTTTGCCATCCGTGGTCCTCGCCTAGTCCCTATGCCCTCTGGGCACTCCTTTCCTTGTAACACAGCAGGTGGTGGGGTGGGTTACCTCAGAGTCCTCTCCTGCCCTCGTGGGCCCAGGGAAGTGAGGGAGGGCTTGGTCAGGAGGTCCCCAGCCCAGAAGCCTTCCTGTGGGTCCTGTGCTTTAGAATTCTCTTCCTGCTACTCCCTCACCCTGCGCTGTGCATCTGATCTGTGATCAGCTGTCTCAGGAGCTGATTTTGTGCTTTGTGGTGATCAGAGGTGTGAATGTCCCGTCCTTGGTTCGGTCACACTATCCCTGTATGCTAGCTAAAGGTTTGGCCTAGAAGATGCCATGGTCCCCTTGAGGGTGTGAGTGAAAACCAGCCCCCTGAGGTGAAGAGAAATGGCCTGGGAGGGACCCTCTGAGTGAGGAGGTATTGGAGGTCAAGGAGTGCTGGGCTACTAATCCACGCTTTGTGCCTAGATCTGGGACATCAAGGATTATTGCACACATTCTGACAAGCAGACGAACCATCCTAGTGAGATCAACAAGTTTCGGTTCTTAATTCCTGAAGGGATTCAGGTCAGCCTCCCCAACTACAGTCCTCCGGAGGAGAAAAAGGTAGGATGGTTACTGGACAATTGCTGAGAAAAGTGCCTCTGAGCCCCACCGATGAGTCGGGACCATGGTTCCCGCACTGAGATTCTGAATCTTTCATGTTTTTTGTTCAAGGTTGTCTGATTGATGTAGAAAAGGTTTTCTACTCACCAGAAGTCACTATTAACCAGTGAAACAAAAGTATGCACACACCAAATACATTCATGTGCATACATATGTATATTCATACACACATATGCGCACCTTCCATGGGCTTTGATCTTTGCAATGAAGGCCCTGAGGTCATAAATTCCTTTAAATAATAATGAAAATATTTATGTATTTTCTTGAGTAGGTAATGCATTTGTGTGTGTGCTAAGTCGCTTCAGTCATGTCCCAGTCTTTGTGACTATATGGACATAGCCTGCCAGGCTTCTCTGTCCATGGGATTCTTTGGGCAAGAATACTGGAGTGGGTTGCCATGCCCTCCTGCAGGGGATCTTCTCTACCCAGGGATCGAACCTGCATGTGTTATGTCTCCTGGAGGGTTCTTTACCAATAAGGCCACCTTGGGAAGCCCAGATAATACATCTACATAGTTCAAAAATCACTTGCTATTTCCCTGATGACTAGTGAATTTGAGCACCTTTTCCTCAGTTGTCAGGAAAATGCAAATTAAAACCAAAAGGTGTTATCACTGCATATCTACCAGAATGACTAAAACTGAAAGGATAGGCAATGCCAAAAATTGGCAAGAATATAGATCAACTGGTGATAAACCATCTAAAATTGGTTATGTTGATGGTTGCAACTCTGAATATATGAAAAGCCACTGAAGCCAGCACTTTAAATAGGTAAGTTGTATGTGAATTGTATTTCAATAAAACTGTGTTTAAAAGATATAGAAATGATAGAGCAACTATTCTTTTTTTTTTTTTTACAAATCTTTGTTTGTAGTTGTTTATTTACACATCTGGTAGTTTACCCCAAGGAAATAGTATGTAAAAGGACATAAATCTAAGGCCTTTATTGTGTGCTGCAATACTGCATTTCAGAAAGTTTATATAGGTTTTCACTTTATTAGTTTGTTTTGCTTTATCCTTGACAGCATAAAGTTTTTCTCATTAACAGTATTTATCTGAGTGAGTGCCCCCTGATAGATATAGAAGGCATTCAATAAATAAATGTTTAAAGTGAGAAAAAAAACCTTTTAGCTGATTTTTAGATATAGTTTCTTTTGATTTTATGAAAATATCTTTGCTTGTATTGACATCTGTCCTTATTTTATTGGCTATATATATTTTGTGAATTACCTCTTCATGTCCTTGGTCTATTTTTCTTTTGTGGTTACCATCTTTTATAAATGATATACAATCATCTTAAAATATATTAAAAGATATTAACTCATTGCCTGTCATATGTATTACAAACATCCCCTCCCTCCAGTTTGTCATTTGCCTTTCAATTTATGATGAGTTTTAAATTGCAACATATTTTTTGGTGGTCAATTTTTCTTCCCATTGTGATATTTCCTGCTGCTTATCACTTTCTTATCAGAGATAATAATTCAGAGATAATAGTCACTCGTTCTTTCTCTTCAGTGTTTTATGGTTTCATTAAAAAGGATTCTTCAACCCTTCTAGTGTTTACTTATAAGATATAAGACAATGATTTAAGTTTCACTACTTAGTTTATCAGGAATTCCAACACTGTTGATTGAATCCTGTACTGTATTACCACCAATTTCCTACCATTCTTGTCATTTATCAACATTTTAAATATATATTTGGGTTGGTTTCCAAGATATTATCTTCCACTGTCTAGTTTTTATTACTGTGACATAACATATTCAAGTATGATAAAACATGTCCTCCTTCATTAATTTTGATTTATTTGAAAATTATCTTGGATATTTACACTCATTTTCCAATTAAGTAGGATTTTATTCTTTCACAGTGCAATGTGATATATCACTCCATTTCTCACCCTATCCCATGCCTGATGCCCAACTAAATATCTTGAGAAAAGACCTGGGTTCTTGTGTAGCCCCATCACTTTCTGGCTGTGCGGTTCTGGACTGGTTACTGAATGTTTCTGACTTTCACGTCTCTCTTCTCTGCAGTGGTGAGACTCATACACATCCCATAAGGTTATTCTGATGCTCAAATGAAATAATCTGTACACAGGAAGTTGGCAAGCAATACAACAACATGCAACTTTTTCTTTTTTAATGATTTTACCGAAGGGACCACTGAGGGCCAGAGAAGTGCTTGGATTTACCTAAGGTCACCAGAAAGTTCATGTGGGGGTGTATCTAGAACTAGAACCCTGGCCCATGTCCCAGCTCCTTCCAGAAGCCTCTGCTACCTCCAGCCCTGGGTGCCCTCTGACAAGCCAGTGTCTTGGGAGTTTAATAAATTCTCTTGCACTGTCCCTTGTAGGTTGAGGCCGGCCAGACCATTTCCCTAATTCCGCCCCAGCTTCTGATTACCTGGAAGGCCCATTTGGATAGTGTGGTGGACATCCTATATGTGGACAGCTTCCAGCTGGTTATCAGTGCTGGCCAGGACCGGGACGTCAAGGCTTGGAAACTCTCTGGTGATGCCATTGGTACGGACGGTCCTGCTGAAGCTCAGTCATGCCCCATGGCCCTTCCTGGCCCTGACCCTGTACAAGCTGGCATAAACCTCATATTCCATGGGGTGGGAGTTTCAGACCACAGCAGCTGTCTTTCCTCAAATAGTATCACAAGGTGTGAGTCTGTCCAATTGTCCATTCAGCAGTCTGTCCATCCGCTCAGTCACTCATCTGCTCAACACTGTTTGCCTTTGTATATCAGATCATATATCTGATAAGGTACATTTCATTCTCTTTTTAAAAATAAACTTAATTCTTGAGGTATAACATATGTAATGAAAAGCATTCTCAGCTTAGTGAATTTTCAGTAAGTAAGCATATAGCCATATAACCACCATTGTATCAAGAAACAGAACATCACCAGCACTCAGGGCTCCCCTCACCCCCTGACCCCCGCTGTCTCTACCTGTTCCTTTCCAAAAGTAACCACTGTTCTGATTCCTAAATCCAAAGCTTATGTTAGTCTGGCTTTGAACTTTGTCTAAATGGAGTCATTTGATAGTTTCTCCTTTGTGTCTGGCTTCTTGCTCTCAAACACCGTATGTTTGTGCCTAGTCATTCATTGACTGTAGCAGCTCATTCATTCTTACTGCTAAGCGGTGTTCTGTTGTTGATACCATACTTTATCTATCTGTGCTACTGTTGGTGGGCATTAGGGCTATTTTAGGCTATTAAAAATAAACACTGCTATGGACACCCTCATACAGGTTTTTTTTTTGAACAAGTGTATACATTTCTGTTAGATATATATTTATAATGGAATTGCTGAACCACAGAGTATACACATTGAGTCTCAGCAGATCCTGCTAAACTATCTTTCAGAGTGCTTACTAGTTTCCACTCTTTGACTAGCTGTATACAGCAACTCTTACTGGCTCATAACTTTGTAAACACTTGGTATTGTCGTTGTCATTGCATTAAATCTTAGCCATTTTGGGGAGTATGTAGTGGCATTTTATTGTGGTTTTAATTTGAATCCCTAATGAGTAGTGAGGTTGAACATCTATTTATGTATTTATTGATCAATTATATATTTTATAGTTGTCCCATGTCTCTCATTTTCTCTTCTGTTCTTTCCATTTTTTTTTTCTATCTCTGCATTCCAGTTTGGATATTTTCTACTGACCTGCCTTCCAGTTCATTAATCTTATCTCTTGTATGCAACCTGCTATTAAATCCATCCAGATACTGTATTTTTTAGTTCTAGAACACTCATTTGATTTTTTTCTACAAATTTCGGTTAATGGTTGAAATTCTGCTTCTTTTCCTCCATTCTGTTCATATTTTCCTTTATTTTATTTAACATTTTTACAATAGTTGTTTGAAAGTATTTACCTATTAACTCCAATGTCTGAATTATCTGTGAGTCTGATTCTAATGCCTATTTCTTCTTTTGATTATTGGTTATATTTTCCTGCCTTTTCACATGTCATGTATAGAAAAACTCCAGTGAAACCAAACCAAACAAAAACCCAACCCAAATCAAGCTGACCTTTCCTGAACTTTGTAGAAAAGAAACTGTAAAGACGGAAGCTGATATGATTTTCCTCCATCGCGTTGCTCTTCTGGATAGTGCTTCTCATCTCAGTGCAGTTAGGGAGTGAGCTGGGTTGGGCTGGACTGCAGCTTCAGGAGCCCTAGTTTACTTCTCTGTTCAGCTGATTCCAGGTAAGGCCTGTTGTGTTTGTTGTTGGCTTCTTCCCCCAGTGAGACTTTTGACTCCTAGTGAGCTCATTCTGTCTTTCGAGTCCAGCCCCCAGAACTCAAGCAATTGCAGGCTTAAGTTCTTTCCATGTGGCAACCACTTATTTGTCCTATGTATCTCTAAGTCTGTTTCTGTTTGTTTTGTTTTTTAAATTATATAAATGAGATCATGAGGCATTTGTCTTTCTTTAACTTGTTTTACGTAACACAGTACTTTTTAGGACCACCTATGTTGTCACAAATGGCAAGATTTCTCTTTTCTTCTGACTGAGTCATATTCTCCTTTAGGGAAAACAGCTCTGCCTTTGGGACTCCACTAGACTTAATCTGTCAGGCCAGCCAGATTGGCTCTTAAACTCTGCTGGTTTCCTTATCTTCAGGTATCTTTCTTCTGCCAAACAGAGCCTGATTTTCACTCACCGTGTGCCTATACTCAGAAAAACACTCCCAGAGAAGAAAGCAATTCCCAATTTTCGTTCTTCTGGGAAGGATGCTTTCCTTTCTGTAATTTTGGTTTGTCTAGTCTTTTTTGCTTCTATAGCTCTACAGTGATTTTTTTTTAAAATACAGTTTTTAAAGGTTACTTTCCATTTATAGTTATTACAAAATCTTGGCTGAATTACCTGTGTTGTGCAGCGTACATCCTTGAGCCTGTCTTACATGCTATAGTTGTACCTCCCCACTGGTAATCACTAGTTTGTTCTCTGTATCTGTGAGTCTGCTTCTTTTTTTATTATATTCATTAGTTTGTTATATTTTTAGATTCCACTTAGAAGTGATATAATGTTTATCTTTGACTGACTAACTTATTTTACTTAGCATACAGCCTTCAAGGTCCATTCTTGTTGCTGCAAATGGTGAAATTCTGTTCTTTCTTTATGACTGAGTAGCTTTCCATTGTATGTATTGATTTACATACCACATCTTCTTAGGTTGCTTCCGTAATCTTGACAATTATAAATAAAGCTGCACTGAGCATTGGGCTGTGTGTATCTTTTTGAATGTTTTTTTGGATGTATACCCAAGAGTGGAGTTGTTGGATTGTATGGTAGTCCTATTTTTAGTTTTTGAGAAGCCCCCATGCTGTTTTTCACAGTGGCTGTACTCACTAACATTCCCACAAATAGTGTACATGGGTTCCTTTTGTTCCAAATCCTCACCAATATTCATTATTTGTGTTCTTTTTGCCGATGGCCATTCTGATTGGTATGAGGTGATAATCTTATTTTTTTCCAGTGATTTGTAAAAATATGACTTTGTAACACATCTGTTTTGTTTTTCTTAATTAAATAGAATTCTGCAGCATGAAAATGGCCTACAACTCACTATACCCTGCCCAGAAGTAGGGCTCATGTTTCTCTATTCTTACTACCTACTTTCTACCCCAGCCCTGATCCTCCACGGACCCATTCCTAACCTCACATCTGATAGGTGGCTGATAGATGCCTGTCAGTCTTGTACCATTGCTATTTTATATATGAGCCACTGAAAGCCTGACCAAAGACTATTCAGTCATTGCCATAGCACCCTCTCCATTATAGCTTATATGTGGGGCAGGATGCTTTAGGCCTGAACTCCAAGTATATCCTAGGGTCTGACTCCTGCAGATATTTGCCAAGTAGCTAGCATAATGCCTGGGATATGTTAGGCATAGTCAAGTGTAGGCCAGGAATAAGGGATTGCTGGCTGCCTCTTGAGGGTGGAGGAACAGAGTGTTTAGAGGAGGGAGGGGCTGGCCAGTCCTTGCTACTGAACTGGGTCTGGTTAAATCACAGGGACGTTTGGCCTGAGTGTTTGGAAAAGGCTGCAAGATACCCCAATGATTACTGACGGTGAACTAAATAAAAGCTTAAAGAAGGAGGGTGACTTCTTCGACCCCAATGAGAAGACCTTCCATCTAGAGCTGCAGTGAGTTATCATAGTGGTCATTGGTCATTGGTCAACTGGTCAACTCTGGCCTGGATCCCAGGAGGTCTCCCTTGTAGGGTAGTGCTGGGCATATTCAGGTAGGGCCTTCAGAAGGTCACAGGCATGGGAATTGCAGGCAACTTGACTTTACAGGTGGCAGCTGTGGCCTTGGAGCTTGAGGCTGTGTTCTAGCCCAGATCAGCTGCAAGATTGAGCAGTGAAAACCAGAAAATATAAAACCTCAAGTCCTTAGATGGGGACCCTGCCCCAGAATCAGGCTCTGGAGGCCCCTGGTGGGAGAGCCCAGGGTTCTGGTCTTGACATGTGTGTTATTTCTCTGAGTTGGGGGAGGCAGGTTGCTTGCTACTTGTTTTTTTCCTCTACAGGTTCCTCCTCCACCTGTGCTCTATCCCTATTCCTAACCAAGTCTCAGATGAATTTTTTGTTGTTCAGTCGCTAAGTCATGTCCAACTCTTTGTGACCCCATGGACTGCAGAACACCAGGCTTCCCAGTCTTTCACTATCTTCCAGAGTTTGCTCAAACTCATGTTCATTGAGTCAGTGATGCTATCCAACCATCTCATCCTCTGTCGCCCCCTTCTCCTCTTGCCCTCCATCTTTCCCAGCATCAGGGTCTTTTCCAGCGAGTCAGCTCTTTGTATCAGGTGGCCAAAATATTGGAGCTTAAGCTTTAGTATCAGTCCTTCCAATGAATATTCAGGACTGACTTCCTTTAGAATTGACTGGTTTGCTCTCCTTGTGTCCAAGGGACTCTCAAGAGTCTTCTCCAGAACTGTAGTTTGAAAGCATCAATTCTTTGGCACTCAGCCTTCTGAGAGATGGTCCAGCTCTCATATCTGTACATGACTACTGGAAAAACCATAGCTCTAGGTCATTCAAAAAATATTGAGGTCCTGCTGACTAGCAGGTTGTGCTAGGTTCTGGACATCCAAAACTATCCAGACATAGGTCCTGCCTCAGAGAGCTCCCAGTCCACTGAGGGAGATGGATATGTAACCCATGGCTACATTCTACGTGGTAAAAAACAGGACTATTAAGACAGGCTTGGCTCAGAGGATAATCACTTGACTGGGTGGAGCAAGTAAGGAAGGCTTCATAGAAATAGAGATTTTGGAGTTTGGTTTTGACACGTAAGAAAGAGTTTGTTAGGCACCATAGAGTCCTCATGGCTCCTAGGCTCCTGTCACGGCTTAGGCTTTTACAGTCCTGTCAGGATATATCAACAAGACAGAGGCAAGTTTCCCCTTGCAGGGAGAGGAAGTTTAGGTATTCTGTGAGGGGAGGCCCAGGGGAAGTCTGGATGAGGTGTCAGGCCTCCATAGAAGAGGATGTCGGGTGGTGGGAGGTGTCATAGGACTTGTTGGGGGCCAGGATAAGCAGGGCTTTGTTAGTGTTAAATGAACACTTGCTCACTAATGGGCCCTGGGCTATATACAGCCTCAGGGGAGGAATGAGAAGGTTGGAGAGGATCCAGCCCAGAAAGGAGAAGCCTACCTGGGGAGGGATGTCCCACTACGTGGTACAGAGGGCATCTTGTGAAGGAAAGCCCCTCACATCAGGGAGGAGCGAGATCTTGCTGAGGCCCTGATGTGCCAGCGGCGGGAGCAGGTAGTCCTCTTGGATCTCCTGAATGGGAAGGCAGACACAGAGGCTAAAGCCTGGGCCAAGCTGCAAAAGATAACCCCGATGTCCCCATGGACTGGACAGCGCTCCCCGGAAGACATTGAGGATACCTGGTGCAAGTGGGAATCCAAGGGCAAGCAGGTGAGGCTGGGTGGGGCACCGGGTGGGTAGGGGAGCCCCCAACCCTCAGCCCCGAGCATTCGCCCGTGCCTGGGGCCCCTGCAGGAGAGCAAAGTCCTGGGAGCAGCATACAAGCCCAAGGAACGGGCGCGGAGCCCTGGACTCCTGTTCACCAACGTGCAGTATGGCTGGATGAAGCACCAGGTGAGTCAGGGTGGGGTTAGTTCTCTGAGATGCTGGGCCTGGAGGCTGGGGGGTCCCACCTCCATCAAGCCCACATGGCCCTCCAGTGGGGGTGAGGGGCACACCTTTCCTTGACAGGATTCTGGGCCATAGGCAGCTCTGGTCTGGCTGGTTTGCCAAGGCCCTACTTGAGGCCACTGACACAGCTTTTGTCCTTGAGGACAAACCTCTTCTAGCCTGTGGGAGGAGGTTGTCCGTGGTCCTGGAACCTGTCGATCACCTTCAAAGCATTTCCCAGAGTCTGCTTGTTTGTTGGGCTTTCCTTGTAGCTCAGTGGGTAAAGAATCTGCCTGCAGTGCAGGAGACTGGGTTCAATCCCTGGGTCAGGAAGATCCACTGGAGAAGGAAATGACAACCCACTCCAACATTCTTGCCTCGAAAATCCTGTGGACAGAGGAGCCTGGTGGGCTGCAGTCCATGGGGTTGCAAAAAGTTGGGTTCACTGCTCATGTCTCCACACTAGGTGCCATTCTGGAGCAGACATAGGGCCTCACGGGTGCTAGGCACACATCAGCAAGAGACAGAGGGAGTGGAACAGGCCTGTCCTTGCGGAGAGAAGGGAACCAGGGACTTTGGAAAGACCAGCCTGGAGTCCCATCCTGCCTCTTGCTTGGGTGGATCCCAGCCTCTCCCAACCTCTTTCTCTTCCTCAGGGGACCTCCCATCCTCTGGGGTGGGGACTCAGAGGCAACCCCCTGGCCCCAGGCCAGGGAGGAGTCAGTGTGGAAAAAGGAACTTGGCTTCCTTGCCCTTTTGCTGGGAGAGGTGGGGGCGTGTCTGGAGAGTTCCTTGCATTCGAGCCCCAGTCAGGGTCCCAGCTCGAGGCCTTATTCTAAGACAGAGACGGTCCAGCACTGACCTCACAGGACTGTTGGCAGCACCAAGAGGAGGGCTGCGGGCTGGGCCTGGTATCCAGTGGGCTCACTGCTTGGCAGAGCGTGGTCATCACTAGTGTTGTTGTTCAATCGCTAAGTCTTGTCCGATTCTTTGTGGCCCCGCAGACTGCAGCATGCCAGGCCTCCCCGTCCCTCCCAGGTCATCAGTGACAGGCTTGCAACTCTGGGGATGGCTCCTCTCTCACAGGGAGCCCCAGGAGTCCGTCCTCCCTGGGAAGTCTGCTCTTGGTCCTTGCTGTTCCCCATGCTTCCCTGCTTTGTTCCTGGCAGATCTCACCTCAAATCTACCAGAGCCTGCACTTCAATGAGCTGGCGTCCACCCAGAACCCTGCCTTCCAGACACAAAAAGTCCTGGACCAGCAGAGCTGGCTCACTCTCCTGGTGACTCAGCGCATCCGGAAGGACCTGGGTCCCTACAGGGAGACTGCGCCTGAGAACTCAGCCAGCTCGCCCACCACCACGGCCTCCTCTCCCTCCTCACCCTCGCTGTCAGCCTCGGACTCTGGGCTCCTGGCGTCCGGCCTGGCCCCATCCCTATGGTCTCAGCCCACCCGATCCTTATTGCAGCTCCGGTCTGCCCCCATGCCTGGTCCTCCCCCGCGGACCTGTCCCAGGTATTGGGGCACGGCCTGCAGAGGTCGGTGACCTCCCTGCCCCACGGCCTCTCCCTCAGGTTGCTCTCCAGGCCTCTGAAGGCCCACCTGCCGTCCGCCCACATCAGGCTCTGAGGTGGTCCATCCTTTCTCCAGTCTGCTAGCAGGGCCACCAGGCTCATGAGGTCCTTTCTGTCCCTAGCTTACCCTCTGCCATGCCAGAGGGTACAGACCTCGCCTTGGCTCCCCCCATTCTGCCATCTGGTGAAGCCAACCTTCTTCCCCTGAGTACTAGAGAGGAAAATAAATGTTCTCAGATGTTCAAGTCCCATTGGCCTTGGGATTGGGCTGTGTGTCTCTCACCCCTTAGGCACTGGGCTGTGTCTCTGATTCGGGGTCGTGCTTCCCTGGCAAGGGGATGTGGGGAGGATCGTCTCTCCTCTCAGGACACTTGGTGTGGCTGTCTGGCAATTAACAGGCTGAAACCTGGGACAGGGCCTTCACAAGCCCTGGGGGGTGAGTGTGGTGGGTGGCGTGAGTGAGCAGGGGAGAGGGAAGCATTGGAGAAGAGGAGGTCAGCCAGGCAGGTGGGGCCTTGGAGACCAGGAAAAGGCATCTGGAGTGACTCTGAGTGAGACGGGAGCCATTGCAGGGTCTGGAGGCCGAGTGCCATGTGGTGGGATTGAAATGAATCCAGGAGGAGGCTGCTCTGAGCAGTGACGGTGGAGCTGGTCAGAGGGCGGGGGCGATTGTCAGGAGGTGAAGGTGGGGGGTGCCGATTTGCAGAGCAGACTGTGGGGGAGACAGTGTCTTGTTCAACTCGGCTGGTTTTTGTCCTGAGGCCCCTGTACGTGGCAAATCCCACTGAACTCCCAGGGAAGTAGTCATCTTCTCCCCATTTTACAGAGGGAACAGAGGCTTAGAGAGGGGAAATAACTTGCCCAGGGTCATCCAGAATGGGAGCCAGATTGGGATCTGCACCCAGGCCAGGCTGACACTTGAGCCCAGCTTCCCTCTCCTGGGTGCCTTTCTGTTCCTGCCCCACGCAGGCTGGGTGACTGTCTGCCAGGACTAAATCTCTTTCAGTCCTGTCTGGAAAGCTAGGCAGACCCTCCTAGTGATTTAAAAGATTCAAATAAAAGACAGTGTTCTCAGTGGGTGACACTCAATAGATAGTCTAGGGCTGAAGAACTTTCAGAGTGGAGGAGGAAGGAGCCACCTCTAAAGCCTGGTGAGAGAATCCTGGTCTTTCAAGTAACTCCATCCCACCTGGCTTGCATACCTCCTGGGACAGGAGGCTCAGTCATTGCAGAGTCAGGACTGTTAGAATATCCTTCCTTGGGTGGCATCCATGTTTATCTCCTGCTCTGGCCCAGTTCTGTCCAGGAAGGTGATGAGGGGAGAGGCAGTGGGGATTCCAGACCGTGTTCCCCCAGCTTCTTACAGGGGCCTCAGGAGAGACCTAGTGCACACCACGGACCCCTATCATCAGCCCTTTCTTTCCTGGACATCCCGCCAGCAGCAACTGCAGATCTAGATGGCCAGGCTGGAATTCCTGCCCTGCAACTCTTGAGCTGCGTGACCATATGCAGGCCACATTCCTCTTGTTTCTTAAAGTTGCACTTTCGTGGGGCTGCTGGGAGAAGAGGACAGGGGGAGGTATGGTGAGTTCCCATCTATAGGCCCATCAGGGCAAGCCCTCCATGAAGGGTGCTTATTAGGGTCATTTTAATTTCTCCCCTCCCTTACAAAGCCCAGGTCTCAGGTATCCTAGGATATTGCCTGATGTATCTGTGCTCTTTTGAAGGGTCACCTGGGACCTTCCTTCCTGTCACAGAGGGACCTTCTGGAGGGGATGTCCTCACTTGGCCACATGATGGGTTGGTAGTATTGATGGCAGACAAACTGGCAGGTTAAGAAGGGAGAGGTCGCTGGGAGCTCTGCTATTCTGAGCTCTGGGGGGTGAATGAGGCCTCCCTTTTCTCCCCTTTCTGACTCCAGACCCACTGCCAAAGCTGAAGGACTCAAAGGACTTGGGGCTGAGTATTGGGGACAGACCGCTCCTGGAGCCCAGCCCCAAGGAACTGCCCCACGGCCAGTGTCTGAGAAGTGAACAGAGCAGGAGGCTCTTTACCAGAGTGAGAGGCAGGACCAGGTGGTGTCCACACACCCAGGGTGGAGGGGGTTCTAGGATCCCAGAGTCTAGGCCAGCCTTCCAAGCTACCTAGAGCTTCCCATAAGCCTGTAGGTCCCATGATGGGGAAGAGGGGTGGATAGGGGTGCTCCAATTTAGGCTCCCTGATCTTGACCAGGACACATGGTCAAGTCATCACACGGTTGACCAGCAGTCTCTGTAGGGAGAGACTGTAGGGATGAGTCACCCCCAGAGCCCTGGGAGGGTGAGAGTGGCCTGAGAAACCCCTGTGACCGCTGTAGGGCTTCCCATTGGCCGAGATGTGTGTGGCCTCAGAGATGGTGCTCTGGTTTGGAAAAGTAAAGGCTATAACATTTCCCCCACTGTGTGTGAAGGGCTCATAGCCATCATCACAATCGATAAGGGCCTTCCACGCCAGGATCTGGGGGCCTCAGTTCACTCTGCTTCTGGGAGGAGGTGAGGACTAGCATTTCCTGGGCACGTGGGGAAACTGAGGCTAAGAAGGTGACTCTGTCCAGGTTGCAGGGCGAGGGGGCTCAGGGCAGGTGCACGGTCTAGGATTTTGCCTCATCACTGGTTCAGGGAGCTCTGAGTCTTGCAGAAGGAAGGCCCTGCCCATCAGCCCCAGCCCTACCTGGCCTGGTATTCAGGGATTAGTAGGATTAATGAAAATCCTGGGGCTTGAGCTAGGCTTACTGGAGGCGCCACTCTGGGGGCCATGGGGGGTGATTTGGCCCTCTGTACCTCCGGTTCTGTCTTGGTCACTTCAGAGAGCTAACTCCCACCCTGGCTGGCAGCCTACTCCTCTGCTCTGGTCTAGTGGGTGGGCCTGGTGGCAGGAGGGTGGCCAGCCTTGTGCACTGTGGGCCTGGAATGGGTGTGTGGGGTGGGGTGGGGCATGGGGCCCCTTTGTTCTCCTGCAGGATGCTGCCCTAGAGCCAAGCCCCTTCTGACCAGAGCAGGCCTCTGTTGTGGGCCTTGGATGTCTCTGGGTCTCTCTAGGGGTCCATCATGGCAAATAGATGGGGAAAAAATGGAAACAGTGACAGAGTTTATTTTCTTCGGCTCCAAAATCACTGTGGATTGTGTCTGCAGCCATGAAATTAAAAGATGCTTGCTCCTTGGAAGAAAAGCTATGACAAACCTTAGACAGCATATTAAAAAGCAGAGGCATCACTTTGCTGACGAAGCTCTGTCTAGTCAAAGCTATGGTTTTTCCAGTACTCACATACGGGTGTGAGTTGGACCATAAAGAAGGCTGAGTGCCGAAGGATTGATGTTTGTTTTCGAATTGTGGTGTTGGAGAAGACTCTTGAGAGCCCCTTGGGCTGCAAGGAGATCCAACCAGTCAATCTTAAAGGAAATCAACCCTGAATGTTCATTGGAAGGACTGACACTGGATCTGAAGCTCCAATTTGGCCATCTAATATGAAGAGCTGGCTCATTGAAAAAGCCCCTGATATTGGGAAAGATTGAGGGCAGGAGAAGAAGGGGACGACAGAGGATGAGATGGTTGGATGGCATCACTGGCTAGATGGACATGAGTTTGAGCAAACTCCAGCAGATTGTGAGGGACAGAGGAGCCTGACATGCTGTAGCCCATGCGGCCGCAAAGTGTCAGACATGACTTGGCGACGGAACAACAACAAGGGGCCTGTCTCCTTATCTGTGCAGTGGGGTTGATCAAAGGCACTGGGGACTGCAGTGCCCAACCCAGGATCTAGTGATTTTGAAGGGCATGGATGGGGCACTTCTGGGGCAGGTGAAGGGAGGACAGTGGTGAATAAGGAGGATCTGAATAAGGCAGAGGGCTGAGCTGCCTGCAGTGGGGGTTTCTGGCGAAGAGTGGCCTCACCACCACCCCATGGATGAGCGCCCCCTGGCTGTGCCCTTGCCTGCAGTCTGTGCACTGGCTCAGCATCCTGGGGTGGGTGGGACGGGCAGGCTGCTCCCCAGGGTACAGCAGGGACAGACCCAGGAATCTTGCCCTCCCTTCCGCTTCCGTACTCAGTCCACCCGAACCAACTGGAATTTGAAGTGACGCGAGAAGGCTTGGATGGGTGAGCAAGTACTCTGGGCCAGGAAGGTCTGGGTTGGTGCTGCAGCCCCACCACTGCCCCTTCTGTAGCCTTAGGAAATGACTCCGCCTCTTGATGCCTCAGCCTGTAGGGAGGCTTCGTCCCTGTGGGGAGGAGGAGGGGGGTGATGAGTGTGAGCACATCTGTGCATTATGGAATGTTTGTGGACGATACGCTTGTCCATCTGGAAAACTCAAGAGGGAGAGGACCATGGAGGAGGTTCATGAGTTTCTTCCACAGCAGCTCTGACAAGAGAGGATGTCCCTGCGGGTAAAGATCCCATTTACAATCAGCCTAAAACTGATTAAGATATCTGGAACTAAAATCTGACCAGAAAGGCAGAGAATTCATATGAAGAAAGCAATGACACTTTACTAAAGGTGTTGAAGTAGGATCCCATGTTCCAGAAGGAGAAGAGCTGACATGTGGCCAAGACATTTTATTTTTCGTCCATGAATTCATAAAACCAGTGCAAGTTTAGCTGGTAAAATAAATGCAACTTGACAAGCTGATTCTAAAGTTTGCCTTGGCAGACTTCCCTGGTGGTCCGGTGGTCAGAAATCCATATTCCAATGGAGGGGATGTGGGTTCGATCCCTGGTCAGAGAACTAAGATCTCACGTGCTGAGAGGCAATTGAGCCCACATACCACAACTACTGAGCCCACGTGCCTCAACTAGAGAGAAGCCTGCAGGCTACAACTATGACCTATTGCTGCCAAAAAAAAAGGTTTGCCTTGAAAGAGAAGTGTGTGAAAAACAGAAATAAAGAGAATGGTACTCAATATAGCTCCTGGAGGAGAAAATAGCAATCCAGTCCAATATTCTTACCAGGATAATCCCATGGACAGAGGAGCCTGGCGGGCTAAAGTCCATGGGGTTGCAAAGAATTGGACATAACTGAGCCACTGAGCATGCACACACACACTCAGTGTAGAACATACCAACACACATTCCGAAGCTGGAGTAATCTAAAGAGTGTGGTTTGGTGCAGGACAAAGCAGGGAACCCAATGAAGTGAAGAAGCCCAGAGGCTCTGCACTGACTCGGTTTTCAAGCTACAGATGGAAGATGGATCATTTAATAAAGTATTGCGGTTTCTAGGAAGCAATTTAGTTTTAAAATTAAACTAGATCTCTACCTCACACCAGGCACAAAAATAAATTTCAGATGCATTATAAAGCTTTTACACATTTAAATCTTATGTGTGTGCACCAAAGAGCTCATATCTATATCTACAGTGTTTGGTATGTATATACATTATATGTAAATTATAAAATTACTAGAAAGAAGTATAGGAATATATTGTTGTAATCTTGGAACTAAGAAGGACCTTCCTGACACATACAACTTAGAAGCTACAAAGGAAAAGACTGATTTGACTTTGCACATAAAATTTTCCGAAAAAATAAAATACTTTCAATAAAGTTAAAAGACAAATTTCTGTACAAAAACTTGTAGGATAACTGGAAGAGTCAAACTGGGTGAAGTTTACTTTTTATAAACTTCAGTATGGTGTGTTAATAACGTTCTTACTAACAATAAGAATAGTTCTCATAAAAACTGTGGGATAATAACCAGGTTGAATAGGTGTGGCTCCCAGGCCCTCTGAGTGCTGGGAGGAACAGGGAGAGTCAGGAGGACGCTGTGACTCCTTGAAGCCCCCTCTGACCATGGAGACCAGCAGAGGACAGGCCCTGGGGCCGTGTGCTGGAGGGTCCCAGGGGCTGGTGAGGAGCCTGGCTGATGGCCAGAGGGGCGGCTTCTGCAGCAGGACAGAGGCTTGTCCAGGGTGAACTCCCAGGAGACAAGTACATTTCTGGTTTACCTACCTTTCTAATGCCCCGTTGAGCCCTTGCCAGCCTCTCCGCCTGCCTGCCTCTGCCTGTATGAAGTCCCTCCCTTGAAGACTTCCTGTGCCCTTTTGACTGGACTAGCCTGCACCCTTCTAGGACAGCATCACCTTGTCCCCAAGGCCTGGGCCTCCTATCACTTGCCCGGGGCCAGAGGTTGACAGTTTTACCCATCATTTACCCAGCACCTACTGTGTGCCATGCTCTAAGCTAAGAGCTCCTTGGGAGGACTATGGTGTTTATTCCATGGATACTCACAGTAGACACTGGCTTTAGCACTTCTTAAAGCTCTTAAATAAATACTAGAACAGGTGGGACTCAGCTATGGCAAAAATTACACACTTAAACTATGAGTGACTGGTTTAGGGAACAGATACAAAAAAATATTTACATCTGCCTTTCTAATATACCGAGATGACATGGAACATGCTATCAGAATTTATAGGGTTTTCTTATAATGTTTTCAAAGTATCCCAGAGTCTTTCCTTTACAGGATTTAAGATATTTTAAAACTTTTTTTTTCAATTTTCAAAATAGTAGTACTATACATATATAAAACGTAAAGTTAATCATCTTAACCTTTTTAAAGTGTATAGTTCACTGGTATTAAATATATTCATAATTTGTTGCAACCATCACCAATATCCATCTTCATAGCTCTTTCCATTTTGTAAAACTGAAGCTGTGTACCCATTAAACACTCACTCCCCTTTCTACCATACCTCAACCGCTGGCAACCCATCTACTTCCTGCCTCTATGAATTTGACAGAGTAAGTATCTCAAATAAGTAGAATCATACCATACTTGTCTTTTTGTGACTGGCTTATTTCATTTAGCATCATGTCCTCAGGGTTCATCCATGTTGCGGCATATTGCAGAACTAAGACTGAATAATATTCCATTGTATGTATAGAACACATCTGGTCTATTCTTTCATCTGTTGATGAAAACTTGTGTTGCTTCCTGCTGTTACAAATAATGTTGCTATGAAAATGGGTGTATAAATACCTCTTTGAGACCCTGCTTTTAATTCTTTTTGGTAAATGTCCAGAGTGGGATTGTTCGGTCATAGGGTGTTTCCATTTTAAATCTTTTTTTTTTTTTTTTTAGTAAAATGCCTTACTGTTTTCCACAGTGGCTCTACATAAATTCCCACTAATAGTACATGAGTTCCAAATTCTCTATATCGTCATCCACATTTTAAATTTTTTTTATTATAGCCTAATGGGTGTGAAGTAGTAGCTCATTATAGATTTTTTAAAAGTCCTTTTAAAAAAAGTGTTTATTTTTGGCTGCATTGGGTCTTAGTTATGGTATACGGGATCTTCCCGTGTGGCGCTCAGGCTTCTCTCTAGTTGTGGCACGTGGGCTCCAGAGTGTGTGGGCTCTGTATTTTGAGGAATGTGGGCTTAGTTGCCCTACGGTATGTTGAACCTTAGTTCCCTGACCAGGGATTGAACCCATGTCCCCTGCATTGGCAGGTGGATCCTTAACCACTGGACCACAGAGGAAATCCCTCATTGTAGTTTTGATTTGCATTTCCCTAATGATGAGTGATGTTGAACAAGTTGTCAGTGTACTTATTGTATTGACCATTCATATATCTTTTTCAGAGAAATAATTTTTTTTGTGGTTGAACTTTAGTTCATCATATATTCTGAATATTAACCTCTTATCAGATATATGATTTGCAAATACTTTCTCCCATCCTGTGGGTTGCCTTTTTACTTTGTTGATATTGTCTTTCAACGTACACAATGGACTAGGAATGTTTACACCTGGAAAAATAGAGGTCCAGAGAGGATTTATGTTTTGTCTAATGTCACACTGAATCATCTTTGTGATGCTGAAACACTGTGAGGGTCACAGAAAGGATTTCTCATCTCCCACCTCATCTGATACAACAGCCATAATCCTGTCTCCATTGTACAGATGGGGAAACTGAAAGGACTGGGTCTTGCCCAGGGTCACACTCAGGTCAGGGGCAGAGCTTTACTTGAAACCAGAAGATGAGTCACATATGGGTGTCAGATAGCTTGGAGTTGAATCCTGGTGCTGCCATTTGCTAACTATGACTTCTGGCAAGTCAGATTTTTTGCCTGGAGACTTCATTGTTCCCATCTGTGAAATGGGCCCTCATGGGGCTGTTGTGAGGTGCCTGGGTACCCAGTACGGGATTGATAGTTGTTACACTGAGTTTCAGACATCAAGTCCTAGGCCACTCTCACTTGAGGCCAAGGGGCCAAAAGACACTTGGAATTGGGTGTGAAGAATAAACTTTAATTTCTCTTGGGGTGGGGGCTCTAGTTAGGCTGCTCTCTGGGTAGAGTTACAGAACCATGCACGCGTACTCGGTACATGCAGGTGAAGCGTGGGTTCCCCCAGTTGCTGGATATCTTCACCTTGACGGCCCCAAACGTCCTGGGAGGCTGGTTCTGAAGGAGAGCCACAGACAGGGGCCATCTCATTCATAGCCCCTGATCTGGCCTGTCCAGACGAATGTTTGGGAGTAGAAGAAAACCCTCCAGTTCCTTAGGTGGGGAATGTCCCAAAACCACAGGGGATGGGATGCAAGGGACTGAGGCCAGAAGACAGATCTATGGTGATGGGGAACGCATCCCAGCCTTGGGGCCCTGGCACATGCGTGCGCTGGCACCGTGGGCAAACCACACCCTCTCTGGGCTTCAGTTTCTGGTCTGTAAGAGGAGGAGGGGTAATGTCTACTTCCCAAGGTTGCCGTGAGCACTGAAGTGAGATCTTGGGGCTAGATGGCTTACCAGCCCTGGGCATACAGTAGGTGCTCTGTAAATGCGCCCCCTCCCCTTCCTCCCCATAACGCAGAGGGGATGGAGCCCAGTGCAAAATGGGGCCTTGGCCTGTGAGATCTCACTGGATGGTCTCAACCTCCCAGAAAATTACACCAGGGGAAACTGAGGCCCAGAGAGGGAGAGAATGGTCTGTGACCACATAGAACTTCTGGTTGGGTCAGGATTTGGGCCAGCTCAGCTTGATTTCCAAGCCTGGACATTTTCCCAAGTCTCAGGGCCATCCCAGCAGCCACCCTCTGGCCATGTTTCTATCTCCAACTCCCTCCCCTCCAGGCCTCAGCTTCCCCACCTATATGTGGACCCGGTGTTGATCACGTGGTCTCCAGGCATGGAGACATTAAGTTCAAAGCCAGTGACCCTGGCCAGGGCCCCACCAGCTCAACACCTGCTGTCCCTGGGAGGAATCACAGCAGGCGAGTTCCTAGGTGGGTCAGGGAAATGGAGGTAGATGATGAGTCTCCTCAGGGTCCCACTCTAGGCCCTAGGCAGTGGCTCCATCATTCTGGGCCTCAGTTTCCTCATCTGTCAAGTCAGTTAGTGACAACTGTGCACCACCTCGGGCTGCTGGGGCATGAAGTGGGGTCCCCTGTAAAGTCCTGCACACCGTGTATGTTCAGTAGGGGCCCAGCACGGGCAGGGTTTCTCAGGTACCTGGAGCTGGAACGTCTGAATGATATTTTCTGGCTGAAACTGAAATGCCCCCAGGAACACCTCCTCCTTGGGGGAGCCTTCCATGCCCTGGAGAATCAGAACCAAAAATAAAGCATCAGGGACAGGCAGAAACTCCAGAAGGTGCTGCCTTCTCCAGTCGAGACTTGCACATCTCCCAGGATGGGGAGCTGTCTACCTCTCTGGGCCCTGTTCCATTGCAGCACAGGTAAAGGATAGGAAAGACCATTGGACTGGAAGCCAGAAGGCTAAGGGTCCACTTCTAACACTGCCACTGACTCTAGGGTTTGATGTGTCCCTGCCCTTTCTCTGAACCTGTTTCCTTTTCAGCAAAATGGGGGCTCAATTATCTTTGAAGACTGAAATGGCTCTGAAAAACTTGGGTTGTAATAGAGTACTGTTTACCCCCTATCCCAGAAGGCTGTGATCTGACCCTGACCACCCCCAGCCTTAACGTCCAGTCCCTCTAGGCTGTGTAGATTGTATGGTTCATCACAGTGCCGTGAAAGCTGCCGTTACGAGCTGTGCCCTCAGTCGAGCATGGCTGCCAGCTGGGGCGTGCTCACGTAGATGACGAAGTCCTTGGGGGCGGTGTCCAGGCTGCCCGACAGTGAGATGGTCTTCGGGATGTGCTGCAGGGTCAGGTTGGACAGGTAGACCTTCTGGGCCAGACGGATGGTCACCTGGCCGCGGTCACCCGAGAAGGCCCAGCAGTTGCCAGGTGTCACGCTGGGCTGGAAGCGGCAGATGCAGCGAAGGTGGGAGGTTAAGGAACAGATTCCTTATCCCAGCTTGGCTTCCCTAGACCTTCTCGGCCCTCCTGGACAAGCCTGGTCCTTCCTGTCTACAAAGCTCGGCTCGAGTACCACCAACTCCTGGAAGCCTCCCTGGCAGCAGGCAGCAAGGATGACCCCTCCCCTCAGCCCAGAGCTGAGGGCAGGGGCCTTCTCGGGGCCCTGAGGGTTCCCTGACCTGCAAGACTTGAGGGTTGGGGGAGGGAGCTCTTTCAGTGCCAAAGCAGGCTGTCCCTGCCCCTGGGCCTGTCCCCTACTCCTGCCGGCACCCCAACTTCTCCCCAGACTACCACCCCCCACCCCATCAATTGTGCCTTTTTTCTGCCTCAGCTCCTCCCTCGCTCTTGTTCTTACTCTCCCTCAGGCCCCTCGCCTCTGCACTCTCATCCTAACCTCTGCCTTCGGCTCCTGCCCCCAGGTCCCTGGCCACACCCCTGCCACTCTCCCCCTGTCCTGCCATTCCTCCTGCCTCGAGGATCACGTCTGGGGGCTGTGCATAGTTCCACAGCCGGATCCAGTTCCAGTAGGAGCAAGCCTTGTCGTGGTTGTACGTGGCTGACGTCTGCTCAAAGTCGATGGAGGCCCCTGTGGGGGAGGTGATGGCAGTGAGAGTGGGGGAGGAGAAGCGGGGAGAGGGAAGGGTCTCAGCTGAGCAGCCCTGGCATCTGCCTGGTGGAGGGGAGTCTCACTAGGTGCCAGGGGAGCACTTCAGAAGAGTCACTGGTCCTCTGGGATATGGGAGGAACACAAGGAGTAATAATAGTAGTAACGAGAGCATCCATTTCATGGGGTTGTTGCAAGGTTGAAAGGCTAATAATACAGTAAACTTTTTCCAGCAGTGCCTGGTGCAATGCAGGCCCTCGCTCACTTATGTCAGCCTAGTTATCATAACCCAGTTAGTATCACCGAGGCCCTTATTATACCCATTTCTCAGAGGAAGAGATTCCAGGTCTGAGAGCTTAGACCGATGCCCTCTGACACTGCATCTCCTTGGGCCTAGGGGTGCCGGGGTGAGCTGGTACTGTCTATACCAGGCAGCCCGCCCTGCCCCCTCCCGCGCAGCCCCTCACAGGGGCACCTTTCATATCAGTTCCTGTAGTTTGATATGAAAAAACACTTTACCCTCCTTACCAGGCCTCAACCCAACGTGCTCCTCCCTACCCCTCTATCGCAGCCACTGCTTAATTTTTCAAAGGCGTGATTCGTAACTGTAATTAGGCCTGTGGTCATTCTCCCCTGCTCAGACAGGGACAGCTCTGTGGACCCCTACATTTGGAGGGGGATGGGTGGGTGATGGCCTCCCCTTCCCACCTCAACCTCTGTGGGAGAAAATGGAAAACTGTAACAAGAACACCAGCCAGGCAGCTGAAGTTAGCAGGACTTGCCCCTGACCAGAGCAGAAATCCACCCTCTGAAGAGTTTCTCAGGAAACTTGGGCTGGGCTGGTTGGTGAGGCAGGGTGTTGGGGAGTCACTCACCTATCGACTTCAGGGCAAAGTCCGGCTTCTCAATGTAATCTCCTTGGATCATCTTTATTATTTTCTGCGTCATTTTTTGCTGCGAAGGCAGAAAACCCAAGCTGTGCACTGGAGTGTTCTTATAGATCATGGTCCACGGGTGTGTTCACACCCGGTGGTGAGTGGCCTCAGGACCCCCTGTTGTCCCTCCCTTTTGGCCCCTGCCTGGTCCACACCCAGGGCTGTTCCATGCTACGCTGTGAGGAGGCCCAGAGCCGCCCCTGTCCCATCCATGGGGTTTACTCAGTGCTTTCACACCCTCTGTGATGCACTGTCGTACACGCAGGACCAGGAGTCTCAGTGAAGTCCAGGGCCGGGGGCCTGGAGCCAGACAGACCTTTCCTGCTAAGGGTCCCTAGGCTAGTTACTGCTCCCGCCCCCCCTGACCCTCTCTGAGTCTTGATTTTCTTGTCTGTGAAGTGAAAGTGTTAGTCACTCAGTTCTGTCCAACTCTGTGATCCCATACACCCCGGCCAGGCCCTCTGTCCTTGGGATTTCCCAGGCAAGAATACTGGAGTGAGTTGCCATTCCCTCTTCTGGGGACCTTCTCGACCCAGGTATCGAACCCTGGTCTCCTGCATTGCAGGCAGATTCTTTACTGTATGAGACACCAGAGAAGCTGGAACAATAATCACATCCACCTCCTACTCTTGTGACGATTAGAGCTAAGACTCATAAAGCTGTGACTATATGTCAGGACTGTTTTCAGCTTCATATATGTTCACACTTATCCCCTCTCAGCAACCCTAGGAGGTATGTACTATTATTGCCCCCATTTTAAAGAGGAGAATACTGAGGCACAAAAGGGTAACTTGTCCAAGGTCACACAGCTAGTGAGAGGCAGACCTGGAAACTCTAGTTCCAGAGTTCAGGTTCTTAACCTCTACGCTCTGTTGCCAGATAAAGATCACAAAGCACTGAGCACAGTTGGTGCTCAGTAGATCACTGACCATTATTTGATTAGACTTTTCACAAGAGTGTTGCTCAGTCACGAAGTTGTGTCTGACTCTTTGTGACCACATGAACTGTAGCATGCCAGGCTCCTCTGTCCTTCACTATCTCCTGGAGTTTACTCAAATTCATGCCCATTGAGTCGATGATGCTACCTAACCATCTCATCCTCTGCTACCCCCATTTTCCTTTTGCATTCACTTTTTCCCAGCATCAGGGTCTTTTCCGATGAGTTGGCTCTCTGCATCAGGTGGCCGAAGTATTGGAGTTTCAGCTTCAGCATCAGTCCTTCCAATGATTATTCAGGTTTGATTTCCCTTAGGATTGACTGGTTGGATCTCCTTGCAGTCTAAGGGACTCTCAAGGGTTCTCCAATACCACAATTTGAGAGCATCAATTCTTCAGCACTTAGCTTTCTTTATTGTCTAACTCTCATATCCATACATGACTACTGGAAAAACCATAGTTTTGACTAGATGCACCTTTGTTGGCAAAGTGATGACTCTACTTTTTAATATGTTGTCTCGGTTTTTCATGGCCTTTCCTGGTGGCTCAGAGGGTAAAGAATCTGCCTGCAATGCGGAAGATGGGTTTGATCCCTGGGTTGGAAACATTCTCTGGAGGAGGGCATGGCAACCCATGCCAGTATTCTTGCCTGGAGAATCTCCATGGACAGAGGAGCCTGGCGGGCTATAGTCCATGGGGTCACAAAGAGTAGAACATGACTGAACAACTAACATTTACACTTTCATTTTCAGGTTTGTCACAGCTTTCCTGCCAAGGAGCAAGTTGCAGTCACTGCTTGCAGTGATTTTGGAGCCCAAGAAAATAAAAGCAGTCCCTGCTTCCACCTTTCCCCCTTCTATTTCTTGCAAAGTGATAAGACCGGATGCTGTGATCTTAGTTTTTTGAATGCTGAGTTTCAAGCCAGTCTTTTCACTCTTCCCTTGCACCCTCTTCAAATTCTCTTTAGTTCGTCTTCACTTTCTGCCATTACAGTGGTATCATCTGCATTTCTTAGGCTGCTGATATTTCTGCCAGCAATCTTGATCAGCTTGGGATTCATCTAGCCTGGCATTGCATATGATACACTCTGCATATAAGTTAAATAAGCAGGGTGACAATATACAGCCTTGTTATACTCCTTTCCCAGTTTTTAACTAGTCAGTTGTTCAATGTCCAGTTCTAACTGTTGCTTCTTGATCTGCATAGAGGTTTCCCAGGAAATAAGTAAGGTGGTCTGGTATTCCCATCTCTTTAGTAATTTTATACATTTTGTTGTGATCCACATGGTCAAAGGCTTTAGCATAGTCAATGTAGCAGAAGTAGATGTTTTTCTGGAATTCCCTTGCTTTCTCTATGACTAATGAACATTGGTAATTTGATATCGGTTCCTGTGTCTTCATGGAGTTCAGTTCAGTTCAGTCGCTCAGTTGTGTCCGACTCTTTGCGACCCCATGGACTGCAGCACGCCAGGCTTCCTTGTACATCATCAACTCCCGGAGCTTACTCAAACTCATGTCCGTTGAGTAAGTGATGCCATCCAACCATCTCATCCTCTGTTGTCCCCTTCTCCTCCCACCTTCAATCTTTCCTAGCATCAGGGTCTTTTCCAATGAGTCAGCTCTTCACATCAGGTGGCCAAAATATTGGAGTTTCAGCTTCAGTATCAATCCTTCCAATGAATATTCAAGACTGATTTTTTTTTTAACAGTTGAAGTATAGTTGATTACATTGTTAGTTTCTGGTATACAGCAAAATGACTCAGGTACACAAACATATATATATATTGCAAATTATTTTCCATTATAGGGTATTATAAGATATTGAATATAATTCCCTATTCTATACAGTAGGATCTTATTGTTTGTCTATTTATATATAATGTCTTCTGTGTGCTTAGTCATGTCCAACTCTTTGCGACCCCTGGACTGTAGCCTGCCAGGCTTCTCTGTCCATGAGATTTCCCAGGCAAGAACACTGGAGTGGATTGCCATTTCCTCTTCCAGGTGATCTTCCCAAGCCAGGGGTCAAACCCACATCCCTTGGGTCTTCCGCATGGGCAGTCACATTCTCAACCACTGTACTACCTGGGAAGCACCCTATTTGTATATAGTAGTGTGTAGTGTTAAACCCAAACTCCTAGTTTTTCCCTCTCTCCTTTTCTTCTTTGGTAGCCGTAAGTTTATTCTTTATGTCTGTGAGTCTGTTTCTGTTTTGCAAATATTGATAAGTCCATTTGTATCATATTTTAAATTCTACATATAAGTGATATCATATGATATTTGTCTTTCTTAAAGAACATTTCTTAGGACTAAAGAACACGTTTCCACATTGAAAGGGTCCCAAGTGTGGCTAGCTCATAGGTACATTATTATGACATTTTAGATGTAAGGTAAGATGATGTAGGGCTTCTAGGTTAGATGTAGTAAGTTACAGAGAACCAATGGTCCCACTAAAAACAGTTAGAAAAAGCCAGATGGTTTGCTAAATCATGTTTTAATACTATCATTGAGCTATGAAAGAAACAGGACCAGATGGACTAGAATTCTAGACAGGGGAGAACCACTCTGAAACATGCTGACATTCTTAATCTCTGGGGCATTTGATGATTCTGTGCATGGGTTGAGGATCTGGGTTTCGGTCAGGCCAGGGGCTGCTACTGACAAAAGAGAAAGCAGCAAAGTTGTTAGCATTTACATAGAGCAGGTAGGACAGAATTGGACACTTAAGGAGCCTTGACTATGGCTTATTTCCCTCCTTAGATGTTAACTGAAATCCAAGACTACGTAAGAAACTAAAGGGCTGCTTTAAAATCTTCTGAAGAACAGAATATAATTTCCCAGTCTCACAGTGCTTGGTAAACAAAGTCCCTCTGAGGAAGGAGACACCAAAACAAAGCAACCAAGAGATTCAAGACTTAGCACAGTGATTCTCTTTATTATATGTCAGAATCATTGAAGGACTTGTTGAAACACAGAAAAGTTGGTTCCCATCCTTAGAGTATGTGATTCAGTCGGGCTGGGTGGGGCCCATTAATTTGAATTTCTAACATTTTTCCAGGTAATGCTGATGCTGCTGAAATGGGGACCACAGTTTAAGAACTGCTGTCCTAGAGGAAGTGCTGAGTCAATACTGAGTAGCTACAGCTGCTCTTCTCTTGAGGGCACTAAACCAATTACAATTACAACGAGAGATGAGAATCCAAGCTTGCCGCTGGCGGAGAAGGCTGCCAATGGGGTCAGAGATTTTGTATCCAAAATTGGAAATTCAAAGTCCAGAAATAAATCCATATGCCCACAGTCAATTAAACTTTGACAAAGGAGGCGAGGATATACAATAGAGAAAAGAGATCTCTTCAGCAAGTGATTTTGGAAAAGGTGGAAGACTCATTGAATCAATGAAATTAGAACACACTTTCACACCACACAAAAATAAAGTCAAGATGGTTTAGACTTAAATATAAGACATGACACCATAAAACTCTTAGGAGAGAACATAGGCAAAACATTCTTTGATATAAATCATACCAATCATTTTCTTAGATCAGTCTCCCAAGGCAATAAAAAAAAAAGAAAAAAAAAAAAAAAAAAAGAAAAGAAAAAGAAAGAAAGAAAAACCCACAAAACCCAAAAGAAAATCCCCCCAAAGCAAATAGAACCTAATCAAATTTATGAACTTCCGTACATCAAAAGAAACCACATACAAAATGAGAAAACAACCTACAGGTTGGGAGAAAATATTTGTAAATAATATGACCAACAAGGGCTTACTTTCCAAAATATACGAACAGCACACACACGTCATCAACAAAAAACAACCCAATTGGAAAATGAGCAGAAAGCCTAAACAGTCATTTCTTCAAAGAAGACATACAGATGACCAACAGACACATGAAATTATGCTCAGCGTCACTAATTATTAGAGAAATGCAAATCAAAACTACAATGAGGTAACACCTCACACCAGTCAGAATGGCCATCACTGAAAAGTCTATGAATAACAAATGCTGGAGAAGATGTAAAGAAAAAGAATTCTTCTTACACATTTGTGGGAATGTAAACTGGTGCAACCTCTATGGAAAACAGTATAGAAGTTCCTCAAAACACTAAAAATAGAGTTTTCATATGATCCTACAATCCCAATCCTGGGCATATATCCAGACAAAACTATAATTCAGAAAAAAACATGCACTCCAATGTTTGTTGAAGCACTATTTACAATAGCCAAGGCATGGAATCATCCTAAATGTCCATTGGCAGATAAATGGATAAATAAGATGTGATAAGTATATACAATGGAATACTACTCAGCCATAAAAAGGATGAAACTATGCCATTTACAGCAACATGGATGGACCTAAAGATTATCATACTAAGTGAAGTCAGAAGGACAAATACCATATGATATCATTTGTATGTTGAATCTAAAGTACGACACAAATGAACTTATCTACAAAACAGAAGCAGACTTGCAGACATAAAGAATAAACTTGTGGTTGCTACGTGGGTGCGAGAGTTGGGGGGGAAGCATTGAGAGTTTGGGATTACCAGATGCAAACTATTATATATAAAATGGATGAACAATAAGTTTCTACTGTATAGCACAGGAAACTATATTCAGTATCTTCTGACAAACATATTGGGAAAGTATGAAAAGAGTATATATATGTGTAACCCTAACCCTAACCCTTATGGCAAAAAGCGAAGAGGAACTAAAGAGCCTCTTGCTGAAAGTGAAAGAGGAGAGTAAAAAAGTTGGCTTAAGGCTCAGAATTAAGAAAACTAAGATCAAGGCATCTGGTCCCATCACTTCATGGGAAATAGATGGGGAAACAGTGGAAAAAGTGTCAGACTTTATTTTTTTGGGCTCCAAAATCACTGCAGATGGTGATTGCAGCCATGAAATCAAAAGACGCCTACTCCTTGGAAGGAAAGTTATGGCCAACCTGGATAGCATATTGAAAAGCAGAGACATTACTTTGCCAACAAAGGTTCGTCTAGTCAAGGCTATGGTTTTTCCAGTAGTCATGTATGGATGTGAGATTTGGACAGTGAAAAAGGCTGAGCACCGAAGAATTGATGCTTTTGAACTATGGTGTTGGAGAAGACTCTTGAGAGTCCCTTGGACTGCAAGAAGATCCAACCAGTCCATCCTAAAGGAGATCAGTCCTGGGTGTTCGTTGGAAGGACTGATGTTGAAGCTGAAACTCCAATACTTTGGCCACCTCATGCAAAGAGTTGACTCACTGGAAAAGACCCTGATGCTGGGAAGGACTGAGGGCAGGAGGAGAAGGGGACGACAGAGGATGAGATGGCTGGATGGCATCACCGACTCGATGGACGTGGGTTTGGGTGGACTCCGGGAGTTAGTGATGGACAGGGAGGCCTGGCGTGCTGCGGTTCATGGGGTCACAAAGAGTCAGACACCACTGAGTGACTGAACTGATACTGATACTGATGTGTAAATGAATCACTTTCCTGTAAAGTAGAAATTAACATAACATTGTACATCAACTATAATTCAGTAAAAAAATTTAAAACTCAAGAGGCCTCAAACATGTGTTAAGTCTTTCCCATCAAGGCATTTATCAATTTTTGAAACTTCATGAGCAGGAGGCTAGAAGGCTAAGCCAAAAACCTTTGCATAAATTCTATAAGAATTACAATCGAGGTCTGAACCAGTTCAATGCATGTTTGCATAGACGTGATCAGTACACTTCATCTTCCTCACAAACAAAAGGGAGAACTCTACATAGTTGAAATTATAATTATCTGGAACACCTAGTTCTTTTGTAACAAATGTCCAGAAAACACAAAAATTATCAGATATAAATAGGCAAGACCATAAGATTGATACTTCAAAGAAAAAACAGACAATAGGAGGAGATCGTAGATGATACAGGTATTAGATTTAGCAGACAAGGATTTAAAAATAACTGTGACCAATTTGTTAAATAAAATAAAGGAAAAGATGGCTAATATAGATGAAATGTTGGAGAATTCCACCACAGAATTAAAATCTATGAAAAACAATCAAATGTATATTCTAGAACTAGACAATGCAATATATGAAATTAAGAACTCACTAGAAATTTTAGCAGTAGATTGGATACAGCAGACAATAGGATTATTAGTGAACCTGAAGAAATATGAAGAGAAAGCATCAAAACTTAAGCACATAGAGAAAAAGAATGAAAAAACAAGCAAACAAGGAAAAAATACAGGAATAATATGGAAAACACTCCAGAGATTAGGATAGTTATAATTGGAGTCTCAGGAGAGGTGATAGATACTGGGTTAAAAACCATGTTTTAAGGAATAATAGCTAATAATTTTCCAAAACTACTGAAAAAGATCAACTCATAGAGTCAGTAAGTTCAGGAGGTTAAATATACAGCACTGGAGATAAAAAGAATATCCTACAAACTTAGTGATGGAAACAGACCACACTCAGAGGACAAATAATAATAGTGATATTAGACTTCTCTAAAGCAACAGTATAAACTAGAACACAATAGTGGAATTCTTTCAAAATCCTCAGAGGAAATTTTTCCTATCTATAATTCTATACCCAGCTAAACTATCAACAAGTACAAGGGTAGAATAAAGATGTTTTCAAACATACAAGTTCTAAAAAAAATTAATATATACCTATTATTTTACTCTTTCCCAGGAAGTTATTTGGGCATATGCTCCACTAAAACTTGGGATATGAGGAGCTGGATATCAAACAGAGAAGTCAGGTGTTTGGGGGCAAGATGGCTAGCAACTCACCTCATCTGACATGGCTTCCATCTCTTGGAGCTTGGCAATGAGCTGGTTCAAGTGACCTCGGAGGTCCTGGATTTCCCCAGTATGATGTCTCACCTTCTCTTGGTACATCCTTATGAAAAAGGAATGAGAACAGAGAGTGACTGATTCGTGATCTTGCTACTATCACCCTCAGCTTCTATCTCTGCCAGTCAGCACACAAAGAACTAGCTTCATATCTTCCCACTCTCATGGGCCCATCCCTGGACCTACCCCCCAAATTCTTATCTCTAAGAATTTAGAGCAGTGAGCATTACCCATGCCCTTACTTCTGCTTACACTAGCTGACTATCATTAAACCCAAGTGGCTCAGTGGTAAAGAATCCAAGCAGGAGACACGAGTTCTATCCCTGGACTGGGAAGATCCCCTGGAGAAGGAAATAGCAACTCACTCCAGTGTTTTTGCCTGGGAAGCCCAATGGACAGAGAAGCCTGGCAGGTTATAGTCTATGAGGTTGCAAAGAGCCAGACAGGACTTATGACTAAACAATAATAACAACCAAAACTATCTTCTGAACACTAACTATGGGCCAGGAACTAGTCACAACATCTTCCTTAATATTACCAAGAACAAGTTGAGTGTTATGCTTTATTTCATAAAGGAGAAGAAGTGAAGTGACTTGCATAAGTTTAGCCAGGTAGGAGGTATGGGAGCTGGGATTTAAGCCCAAGTTTTTCTTGCAGACCCCATATTCTTAGCCAGTAGGCCTTGGCTATAGCTCTGGTTATTGGGTAACAATAGGACTATTTAGCAGATTCTTCTTACCTCAAGCTCTGCAGTGGACTATTTATGCTGTTTTCCTGGTGGGGTATTGAGCAAAGCAAAGAATCTCCTTCAGATGGCCTAATCCGGGCCCAGTAGAATTTCATCAATCCATCCTCCCACAACCATAAATCCTTACATTCATCCACTTTCCAATTTTTTTCCACCTGCCATCCATTCAAAATCCAATTTACCCTCCTTTTTGTTCATTCATCTGCACACACTTCCATCAAACCTTCCACCCATCTACCATCCTATCCATCCCCCTTTCCCATCCATCTGCTCCTTCACTTATCCAGTCTTTCTTATCCATCCACCTTACCTTATCCATTGACCCTTTCATCAGTCCATGCATGCATGCATCCATCTACCCTCCTATCCATCCACTGTCCCACTCAACTATCCATTCATCTGTCTATCCATCCATTCATTTACTCACCCTTATCCCATCTGCCCTCCCATCCATCCACTCTCTCATCTGTACCTTCTTCCATTCATTCATCCATCTATCCCACTATCCATTTCCCGCCTTCTTACATTCATCCCTTCCATTCTGCCTCTAATCACACTCCCATCTGGCCATCTAAACATCCAGAGTTGATCATGTCCGCCTTGTACCAGGCGTTGAGGTGGACATTGCTGGAGTGAATCAGATCTGACTTTGTCTTCAAGGACTCTCAATACAGTTGGGGAAGCAGTTACGATTACAGAAAATTGTGGAAGAAGAGAAGGGAATGTGACCACCTCTGCTTAGGTATTTCTGGAGGAGAGGGAAGCATATGATGGAGTTCATAAGGGGAGAGAAAGAGAGGGAAGGACAGGTTCATCAGATCCCTTCTCTCTAGGCCTTCTGAGACTCTGCTGTCCTCAGACAGGGAGCTCTGGCCACTGATTTCTCCTCCTTCTTCTCCAGGAACCACAAAGTAAAGGTCTCTTCTCATTTGAGCAAAAGAACAAACTGTCTTGAGTAAAGGGAAAAATGTATTCTTTGGCCATACCATCCCATTTTAGGTGGGGGCCTTGATAAAGGGGAGATGGGTCACCTCTGGGAATCAGTGACAGGAGAGGATCCTGGAGGAGGAACTATGCATCTGGCCCTTGAAAGTCACATTCGACAGGAGAGATGGTTCCAGGTGGGGAACAAGACAAAGGCAGAGATTTGTATCTGGAATGAGTCAGCAACTGAGTAGGGTCCAGAGTGGTAGGAGGGAAAGGAACTTATGAAGGTGACATTGACTTGTTGGGGTGAAGCCAGTCAGGCGTGGGGCCTGAAGAGAGTATACACTCACCTGCCAGACTTCCATTTTGGATGGTAGATGCACAGAAAATATCCAAAATCCTGTGGGGGTTGGGGAATGAGACTAAGCATTTAAGAGGAAAGCTTAAGAGCTTACATCTTAGGCTTTGGAGTTAAGGCTTCTAGATTCAAATCCAAGCCTTGCCACTTCCTAGCACTGTGCAGTTTTGGGAGAAGTTACTTAATCCCTCTATACATCAGTTAACTCCTCTATAAAATGGGAATAACAGTAAAATCCACTTCATGATCCAATGATATCATATATACAAATCAGCTCACATAAACCAAGTAATCTATGTTTCCTCTTCCTCTCCAATCTTAATCCTACTGGGGATAATTGGCAAAAATAAAGAAAGAGGGTGGTTTCCCTTGCATTTTATGATTTCTGTGCTGTCTGAAATCTCAAATTTAATCTGAAATTAAATACCTTTAAAATCTATTTGTTGGTTTTAAATAGAATAAAATGGAATTTCAAAGAAAAGAACGAAACTTCCTCAATCTGATAAAAGTTGTTTATGAAAAAGCCACAGCTAACATCATGCTTGATGGTGAAATACTGGAGGTTTTCTTCCTAAGATTAGGAGTAAGATAAGGTGTCTGCTCTTAAAATTTATTTTCTTTTTTTTGATCCTATGAAGCTTGCAGAATCTTAGTTCCCTGACCAGGGATTGAACCCAGGCCCTGGCAGCAAAAGCACCAAGTCCTAACCGCTGGATCACCAAAGAATTCCCTGCTCTTGCTATTTCTATTTAACATTATTCTGGGGATTTGAGCCAGGTCAATTAGTTAAGAGAAAGAAATAAAAGGCAGACGACATGATGTTGCATACAGAAATATCAAAGTATCCAAGACTGGTTGTCTTGCCCAGTGTTAGCAGTAATACATGAGTTCAGCAAGGTTGTGGGATACAAGATCAGTACACAAAAATCAGTTGTACAATTGACCTTTGACAAAAAGTGCTTGAACTGTGGAGTCCACTTATATGCAGATTTTTTTCAGTAGATAAACAGTTGGCTCTCCATATTGGAGGGTTTCACATTCGCAGATTCAACCAACTGCTGACTGAAATTTCCACCCTCGGTTGGTCAAATCCACAGATGCAAAACCTGCATATAAGGAGAACTGACTGTGTTCATTGTACTACATGATTTTATATAAGGGATTTGAATATCTTCAGACCTTGGTATAGGGGCTCCTGGAACCAGTTCCTTGAAGATATGGTATTTCTAAACCCTGGCAATGAGTAATACAAAAATGCAATTAAGAAAATCCCATTTATAACAGAATCTCAAAGAATAAAATACTTAGGAATAAGTTTAACAAAAGAATTGCCAAACTATAAAGAGGTATGGAGAAGGAAATGGCAACCCATTCTAGTACTCTTGCCTGGAAAATCCCAGGGACAGAGAAGCCTGGTAGGCTATAGTCCATGGGGTCGCAAAGAATCGGACACAACTGAGCAACTTTGTTAAAGAGGTATAGAGTTATCTGTTGGTAGTGGAAAGAAAGCCCACTGCTCATGGACTGGAAGACTTTACACTGTTCAGGTGACAGTACTCCCCAGATTCATATGTGGATCAATGCAATCTATATCAAAATCCCAATGCTTTCTTCAGAAGAAATGAAAAAGTCGATCCTAAAATTCATATTGTAATGTAAGGGATCCATAATAGCCAAAGAATCTTAAAAAACAACAACAACAAAGTTGGAGGGCTTGCACTTCTAGATTCCAAAACTTACTATAAAGCAACCAATCCAGGGATACTAACAAACACAAAGACATAGAGGCCAATGGAGTAGAACTGAAAGTACAGAAATAAATCCTCATATTTATGATCAGTTGATTTTCAGTAAAGGTGCCAGACAATGCAATGGAGGAAAGAACAGTCTTTTCAGTAAATGGTATTGGAACAACTGTATACCTGCATTTAAAAAATAAATTTGGTCCCTTACCTCACACTATATACAAAAATTGCACTAAAAAAATGAACCATAGACATAAATGCAAGGGCTAATATTATAAAATTTTAGAATAAAACATGGGAGTAAATCCTCTTTACTTTGGGTGAGGCAATAGTTTCTTAGTTACAACATCAAAAGCACAAATCACAAAAGAAACGAGATAAATCAGACTTAACCAAAACATACAATTGACCTTAATCAAAAGACTCCATCAAGAAGGATAACCCACAGAATAAGAGAAAACATTTGCAAATCATATATCTGATAAGGGATTTTTGTATCCTAACTATATAAGGGATTTTTATAACTTAGTAATAAAAGGTCAAATAATCCAATTTAAAAATGGGCAAAAATCTGAATAGATCTTTCTCCAAAGATAATATCCAAATGGCCAATAAGCACAAAAAAAGATACTTAACATCATTAGTCATTAGGGAAATGAAATAAAAATTGCCATGAGATGTCACTTTGCATGCCCTAGGACGCCTAATATAAAAGACGGACAGCAATGATTGGAATCCCCATGCATTGCCAGTGGGAATGTAAAATGGTGCAGCCATTTGGAAGAGAAGTTTGGCAATTCCTCAGATAGTTATTCATAGAGTAATCAAATGACCCAGCAATTCTATGCCTAGGTACAATATATACCCAATAAAATTGAAAACATGTATCCACACAAAAATACTACAGGAATGCTCACAGCAGCATTATCAGTAATAGCCAAAAAGTAGAAATAACACTAATATCCATCAACTGATGGAGGATAAACAAAATATGGCTTATCTACACAATGGCTTTTCAGCCACAAAAAGTAATGAAATGCTTGTGTATACTACCATATGGATGAACTTTGAAAAAATTGTAAGTGAAAGTGACTTTATTTTTCTGGGCTCCAAAATCACTGCAGATGGTGACTGCAGCCATGAAATTAAAAGACACTTACTCCCTGGAAGGAAAGTTATAACCAACCTAGACAGCATATTAAAAAGCAGAGACGTTACTTTGCCAACAAAAGTCCATCTAGTCAAGGCTATGGTTTTTCTAATAGTCATGTATGGATGTGAGAGTTGGACTATAAAGAAAGCTGAGTGCTGAAGAATTAATGCTTTTGAACTATGGTGTTGGAAAAGACTCTTGAGAGTCCCTTGGACTGCAAGGAGATCCAACCAGTTCATCCTAAAGGAGATCAGTCCTGAGTGTACATTGGAAGGACTGATGTTGAAGCTGAAACTCCAATACTTTGGCCACTTGATGCGAAGAGCTGACTCATTGAAAAGACCCTGATACTAGGAAAGATTGAGGGCAGGAAGAGAAGGGGACAACAGAAGATGAGATGGCTGGATGGCATCACCAACTCAATGGACATGGGTTTTGGTGAACTCCAGGAGTTAGTGATGGACAGAGAGGCCTGGCATGCTGCAGTTCGGACAGTCGGACATGACTGAGCAACTGAACTGAACTGAAAGGCAACATATTGTATGATTCTATTTATGAAATGTCCAGATCAGGCAAGCCCATAAAATCAGAGGATAGATTAATGGTTGCCTAGGTGTAAGGAAAGGGGATATGGAGAATGACTGCCAGGGACTGGGAAGTTTCTTTCTCTGGCAGTGAAAATACTGGAATTTGATAGTAGTGATGGGTGTACTACTTTGTGAACACATTAAAATCTGCTGAATTATACACTTAAAATCGGGTGATTTATGGTGTGTGAAGTATACCTCAATAAAGCTATTATTTAAAAAATCTTATCTGTTGGATTATGTTGTCCAGTAATTTCTAATTTCCTAGGAAATTCTCTTCCTTCCCTCTCCCTCAACCCCCATCAGGTGGTGTATTTAAGTAGAAGGAGATTTCTTTGCTTGAGAAAGCAAAGCTGTGATGTGAGAGGTGGTGGTGTTGGCTGGAAGGAAGAAGCAGAAACTGAGAGAGAAACAGAGAGAGAAAGAGGGAGGGAGGGAGAGGGAAAAGAAGAAGAGGAAGAACAAGAATAATTATATAATACGGTTTGGGCAGAACCTTACTGTTTCCAAAGTTTTTCTTAGCTTTCAAACATTTTCCTTGGACATCATTTTATCCTCACAGCAACACTCACTAGACAGATGAGGATACTGGGGTTCCTAGAGGGACAGTGTCGGGCACAGTGTCACACAGTTGGTGCCACAGCTCTTTCCCTCCCCAGGATGGGCACGAGCCCAGGGTTAGGTACCTTCACCTGGAATGGGAGAGGGCCCTGGACACGTACCAAAAACACAGAGAATCAGAACACCTGCTTTTTCTATCAGCTTGTGGATGAACAGCTTGTATCTGGAAGACAGAGAAGTGATGGTCAAGTGAGGCAGGGCTTTGCACAGGCTGGTCAGTCTCAGCCTGGCCCTTGTCCTGTATGCACCCCGAGAAGCACATTCCCATCTGGGCCATGAAACTCTCTCCAAGATGCTGGCCATGTCCTGTGGCTCCACAGCATCTCCGAGGAAAGAAAGCCCTCAGCCCAGTATCTCTGGCCATCAGAGATCAACTCACAGTGTTCACCCACATCCTCCTCACTCTCTCCCTCCATTTACATACTGTTTGCCCCTTTCCAGCTTCTCCCCCAGTAAATGCATCCCTCAGGGTTTAGCTTAAATGTGCCCTCTGCCTACAACCTCCAGATTCAACACCCCCAGCTTTGTTCCTGTTGTTACAGTCGCTAAGTTGTGTCTGACTCTGAGACCCCATGAACTGCAGCATGCCAGGCTTCTCTGTCCTTCACTACCTCCCTGAGTTTGCTCAACTCATATCCATTGAGTCAGTGATGCCATCCAATCATCTCATCCTCTGTCACTCCATTCTCATTTTGCCTTCAATCTTTCCCAGCATCAGGGTCTTTTGCGGTGAGTCAGCACTTCGCATCAGGTGGCCAAAGTATTGGAATTTCAGCTTCAGCATCAGTCCTTCCAATGAATATTCAAGGATGATTTCCTTGCTGTCCAAGGAACTCTCAAGAGTCTTCTCTAGCACCACAGTCTGAAAGCATCAATTCTTTGATGCGCAGACTTTTTCATGGTCCAACTCTCACATCCATACATGACTTTGACTAGATGGACGTTTGTTGGCAAAGTGCTTTTTAACATACTGTCTAGGTTTGCCATAGCTATTCTTCCAAGGAGCAAGGGTCTTTTAATTTTGTTGCTGCAGTCACCATCAGCATTGATTTTGGAGACCAAGAAAATGAAATCTGACACTATTTCCACATTTTCCCCATCTATTTGCCATGAAGTGATAGGACCAGATGCCATGATCTTCGTTTTTTGAATGTTGAGTTTGAAAGCCAGCTTTTTCACTCTCCTCTTTCACCTTCATTAAGAGGTTCTTTGGTTCCTCTTCACTTTCTACCATTAAAATGGTACCAACTGCCTATCTGAGATTGTTGATATTTCTCCCGGCAATCTTGATTTCAGCTTGTGATTCATCCAGCCTGGCATTTCACATGATGTATTCTGCATAGAAGTTAAATAAGCAGGGTGACAATATACAGTCTTGATATATTCCTTTCCCAATTTTGAACCTGTCTGTTGTTCCATGTCCAGTTCTAACTGTTGTATTTTGTCCTGCATACAGGTTTCTCAGGAGGCAGGTAATGTGGTCTGGTATTCCCATCTCATTAAGAATATTCCACAGTTTGGTGTCTGCCTTCTCCATTTAACTGGGAGCTCATGTATGGTGGAGCCAAGACTGGCCCAGAGAAGGCATTATAGAAATGTTTCAGACGTCCCTGGTGGCCCGGTGGCTAAGAATCCACCTCTCAAAGCGAGGGACACAGGTTTGACCCCTGGTCCAGGAAGATTCCACATGCCGTGGGGCAACTAAGCCCTTGCACCACAACTATTGAAACTCGTGAGCCCTAAAACCCAAGCTCTGCAACAAAAGAAGCCAGTGCAATGAGAACTCATGCACCCCAACTAGAGAGTAGCCCACCCTCGCCACAGTTAGAGAAAGCCTACACACAGCAGCAAAGACACAGCACGGCCAGAAATAAATAAGAAATGCTTAGAATGTAAACTTTAAATGCACGAATGAGGTGGAAACTCTGCAGGAATTCAGAGGCAGTTGCATGGGCAGGAAATGAAAAGGGAAAGAATGGAGCAGACATTCCGGGCAGGAAGAACAGCCTGTGCAAACCTATGCAGGTGGGAAGAGGTATAGTGGGTCCCGGGAGTGAGAATCCTAGCCATGCTGGCCCAATGGATCTATTGCAGAAAGCAGAAAAAGGGGAGCTGGGAAAGGAAGTGTGAGGCAAGATTCAGAGGGCTTTAGCCTGAGGTGCTGGAGTGACGGGGGGCCACAGTGGATTCCGGGGTGAGGGGGTCTGATATAAACCAGATTCGATATAGCTTATCTGAGGAGAGGTCTAAGCCAGTGATGGAGTTGCCGTGGTCACCAGCACACAGTTCCAGTCCCTATAATCTTCCCACTTCCTGCCCCAGCTCACCTGCAAGTGTTGAACAGAACCTGATGAGCCTGAGTCCTCAGGAAGCAGGCCAGGCTGGTGATCCAGGCTGTGGAGGAGACAGGAGAGCAGTGAGCAGCTGCATCCTCCTTCTTATCCTATGACAACACACAGGGCGAGACCCTGTTGCTGGGAGACCCTCTCAATTTGCTAGTTGAGCCCAGGACAGTTCTTTGAGCTACTTATGGGTACGCATCAACTTGGACTGAGTACTAGAACTACAAACCCACTAGTGACTGGCAGGTACTAAATATTTAAAGGTGACTCAGGAGCAAGAAAAGTTTGAGATGTCCCCGCCGATGTCTATCCCCAGACACTGAAAGCTTCTCAGTAGAAGAGTGCTTGTCTGGTTCATTCCTGAGTGCATGAAGCTAGGCAAAAAGTATGGGTTCAGAATGGGTGCACAGGTGGGAGGAGGCATGGATTTGTGGAAGAATGTTTAAGAGAATGGCTTGGAAAAGAGGTGATTAGGAAGACGGATGAGAGGATGGGAGAACGAGAGGGGGATAGAAGGGTGGAACAAAAGTATGGGTGAATTGATGGATGTCTCAGTGAAGGGCTTGGATGGATGGATGAACTGATAGGGTATATGGATATTCCAACAGATGGATAACAGACAGATGGTTGGATAAATGACCGAGTAGATGAATAGTGGAGGTGTGGCGGGAGGAACAGACTGATCTTTAGGGCGTGGTCAGAACCATGTCCTCATAGTGAGGATGAGTTGCATGGAACCATTCCCAAGAGTTCAGAGGCCAGGCTGGTGGCAGAGTGGGGGAGGGCTGGAAGTTAGCTGCTCTTCCAAACAGCAGTTCTCCCTCCCGATCCCCTTTTCCAATCCTCATCCCTTGCTGGAATGACACCCCTGAAGCCTCTGAAGGGAAGACCTCCAGAGCTCCACCTGCAGCCCAGCTTGATGCTGGGCCCTCTCCCCAGGCCCACGCTGACGGCCAAGGCAGCTCTTCAGGGTATACGTACACATGCATCCCAGCATGCTCTGGGTCAGGCCTGGAGCATTGATGTGGACAGGCAACAGGAAGGCGTCACCTGCAGGGAGCACAGGGCTGTCATGTCACCGCCAGCCTCTGGGACGAGGTGCCTGCAGACACCGCGGGAGCATCCCGACCCCCTGCCCTGCCCCTTGCTGGGGGACCCTGGGTTGCCCACTTGACATCTCTGAGCTTCAGCCCCTCACTGCCCTCAAAGACCCCGGGGCTCCCCTCTGCCCTTCCTTCTCACTTGCGTTTGACAAAGGCGCCTCTGTCATCCTGCAGATGTTCCGGCCTCGTTGGGCGATCCTGGCGACGATAAGATTCACAATTGTATTTTACAATTCACAAGGAGCATGGCACCCCCATGCTCCAGATGGAGAAACCGAATTGCAGAAAAGATTGCTTGACCCAGAGAGAGGGAATCGGCAGGGAGGTGGGAGGGGGGGTCTGGAAGGGAAACACATGTATACCCACGGCAGATTCATGTCAATGTATGGCAAAACCAACACGATAATGCAAAGAAAATTAAAAAAAAAAAAAAACCCACAAGGCTGAGAATCAGGGATAGATCGAGGTGTGGCTGACCCTCAGTGCTGCCCTCTTCAGAGGAAAGGACTCAGTTTGCTGTGGAAGTCATGGGTAGTTGTCATCCAAAAGCCACTCCTTCCTCTTACTAGCAGAAGACTGATTTGGTTCCTTGTCCCCTTCTCCCCCGAGTGATTTAGATGGATCTGATTGGGTTTTGGTTGTTTCTGTCTCAGTCCCCTTGCTGTTGGCTCAAGGATGGGAAAGTCTGCCGGGGTGAGGTGTAGGGTAGATAAAGGGGTCTGGGACTTGGGGAGATTTTCTCATTGCTAAACTGAGACCCACAAGAGGCAACACCCTCCTCTCTGTCCACATATGGCCATGCTTGTGTGCGACCCCCGGGATGGTGGTAGCCATCTCCAGACCACGAGAGGGGGCCCAAAGGGAGAACAAAAAAGATGGCAGGAACCTGGGGCGTGGCTGGCACTGCAGAACCTCAGAGTTAACGTTTTATGGAGCCATCCATATCTGGGGATCTTTTGACATGTGAGACACATTTTTTTAAATTAAACATTTTTAAAAACTTGAAGTATAGTTGTATAATATTCTATGTTACAGGTATATGATATAGTGACTCACAACTTTAAATGTTACATTCCATTTAGAGTTATTATAAAATATTAGCTATATTCCCTGCCTTGTACATTTTTCTTTATTTCTAAGGTAACGGTCTTTAATAGCTCAGTTGGTAAAGAATCTGCCTGCAATGCAGGAGACCCTGGTTTGATTCCTGGGTCAGGAAGATCACCTGGAGAAGGGAAAGGCCACCCACTCCAGTATTCTGGCCTGGAGAATTCCATGGACTAGTCCATGGGGTCGCAAAGAGTCAGACATGACTGAGCCACTTTCACGTCATGTCCACGTCAATGGTCTCCAAACTCTCCAAACTGTAATACTCCCAATGTGATATATATATATATATATATATATATATATATCTCCAAGTGGACTAATATATTATTTACCCTTTCAAATTTTAGGCTTTATTTACATTTTCCTGAGGAATATAAATTAAGAGGATGAGCTAAAGAAAAGACATACTGAAGTTCTAATAGCATTCTCCTTACCTCAGTATGGTTGCTCTCAATACTCTCCTCTAGGGATAGACACCTGTTCTGGGGCCCAGAGGTAGGCACTGTTTTGAGTTGGAACTTCTACCACCGGCAAGCAGAGGCCTCCCACAGATGAAACGACAGAGAGGCGTGCTTTCTCGTTTACTGTCTGTCTCCCTCACGTGAGCTCCACGGGGGCAGGGAGCATGGCCAGCCGTCTGGTGCAACGCCATGGTCCCAGTGCCTGGCCCACAGCAGGTGCTCAATAAACACTTGCCGGACGGACGGCCGCGCCTCCACCCCCCGGCTGAAAGCCGCTGTCCTGTCTCTCTGACCTCAGGTGCTGAGTCTGTGGGCGCAGCTGCTAACACCTGCTGGCTTCCAAGAAAGGCCTGTGCAGAGAGAGGGGCTGCTCTTCTCACCTCCTGGGCCTGACCTCCCTGGGGACGTGGGCCACATTTTCCGCTTGGTCACACCACTGCCCTGGGCTCCTTGAGGACCGGGGCATCGATGTCCTTCTCTAGGATGGGGAACTGACGGCGGGGATCTCTGGGAGGCAGTGAGGAGGAAGTGGCTGCTGCTGCTGTACCACCTAGTGTTCCCCGAAAGGTGCTGTGTGGAGCCTTCCCCGGCTCAAGTGGAACTGTTAGCACTGTGACCTCACAGAGCGTGTGCGGGTGGTCTTCCAGTCTCCAGTTTGGTTCTGGAAGTTCCCCCTCAGAGGAGCCCATTCTGTCCAACTTTCCACTTTTAAGATGGCCTTGAAGGGCCATGCCAGGCACTCAGGGGCTGGACAGGGGCAAGACTGGGGGCTCCAAAATCCAGGCCACGCTTTTGCTTGCTCTCAGATGCTTTCGGCCCCAGGCATCCTCACCTTCTTAGGCTATACACAGATTTATTCTGTAATGCCAAGCTTCTCACTCCTGTATGTTTGACATAATACAAAACAATGTTTGTGTGTTGTTGTCTTAGTAAGGTTCTACATTTTACTGGTGAAAAGTAAAAGCATGCAGAATGGGAATGTCTGGTTATGGTTTTCCTACTTGGATGGTGGAACTAAAATGAATTTACTTTTGCCCCCTGGTGACAGTTGGCCTCCCTGGTGGCCTAGACGGTAAAGCATCTGCTGCAATGTGGGAGACCTAGCTTCGATCCCTGGGTCAAGAAGATCCCCTGGAAAAGGGAATGGCAACCCACTCCAGTATTCTTGCCTGTAAAATCTCATGGACAGAGGAGCCTGGAAGGTTATAGTCCATAAGGTTGCAAAGAGTTGGACATGGCTGAGCGACTTCACATGGACATGACAGTTGCTCAAATTGTAGGCTAAGTACCTGCGGTAAACATCCTCTAAAGAGACTCATGTGCTAAAACCTGAACATGAAAATATGTTAGATAAGGTAAGAATTCAGTTCAGTCACTCAGTTGTGTCCTGGAGCCTGCTCAAACTCATGTCCATCAAGTCAGTGATGCCATCCAACCATCTCATCCTCTGTTGTCCCCTTCTCCTGCCTTCAATCTTTCCCAGCATCAAGGTGTTTTCCAATGAGTCAGTTCTTCACGTCATGTAACATGATAAAGGGGAACTAACACTTGCAAATGAGATTGAGGCTGCAAATCAGCTCACCTTGAAATCAGAGAATATGCTAGACTATCCAGGTGGGCCCAGGTGGGCCCCTAATGATAGGGGTCCTTAAAAGTGTAAGAAGGAGGCAGACGAGGAGCAAGATGGCAGCATAATGAGCCTAACTTGCTGGTTCTGAAGATGGAAGAAAGGACCATAAGCCAAAGAATGAAGGCCAGGAAGTGGATTCTCTTCTATAGTTTCTAGAAGGGACCAAAGTCCTGCCAATACCTTGATTTTAGCCCAGGGAGACCCATGTTTGGACTTCCGACGTCCCAATGGTTAAGACAATAAATTTGTGTTGCCAGTCACTAAGTTTGCGGTAATTTGTTATAGCAGGGATAGGAAGCTAAGACAGTGCCCAGAAGAATATTCAGTGAAGGAGGAGCTCTGAAATGCTGCCACAGGCGTTGTTACAGGGGCCTTCAACGGCGCATTCCTTACTCATTGAATAAGATTTTATGAAATACCTGGTATTTACTAAGCACAGGTGTGAGCAGAACCAGCTTTCATCCCTGGGGTGGCGCCTCCATATAGCGGGTGCTCAGAGAATGGTGCTGCAGGGAGGAGGGGCTGGTGAGAACCCGCTCCTTTGTGTCCACTGGCCACACCCAATGCCCCCTGGTGCTTGAAATGTGGAGGAAGAGGAAGTGTTCACGCGGAGAGCAAACACCGAGAGTGGCTTTGGTCAATATTTGTGCCACTGTCCGCTGAATCTGATCTTTGCCTCAGCTCCTATGAAGACCGGGAGGGCTGGTCTTATGCATCAATGGGTAAGTGGGGGCCAGGAGAAGGATGTTAGGGAGCATGCAGCCGGCTCCTCTCATTCCTTTGTGCCTCAAGAATGGGGTGGGGGAGCGTGGGCTCAACAGCAGGACTGGTCCAGGGGAACTCTGGCCTCTCACGGAAGGGCCCGTTGCTTTCTACACTTCCTGTCTGCTCTGTGAGCCCTAGGAGAGGACCCAGCACAGGTAGGCCTGGCCTCTGGGCCTGAAATATGGGCTGGTGTGGAGTCAGTGGGAGCCATGGAGGACTCTGGAGTAGAGGAAAGCCCTGGGCCCCCATGGCCCAGGAGAGCCGTGCAGAGGAATGGAGGGGACTTCCCTGTAGTTCTGCCATCACCTCCTGTGCACACATGTATGGACACACACCAACACGTATGCAAACCCCTAATGTCACGAAACAGACCACTAGACCCACCTACACATACGTGTTCAGCCTTACAACACACTCAGGATACTAAGTCCGCTTAAACAGATTGGACACAGAACTTCTCACCTCTGCACTCATATAGGGTCATATAAACAGGCAAGTGATACCACAAACCAGGAGGGCAACACACTCACTTCACGTACACACCCACCCACAAAAACACACTTTTCTCTGACATCGGTAATTATGACTTATGCAGTGTGTATGCATGACTACACACGTAAACACACAAATATAGGCACACATATACCACTGAGACACGCACGTACAGACAAACCCCTTCAGGAGCACTCAGTCCCTCAGGCCCCGTACAGCCAAGGTGGAGGCTGCAGTTTGCAATGGGGACACTGCTGATGGGCTCAGTCCTCTGTGAGGACTGAGAAGCTGAGTGTTAAGTAGCAGGGCCGGGTCCTCCACACCCTCTCCTCTGCTGCCTTTTGAGTTTTGGCTCCATGTATAATGAGGGGGAAGTGTGTGACCAGGAATGGGGCTCAGCTGACGATGGGGATGGGGTTCAGGTCACCTCCTGCTCCTCCTCGAAGAGCCGTGCTTCCACGTGGAGGTACAGGCTGGGAGGTCAGCCATCTTCCTGACCTATTTCTTTGCTTTTGCTTGCATCTTTTTACTGAAATGTAGTTGGTTTACAATGTTGTGACAGTTTCTGCCGTGCAGCAAAGTGACTCAGTTACACACATATGTGTGTGTGTTCCTGAAATGTGTGTGTGTGTTAGTTGCTCAGTTGTGTCTGACTGTTTGCGACTCCATGGGATTTCCCAGGCAAGGATACCGGAGTGGGTTGCCATTTCCTCCTCCAGGGGATCTTCTTGACCCAGGGATCAAACCTGGGTCTCCTGCGCTGCAGGCAGATTCTTCACTGCCTGAGCCATAGGGAAAGCCTCAATATAAACATATAAACATTCTTTTTTTTATTGGAATATAATTGCTTTTTGATGTTATGTTAGTTTCCACTGTACAATGAAGTGAATCAGCTATATGTATATATATATATCCCTTCCCTCTTGGACCCGCCTCCCACCCCACCACCTCAGCTCCCGCCCAGGTCATCACAGAGCACCAAGGTGAGCTCCTTGCGCTTTACAGCAGCTTCCCACTCATCTGTCTGTCATACAGAGTGAAGTCAGAAAGAGAATAACAAATAACATATATTAACGCATATATGTGGCATCTAGAAAAATGGTACAGATGAACCTGTTTCCAAGGCAGGAATAGAGACAGAGATGTAGAGAATGGACATGTGATCATAACAGGAAGCGGAGAATGGGAGATAGTCTTACCCATTATGGTTTATCACAGAATGTGGAAGGTAGTTTCCTGTGCTGTACGTTAGAACCTTGTGGTTAATCCATTATAAATGTAATAGTTTGCATCTACCAACCCCAGACTCCCAGTCCATCCCTCCCTCCCCACTGCCTTGGCAGCCACAAGCCTGTTCCCTCTGTGAGTCTGTCTCTGTTTCATAGATAAGTTTATTTATTTTAGATTCCACCTATAAGTGATTATCTCCTTGATTCTGGGCACCTCCTTCCTCCTGGGCCTGCCTCCTGGGGCAGCCATCCTTCTACAAGTCTGTTGGTCTTTGAGGTTCCAGAGCTGCCCAGCCCCAGGGTCTTATAGCGGTTGGCAGCAAGCTTGCTACGTGGCAACCCCACTGCACACGTGGGGTGAGACACTTTGGCAAAGGTCATGTTTGCAGGGAAAACAGTTGCAACCACAAGCAAACCTGCCCCTCCCTGGGTCCCTCCCTGGTGGACCCTGTGCACCGGGGAGCCTCATAAAGCAGTTTCCACACCTGCTTGGGGCTGCGGAGGGGTTGGCTGGGGCTGAGAGTCTACGTGCTCTGGGAACCACCTGAGGTAGGAACAGAGATGGGGCTGGTGCTCCGCCAGGGAGGAGCCTCGATTTTCCCATCTGTTCAATGGGGGTGCTACTTCCAAAAGCCTTCTGAACAAGGATCCATCCCTTATCTTTCTGTGGGACCCTGGGCAAGTGCCGCCTACTGGGCCTTAGTTATCTATCTGAGCAGCAGCCCCCAACCACCCACCCTGGTCCCCTGACTCCTTCTCCCTAAGTCTGCTAAGCTGGGCTCTGTGGGGAGGGGCTGGGGCCCATGTGAAAAACCTACCCTTAGGACATTTCCTCACCTGGCATAGGATAAGATGAGGATGGGAAGCACCCTGGATCCCTCCCTGGAGTGTTCGGACAGCTGGGCACAAGGCCGGGCTGAATTCCTGGCATCAGGCGACACAGCCCTGGCCTTGGGGCACTGGGCCTAGGCTCCCTCCTGGGGATGGGACGCTGCCCTCAGTCTCCCCATCTGGGAGTCCCCCCATCCTCCTCTCACGACTTGGGTCCTGCACTTGCTCCTAATTTGCTGCGTGGTCCTAGGCAAGGCCGTGTCTTCTCTGGGACTTGGGACCATGTTCAGACCAGACGCCACCGTGGTTGCTGAAGAAGCAGGCTGGGATGGGGGTTCTTCTCAGAGCAGAGATGCAAAAACTGATGTGCAGGGGTGGGGGGTCATGGGCAGGGCTGGAATCGCTGCTCATGGTTTGTGACCTCTGGGTTGAGATGGGGTTTAAGCCCCCCTGGGTGGGGCCATTCTGGACCAGTTCCCTGATGCTTGTCCCCACTCCAGCCCACAGATCCTGGGGGGAAGGGGCCAGGGCCACCATGCCTGGGGCGTGTGGGCTGGGCCTGTTGCTGGCGCTGCTGCTGTTGCCCGTGGTCAGCACCTCCAGGCCGGGCACCGTGTTCAGACTCAACAAGGAAGTGCTGAGCTATGGTAAGAGATGTGCTGTCAGGCTGTCAGCCATGTGTGTATGTGAGAGGGTGAGCGTGGGCGTCCATGCCTGTAGGTGTGTGTACAATCCTAAATGTACATGTGTATCTATGAACTGAAACCCCACGGGGACCTGGATTTCTTTTCCGCTGTTTTGTCCCTGGGCCCCAGAAAGTGCTGCTCAACAAATGTTTATTCAATGAATGCATGAGTGGGGGTACGGGCCACGCCCAGTGCGCACATGGTTTCCATGTCCAAGTGACGTGAGGACGGGTCAGGTTGGGTGGCTCCTTTTGCTTATGTGTGTCTGGTGTGAGTTTGAAAATCCATGGAGATATGATGTGCCCACTTGCGTACTTGGGGGTTGGGAGGGTGCCTAACCACTGGCATGTGTGCAAGGCCACGGGGCACACCTTGGGGTGTGCAGTGCTGTGGCTCTGCATCCTGGAATGTGTATGTGTGGGGGCTGTGTGCACATGTGTGCTGGGGAGAGGCACATCTAGCGCTGCCCTCGGGAACGTCCAGGTGCTGGGCCCTGCCTGCTGGGCTCCCGGGGAGAACCAGCCCCTCTCTGGGCCCTTCTTGGCAAGGCATCTATCCCATGTCTCTCTTCCCTCCTTCCAAGTCCCATCTGATCCCAGAGAGGGGGTCAAAATGAGGCCATTCAGGCCAGGGTGAGACAAAAACTGCCCTGCAACTGCCCTTGGGGAGGCTTTTGGGATCCCACCAAGGTTGATGAGCGGTCAGAGGTGAGAGATCAGAAGCGCTTTACCGCAAGGGCAGATCACACTCGGATAACAACATGAGGAACTCAGGTCAGACAGTGGAGGGGACTTTCAAGGGTTCCGGAACACAAATGGTTGTGGAGGCAGGTGGCTCAGGGAAGCAGCAGGGTCCACCCCTGGGGCACACGGAGCTTTCCGGAACATTGTATCCAGACAGATGGGCAGACAGTGAAAGCGGTCAGTGATCCGTGTCAGAGTGGCATGAGGATGACTGCAGGCCCGCTCCCCTCCCCGGGCCCCCCTCCACCTCCCTGTGCTGTGTGAGCCTCCTTTGTCCCCAGACAGCCCTCCCAGCTGCACCTGCCTGTTTGTTCTTAGTGGAAACAAACCTTCAAGAACACACTGCAACACACCTCCTCCATGGCCAGGCTGGAGTCTTTTTCTTAATACTGAGTCATCCTCCCCATCCCATCCTGAAGCCCCAGGGTTCAAGCCCATGTCAGGGGAGCACTGTGAACGGAGTCTAGAAGCCCAGGTGTGTGTCCAGTTCAGCCACAGTCAGGCTGGAGAGGGGCCTCGGAAGCATGGAGACCACACTTTTATGCTCCAGGGTCTGTGGAAACTGAGGCCTTGAGGGACACAGGGACTCCTCAGCTCCTCCGTCAAGTCACAGGGAATTTCAGACTGGGCTCCTCCTCTGATGCATCCTTCCTGCACCCCAACCTCTCCTTTTAATTCTACTCAGGTTTGATTGTTTAATTAGCACTTCCGTCAGCCCAGCAGCCCAGGTGTGGGAGAAAGTCCAGGGCCTTGAGGGCTGGGTGTCTTGGCCCAGATCCAGCTTCTTCTTGCCGGGGTCCTCAACCTCTTGGTAAATTGGGCATAATATTGCACTGACATCATAGAGTTTTGAGGAAAGCTAAAGCGAACAATGCCTGGCACAAAGGGAGCATGGTAGGAGTGCTAGCTATTATTAATGCAAATGGCCACGTGAGCTACTTACTGTGAACTGAGTGGGTCTTTCCAAGTACCCCATGTGACAGGCACCATTTGTTTTTTTTTGAGCGCGTGATTTGAACAAGGAAAGTTTAATCTACATTGAGAGAGAACTGGAGTAATAGGGAGTTGGCTAGTAAGAGTTAAGAAGAATTCTAAAGAACACAAGTTGTTGTTGTTCTAGTTGCTCATTCATGTCAGACTCTTGGTGACCCCTTGGACCGCAGCATGCCAGTCTTCCCTGTGGCTCACCATCTCCCCGAGCTTGCTCAGACTCAGGTCCCTTGAGTCAGTGAACAAAGAACACAAGAGTAGTAGACATAAGGGGCAACCAGCACCCCTAGGCTGAGATGAAGGTTCAAGAAGGACCGCCCTGTCACGAGGGCAGAGATCCAGAGATCTCCATAGAGGTGGCAGAGCGTTGGCTCCCTGTTGTTGCAAGGATCACAGGGATGTTTCACTGGGGACACACGCTCTAGAAAAGACCCTGATGCTGGGAAAGATTGAAGGCCAAAATAGAAAGGGGCAGCAGACGATGAAATGGTTGGATGGCCTCACCAACTCAATGGACATGAAACTGAGCAAACTCCGGGAGGCAGTGAAGGACAGGGTAGCCTGGCGTGCTGCAGTCCATGGGGTCGCAAAGAATCAGACATAACTGAGTGACCGAACCACAACAATAATCCTTTGGGGACTTGGAAGAAGCAATTCATAGCGCAATGGCAAACCCTGGAACTTGCTCGGTGCCAAGGAAAATTGCTGGCTGCCAGTGAAGTTAAGAAATTGTTCTCTGCAGGAGTCTAGTGCACTTTCATGTACATCTTGGGCCAATATCGTTCCAGGCTGGTGCCTGAGATAAAAGCTGAGCAGCCGGCTCCCTAGATACTCAGTCTTATGGGCTCCCAGTATGTACCTGGAAGGGCTAAGGAAAGAGTATGGGGAGAGGTGACCTAGGCTGGGAACAGGTCCATGATGTCTGTGGCTGCAGCATACACCACAGTTGCCCAAGTTGAACTCTGGAGAAAGTGTAGGGGGCGGGGAGGTGTCAGTTCCTGAGAAAGCTGACTGTTACTGTTCTAATCATCGTAGATGGATTTGCAGGGAAACTGAGGCACAGGGAAGCCACACAGGTAGTGAGTAGCAGAGGTGAATCTGCACCTAGATTTTGAGGGGCTCTTGAGTCCTCAGCCTGCAGGAGAGACTGCTCCCACCCTTTCCCCGCATGGCTGGGAACTGCTCCTTCTGCTTGGGGCCTTGTAGAAGCTCCCAAGGAGGTGGAGACTGATCAGGGCCTTGCAAAAGGGAAAAGGGTGTTACTGTTTTTGAGGAGAGAGTAGATACGTGGGATTTGGAGAGGCAAAGAGGAAAGACACGTCTGGAAGGGTCTGGTGGGGTTGTGCACCCCAGGTGGCCCCTTGTGCACCTGTCGACAAGCCTGCCTCTTCCAATCTCTGAGTTCTCCTTGCCCAAGGTATGGGGCAGATGGTGGGTGGCGTGGTCTCTCTTGGCCCCTCCTGAGGACGGCCTGACCTCATCCTGCTCTGGCCCCTTAGCGGCTGAAGCTGGGAAAGCCCCGCTCCGGAGGGCCCTGCAGGTCACAGTCCCGCTTTTCCTGGACCGGAGTGGAGGAGTCTTCCAGCCCACCAGGTGAGTAGCTCACCTCCAGGTGAGTGCTCCCCCCACCACCAGCTAGATGAGTGTTTCCCTCACCAGATTAGATACTCCCACTGCCAGGTGAGTGGGCACAAGAGGATGTAGGAGCTGGGACCAGACATGGGGGCCTGAAGGCTCTTAACTAGTAGGTTTCTATGCACGGAGTCTAAGACTCTAGCTCCTAGGTCCTCAGGGCTGGCAGGACCTTGGCTACTTCTTCCAAAATCCTTACACTGAATCTAGACACAAATGTGAGTCTAATATACTCCTTCCCATAATGCAGAGACTCAAAGGCAGAAGCAGGTGGGAGCACCTCAGACTCAGACACTTTTAGGAACTGGGCTAACTGTCCCCATCCAGTGGGAAACAGACTCACTATAGCCAAGACTGGATTTCTAAGAAAATCCATGTGTATATGCATGCATATATACTATACATGTATAGGAACTCATAAATGTATGTATATACTTATATTCTTATAAAAAGTCATGTACATTTTTTGGCTTGTTGGCAGCAGTTTTATTTCTTCATCACTGTCATCATCATCATCAACAACAAATAGGTACTTTCTTTCTTCTGTGTTTGTTGCATTGTAAAAATTGATGCTATACTCTGTCTACAGTACAAAGTTTATAAATGCAGCATGCTGATACAAAGTTGAAACCATTAAAAAGAGCTGAATAACAACTTCTTGGAGATAATTAAACCTGATCTGGGGTGTTGAGAGAATTGATGAAGAGATTTATTTATTTGGTTTTGTTTTTCTTTCTGATTTTATTTTTACATTTGTTATTATTTTTAATTAATTTTTAAAAATTGGAGTAGAATGGCATCACAAGGTTGTGCCAGTTTCTGCTGAACAGCAGAGTGGATCAGCTATATGTATACATATATCCCCTCCCTCTTGAACCTCTCTCCAATGAAGAGATTCGGAAACAACACACAAACTCAAATATTTAGTTAAGGATTTACTTGGGAAGGAATGAAAGCTGAACTTCTCATGTCATGGGCTACTGAAGGGTTCTCTCAGTTGCTCCCAGTGGATTTTCCTTCTGCTCCAATCTTTAAATAGTGCTAAGCATGGCTGGCTCCACCACTCTGCGCATTATTGCAGGAGAACCCGGAACCACATCTGTGTATTTAAAATCAAGTTTTGAATGATGGCAACTCGTTTAAAAACGTTTCAAACTTGCAAACGCTAGGCAGGTGAAAATACAGCTGGTGTGGAAGCCCCCAGTTTGAGACCCTGGGGTAGGGCTGGGCTGATGATGTCGGGCCCAGGAGCATCAGTGTCCCGAGGTCAAGGATCCCTAAATAATTTGCAGTCTGGCCACGCAGAGGCTCAGTCATGCGAGTGTTGGAAAACAGCGCCAGGAGTCCTTGTTTGTAGATGTAGGAGCACATCCAAAATGGTTGTCAAGTGAAAGAAGCAGGTTCTAGGTCTGCTTGTGTCCCAAGGAGAGTCATGGAAAGATGTCACCCAAGTGCTAACAGAGAGTGCTTTGATGTGACTTTAAACATTTGCCTGGAAAATTCCATGGACAGAGGAGCTTCACAAAGAGTCGACATGACTGACCAACAGGTTCGCTTTAACATTTACACAACTTTGTAGCGCCCCCGCCTCCCACAACTGCTGTCTGTGCAGGAGAGAAAAAAAAAAAGAAGACTTTTATTCAGGAGAAAAAGAAATCGTAGGTTAGCTGGAGAGTGCTGAGCAATCAGAACAAGCAGTTTTGAAAGGAGTTGAGTTTTCCATTGCTAAAGTGCTACAAGCCAAAACTGCTGACTAGAGGGAGATTTCTGCCTTCTGTGGATTCCAAAGTTTTTCTTTTCCTACCTTCCCAGTTTTCCAGATCTCCATCAGAAACTAAAATCCCTCCAAGACCTGAGTAATCATCATCTCACTTAATTCATGCCTAGTGCTGGGATGCCCTTTGCATCTTTTCCCTACTGGGAGGTTGGTTAACCTTGCTTGCATGTCCCCTATGATGGTGAACTCACTACCTCTAACCTTATCCCATAGTTTTAGTTGTCAGAGGTCCTTTATAAATACCAACAGCGTGGGTAGGCTCCAAGCACCCACCGTGGAGTTGATGCCATAGTTTAATGGGGACTGCCCTGTCACTTTGACTCCTACCCTGCAGGATTCAGATTCTGAACGTCGATGTGTCCCACCTCCACCTGACGTTTGTTGCCAATTTTGGAATACGCTTGTTGGCAGCCACCAATTTTACTTTCAAGATCTTCCGGTGAGTCAGTCTCCTTGTTGAGAGTGGGAGGATTTTCAAGGACTCTCTGAGGGTAAAACGGAGGAAACGGATTTAGCAAATCCCAAGATCCCAGCTCAGACCTTCTAACTCTGTTCAGCACTCTCTCTCTCCAGTGCCTTCTCTCCCATCCTCCATGGGGGAGTGAGACAGCTAGAGAATTTCCGAAAATCCAGACCCTGCTCAACAGTTATGCAAATAGAGAGAGTCATTTCACTTCTCTGACCCTTTTTCGTCCTTTGTAAAAAACCAAAGCAAAAGAAAACAAAACTTTGCAGCATGTCTATGAAGGTTTGAGGGCTTCCCAGGTGGTGGCTAGTGGTAAAGAACCCCCCTGCCAGTGCAGGAGATATAAGAGGCACAGGTTCGGTCCCTGGGTTGGGAAGATCCCCTGGAGGAGGAAATGGCAACCCACTCCAGTATCCCTGCCTGGAGAATCCCATGGACAGAGGATTACAGTCCATAGCATCGCAAAAAGTCAGACACGACCAAAGCGACTTAGCAAGCAATGGAGGTTTGAGTGGACGGATTCACTGCTATGATTAAAATTATACTACCCCTTTCAGATGCAAAGCACCTGGTGCTCAATAAAATACTAGACCTGTTTCTGTGCATCCTAGGGGCTGAGTGTTCTTATTTTAACTCCTCTGCCCTGATACTACCATTTTATAGGTGCTAGTGGGCCAGCCTTCTTGTAGGATGTTTTCACATGCTTGTTTTCTAGAAAACTCAGCATAGCAGCTTTGTGAGATAGGAATCACCATTCTGATGTCTATTTTTACAGAAGAAGAATCTGAGGCTCAGTATGGGGAATGACTGGCCCAGGGTCTCATATAAGAGGGTACAGGGATCCAGAGCTCACAGCCATCTGATACAATGTCTGTGACCTTGAGTTGAGTTTGGGGGTTTGCCCAGCCTGCCCCGGGGGGGAACATCTCATGCTGAGTGGGGTCCCTGCCTGTGTTAAGGGGTCAGCAGGCGAGGGCCCCAGGGTGGGGGAGGTTGTGGGGTCTTGCATCTGTCACTGTGGGCTTGCTAGGCAGTGCCACTCCGGCTCAGGACTGGTGTCCCTACAGTGACCTGGAGCCCCTGCACCTCCTGCTCCCCATAGCACTGCTGGCTGACACCTCTGTGGAACAGGGCTCCATCGGGACCCCCCTGGTCAGCATCTCCAGCTGCTTTTCCATCTTCGACAAAGCCATTGTGTTTGATGGCCGCAACAGGTGGGTACTGGAGGCTGGGCTGCTGGACCCCAGACACCGAGGCTGTGGTGCCATTTCTTGAGCTTCCTACTTCATCCAATCTGATGTTGGATCTGAGAGCCAGCCCTGCCCCTGCCCCGCCCCATCGCCACCAGCATCATACCTGTTTTATGGCTGAAGACACTGAAGTTCAGGGAAGGGGAGGGACACGCCCAAGGTCACACATGGCTTCACCACTGCCCCGCACCATGTGACAAAGCACACTGACCATTACTGTCCTATTTGGAGAGGGAGTTTGGGCTGGTGGCCGCTGTTGGGAAACTCAGAGGGCTGCCCCGCTCGGTGGAGACGAGGAATCTGAGGCCCAGGGAGGGCCTGGGACCCGCCAAGCTCTCCCAGTGAGTCAGGTGGCTGCTCTTGTTTTAGCATCTAAGGCTGACAGCCCCTCTACCTCCAGAGCACCACCGTATGCTAGACAAGTGCTGGGCTCTTTCTGTGAGTCATCTCACAGTAGTCCTACCAGGTGGGTGGAAGCATTTCCCTCATTTTGCAAGAGAGCAAACGGAGGCACAAAGTGGTTAAGTGACTTGCCTAAGGTCACACGGCTGGCACATGGCTTCTAACTGATCAACCCTCTTGCTGCGAATTCCTCTGCATTGCATCTTCACCTTCCCGCCCATGGGCGGGGGCTCACTGAGAGGTGGTTGAGTATTTTAGAGTATTAAAAGGGGGCAACATTTACCCAAAGACTGGACTTTTTCCTCAGATAAGGCTTGGGTATAAATCTATTCCCGCTTGGGCCCCCTGCTCAGCCTGTGTAACTCACAGCCCCCATGGTCTCTCATGGTCCTCGTGGGCAGGGGCTGCTCATGGTTTATTGACAGGACACTGGAAGCCCAGAGTTTGATGCCATTGACAGCATAGATGTCTACCTCTCGCCTCCCCAAGAGACCACTCATCGAGGCTGGGCCATGCCTCATGCAGCGTGTTAGGGAACCAAGGGAACCGTGACCCCTCATGGATCCCCATGCTGAAACACTGACTCAGACCCACAGCTCAGTGAGGAAGGGACTGTAATAGGTTTGCCACAGAGAGATGGGGCCCATGCAGGGAGCAGATCTGGGCCCCGCCAGCCATTGCCCCGCCTCACTGGGCTCAGTGGCCCTGAAGCCAGCTGGCCAGGGACGTGGTCAAGTCCAGCTTTTGCAACACCCTCTGTCTCTCCACTCCACTTGGCCTCATTCTTGGCAACTTCCAAATCTTGAGACCAAAGGCCCTTCTTGGTGGCTCGGTGTCTTCCATTGTGGGGTCAGTCGTGCTGGTTCCATGCCTGGTATGTGGCAAGGTGCGGTGTGGGCACAGACTTTTCTCTGGCACTCCTGGCTTTGAGGAGAGACAGGCCCCGATGGTGGTGACCTGGGCTCAGGGGCCTTTTCTGGTCTCCTCCTCAGCACAGCCCCCGCGATGCTGGCCCCGCTGCAAAGTCACATCAAAGCTGTGCTGCAGAGCAAGGTAAAGGACCTCCTGCCAGAGCCTGCAGGATGGCAGCAAGTGAAGAGGGGGGTTGCAGGCACGGAGGAGCGGGGGTTGTTAGTACTCCTCCTGGGGCTTCTCCACTTTCCCCAGAAAGGCAAGGAGGAGGCAGGGCCAATGGTCAGGCTGGGCACCAGGGGCAGATGTGATCCTGGTCTCCTCCTTCCCAGCTGGGACCCTGGACAAGTCACCTGGCCCCCCTCTGCCCCTCCTTCCACATCTGTAAGGAGAGAGAACCACTGTCCCTACCTAGCCCCTGGTGGGCAGGCTGTGGGGCTGAGTGCATTACCACCTGTGCAGTTTACAGCAGTTTGGGGAGAGTGAGCATTGCTGTGAAGGCCACTATGTTAGCTCCTGTCCTTGTCTGCGGGTGGCTGACTTGGTAAGCGACGGTGTCCCAGGGGCCAGGGCCCCACTCTCCCTCCCTTCCCCTTCCCACCCACCCTACATCCAGTAGTGGCAGTAATGGAGACCAAGTCAACCCACTGTGTGCCATTTCACACGCTCAAGAAGTAGGCCTCAGGATCTCCATGCTGCAGATGAGAACACTGAGGCTGGGAGGCAGTGCAGTCCTCTCCTCTGCTCCAGCAGTCAAGCATGGATGTGAGGGTTGGGCCATAAAGAAGGCTGAGCACTGAAGAATTTTCAACTGTGGTGTTGGAGAAGACGTTTGAGAGTCCCTTGGACTGCAAGGAGATTCAACCAGTCCATCCTGAAGGAAATCAACCCTGAATATTCTTTGGAAAGACTGATGCTGAAGCTGAAGCTCTAATCCTTTGGCCACTTGGTGAGAAGAATTGACTCATTGGAAAAGACCCTGATGCTGGGAAAGATTGAAGGCAGGAGGAGAAGGGGACGACAGAGGATGAAATGGTTGGATGGCATCACCGACTCGATGGACATGAGTTTGAGCAAGCTCCAGGAGTTGTTGATGGACAGGGGAGCCTGGTGGATTGCAGTCCATAGGGTTGCAAAGAGTCGGACACAACTGAGCGACTGAACTGAACTGAACTGCCTCTTGGCCTTGCTTCACCAAGTCCTCCCTGGATCAGCTATGATCACCCCCGGGCTTGCAGTCTCTCCTCTGCCCCACCTTCTGTCACACTGACCCCAGCTTAATCCACTTCAGGTGGCCCACTGGGCTGGGAGGACTCCAGTCTCCCTGGCCCGGCTTGCTGACTGCAACCTGCCTCCACTGCAGGGAGCATCTTTCCATCAGCTGGGCCTCTGGGCCGGTATGCAGCAGTCTCCCTGCCTCAGTTTCCTGGACCTGGCTGTGGTCACTTCTGCTGTGCCCCACAGCCCTATTCTTTCCTCAGTGCCCACAGGCCCTGGCATCCCCTCTGAGTCCTCAGGGTCCAGAGGAGGTGCTAGAAGAAGCCCACTGGCTGGTGGAGGAAGGAAGGGCTCCCAGACCTTGGTGTCCAAGTTGGGAGAGTCTTCTAGACAGGGCCTCTAGACCCTCCCAGCCTCACCCCCTCCAGCCTTGAGAGCCGCCCCTGTCTTTCTGCAGCTGTGCCTGAGAATCTCCAACCTGGTGCAAGGCCTCAATGTCCACCTGGGCACTTTAATTGGTAAGACTTGGGAGCGTGGGGAGGGGGCTGGGGCCTCTGAAATCCTCTGGGATCCCCATGACCCTTCAGAGACCCCTCCTTTGCATCAGAGTTGACCTCTGGGAGATCAACCATAGGATGTCTGAACAATTATTGGTGGAATTTGGAACTCTCCAAATTGTAGAACCAAGTCTTTGACTATTTTGTGTGTGTGTGTGTGTATGTGTGTGAGTGTGTGTGCATGCGTGTGTGTCCTAAGTCCCTTCCATGGTGCCCGACTCTTTAAGACCCATGGACTGTAGCCCACCAGGCTCCTCTGTCCATGGAATTTTCCAGGCAAGAATACTGGTGTGAGCTGCTATCTCCTTCCCCAGAAACAAGCCTCTGACAGGTCTTCAATTTAAAATATGGAACTAAAAGCAGCAGAAGTAGGTCAGCTTCATCTTTTTAGTGGTATTAATCAGTATTGAAGAGCTATTGGTAATTACTCACCCATTCCCAGACTGATCAAAGAATGTATCCTCTGGTGATTTGGGAGGAAATCTGTGCTCAGTGAGCCCCAAATAAATTCAGGGCATTCTCTGTTTTTTCACAAACCCATTTTTAAAGCTGCTTCTGTTTGAAGTGCACCTTCTCACACCTGAGGGCTTTCTTTGCCTGGGACCCTGGAGTTTCTCCTGTGTTGCCATCACTGACTGCGAAATCCAGAGCTGTCTATCGTTGACAGCTGCACTAGGCCATTGGTTGGTTTTGCCTTTGAGTTGGGGGTTGTCTCTAACCCCTTACACAGCCTGGGACAGGTGTGCAGGGCGATGTACTGGCGTGAAGCCAGGAAGGATGTTGGGCAGGGTCCGCATTTATCTGTAGTGACTTCTTCATTATATCAGGGTGGCTCTTTGGCTTTTTTGGGCAAATTTGACCAATCTTATGAGGTTGTGTCATTATCCCCAATTTGTAGATGGACAATCAGAAACTCTGTTTAAAGTTCTCAGCGTGGTACCAGCACCCTGTGTGAATCAGCTCACCTGGATTTTCTCCTCCTCACACGTCCACCTATTGTCCTGTCCACACTTCACAGCCCAGCTAGAAGTCTGGGGAATATTTCTTGAACTCCCACACTGTCCTCACGACCCCAATCCCAATATTACCTTAAAAGGAGGTACTGAGAAGCCAAGGAAAATGGGCTTGGAATCAAAGGATATGAGTATGAATCCTGGCTCATTTGCTGTGTGACCTTAGAGAAGTCACTCCATCTCTCTGGGTTTAATTATTCCATCCAAAAATAGGAATCAAAATTTCTACTTTACCAATGTGTTGCTATCATATAAGGACAGCACAGGTTAGGTGCCTGGTATGCAATAAACTCCCTCTCCCTTCAGAGGGCTTGTCTGCATCCAGATGCCCTGGACCCGGGTTCATACCAAAGATCAGCTCTTGATCATGTCTTTGCTTCCATCTTGCCTTGGTCAGGGAATGCTTGTGCCTGGAATGACCCTTCTCCTTTCTGATTTTTCCCCAATCTGCTGATTGGGAAAGCAGAAACCCAAACTGCTAGAATGGTGTCTAAGGATCAGCAGATTGTGAGCAGCTGACTCTTGGGTGTGCATTTTGCAACTTAAATTTGCTTACTCATGGGGCCTTTTCCTGCCTCTTTTCTTGGCCTGGGTCTGGCTAAATGAGGTGTGTGGGTATGTGTGTGCTCAGTCACTTCAGTCATGTCTGACTCTTCATGACCCCAGGCTCCATGGGATTCTTCAGGCAAGAATACTGGATGATACTCTCTCCATTTATCTCACCATCTCCCTTTTCTCCCTCACCCTTGTTCATAAGTCTGTTCTCTATGTCTGTGTCTCCACTGCTGCTCTGCAAACAGGTTCATCAGTAACATCCTTCTAGATCCCATACACATGTGTTAATATATGATACTTTTCTTTCTGACTTACTTCACTCTGTATAATAGGCTCTAGGTTCATCCACCTCATTAGAACTGACTCAAATGCATTCTTTTTTATGGCTGAGTAGTAGTCCATTGTATATATGTACTGCAACTTCTTAATCCATTCATCTGCTGATGGATATACACTAACATATGTAAATAGATAGCCAATGAGAATTTGCTGTATGACTCAGGGAACCCAAACTGGGGCTCTGTAATAACCTAGAGGAATGGGAATGGGTGGGAGTTGGGAGGGAGAGTCAAGAGGGAGGTAGCATATGTATACCTATGGTTAACTCATGTTGATGTATGGTAGAAATCAAACCAATATTGTAAAGCAATCATCATTCAATTAAAAATAAATAAATATTAAAAAAGAGAATACTAAAGTGGGTAGCCCTTCCCTTCTCCAGGGAATCTTCCCAATCCAGAGATCAAACCTATATCCTGTGTTTGCAGGCGGGTTCTTAACCAATAGTGCCACCTGAAAAGCCTGGCTAAATGAAGCATTGGTGGATAATGCTGAGTATGCCATCTTTTGTTCTTCACCCTGGTTTCGTTCAGGCCTCAGCCCTGTGGGTCCAGAGTCCCAGGTTCGCTATACCATGATCGACACCCCTACCATCACCAATGACTACATTTCCTTGGATATCAACGTAAGTGCCTCCTGCTCTACTCAGAGCTGGGGCCTTGTTGCCTCTGGAGTCCTTGGTGTTCTGCAAGATTCCTAAAGCGGCAGGAGAGTTGAGGGGAGAAGAGCTGGGATGGCATTCCAGGAGGGAGCGTGGCACGTAGGCAAAGGGGTGAGGCTGACAACACGTGTGGCATCTTGGGGGTGGGTGGCATCTCACAGCCCAGGATCTGCCATGGAGTCGCCTGCCTATTGAAGCCCCACTTCTGTTCTCCTCCTCCTCACCCCCAACCCAATAGGCTGTTCTCTTCCTGCTGGGCAGACCCATTGTCCTGCCTGTGGATACTACCCCCTTCGTGCTGCCACAGCACGTGGGCACCAAGGGTGCCATGGCAACCGTGGGCCTCTCCCAGGACCTGTTTGACTCTGCCATGATGCTGCTGCAGAAGGCTGGTGTGCTCAATCTAGATGTCACAGCAGAGCTGGTGAGAGCTGGTGGTGGTCCTGCCACCCTGGGCACCTGGGGCAAGAGTGCCCTGTTGCCCAGCCTGGGGAGACCCTGCTGCAGCCAAATCCTTGGTGGGTGAGGCAGTTGAAGCTTTGGGGCCATAGGATGGCTATTGGAAGGGTTAGACAGAGGGGTGGGGTGGGGAGACAAGAGTGGTCTGGCTTGGAGAGTGACTGTTCTAAAACCTGTCATGTGTTGGGAGTTGATTTCAGAATTCGAGTAACAACCCGCTGAACACCTCTGTGCTGGGCCAGCTCATCCCCGAGGTGGGTGATGTTTCTGGTCATTCCAGGGGCTAAGACCTGGGATTGGGGTGGAAGGCTCTCTGGGCTCTGGGGTCTCTACTGGCTTATATCTGCTCCCAGTGGGGTTCAGCATCTGCCCTTCCATCTGCACATCCTCTGTCTCGGGGTAGCCCCTCCTTCAGCCCAGGCATCACACCATTTCCTCCTCTCAGTGCAGCAGGCAATAAGTGCCTACATTGTCTCCTCTGCTTCCTTTCCCTGATCCATCCAAGTCCGAGCTCAGGGGTTACCTCCCACGGGAGGACTAGACCCCTTGTCTGGTCCGGGAGCCTCCTCGTGCTCCCACTCCCCTGAGCTACCCTCCCTCCTGGCACAGATCACAGGCTTTGACTGTCTTCATGTGGCCACCCATCAACTGGGTGTCCCCGAGGGTGGGAGTCAGGGGTGGACCCACCTCTGTGGGCCGGGCACTTACAGCACAGCGGTGGCTTGATCAGCATCTAAGGAATGATGAGCGAAGAGCCCACCCAGTCTTTGCCCCCATATGCCCCCCTCCCTCTCGCCCCTCTGCTCCCCAGGTGGCCCATCAGTTCCCCGAGCCCATGCCCCTGGTGCTCAAGGTGAGGCTGGGTGCCACGCCCACAGTCACGTTCCGCACCAACAACGCCACGCTGCGGCTGCAGCCCTTCGTGGAAGTCCTGGCCCCGGCCTCCAACTCGGCTTTCCAGTACCTCTTCTCCCTCAATGTGGTGAGTGAGGTGGGCTGGATGGGGCTGGCCAGGAGGTGGGTGACTCTCAAGGAGACCTCACTTCCTCCCACACGCTTCTCACTTTTTATCCACACTGGTCTCCTTGCTGTTCTGTCAATGTGCCAAGACATTCCTGCCTCAGGACATTTGCACATACTGTACCCTGTGCCTAGGACACACTTCCCCTGACTCTTGGCAAGGCTAGCTTCTCCTCATCATTCAGGTCTCAGCTTAAATGCTGCAGTCTTCCTCCGGGCAGGCTTCTAGATGGTCCCCATCTCTCCACATACCACTCTTCCTTTGTGACACCCAGCACTCTCTGAAAGGATCTTGTCTGATTTCTTTGGTTGTCATTCACCTCCCCAGTGGCCTGTGTTCCACAAACACCTGAAGGAATGGGGTGTAGGTGGGAGACTGGGATATCTGGTGGCCAGCTGAGAGCTCCCACATGGTTCTGTGCCCTTTGACCCTGCTGTCCCCATGTGCCCAGGTGGTGAACCTGAGCCTCCAGCTTTCTGTGTCCAAGGTGAGGCTTCGGGGGACCACATCTGTGCTGGGGTAAGTGAGGCCTCCTGGACCCCGCAGCCTCAGTATGCTCCTCTGTGCAATGGGCCTGCAATTGTCTGTCACAGTGTCAGTCAGAGGAGCTTGGGATGCAGCTGATGTGGTAAGCAGGTGAGAGGCACTAGGCCCCATTTCCACCCCTCCCCTCTGGCTTCCCTTTCAGCAATGTCCAGCTCACCGTGGCCTCCTCCAATTTTGGCTTCATTGATGTGAGTATGGGGCTGGGGTCTCCAGAGACCCCCTCACTGGGTGGGGCAGGCCTTGAGCTCAGGGAAGGGGAGTGTGTGCCCATGTCTCTCAGCTTACTCTCAGGCCAGCAGTTCCTGGGGGCCTGATGCTGACACGATCCTGGGAGTAGCTGGGCTCTGCTTGAAGCCCGGACATGGGTGACCTGCTCTCATCCCTCCTGCTATACCTCTGTCGGTTGATCTATCTCTGTGTTCACTTGTCTTTCTTGGCCCCTTGCCTGGACGGGTGCGTGGTCCCCATCTCCCTGGCTCCGTGGCTGCAGACCAACCATGTCCAGGCACTCATGGGTGAAGTGTTTGAGAAGCCCTTGCTGGACCACTTCAATGGTGAGCTCTGCCCTCTGCCCTGTGAGGCCCCTCTGGCCCCTTCCACCCTCATGCCTGCTCCAGGCTCTGTCTTGGCCCCTTCTACATCCCAGGCTCAGAGGCTAAGAGGATGGCTTTGGGAGTCTTGCTGCCTGTGCGTACATCTTAGCTCGACTGTTTAGCAGTTGTGTGATCTTAGCTAACTTCTGTTCCCTCCCTTAACCTCAGTTTTCCCTTCTATAAAGTGGGTATATTAATAACAGTTACCACCTCCTGAGTATCTGTGGACCTTGGTGTCATGGTGCATGTGAAGACCTCAGGGCAGGGCCAGCTCCGGGTGGCACTTTGTTATCAGTTAACCTTGATTTCTCTTTTCTCTCCTGCAGCTCTCTTGGGCATGGGGATTGCCCTCCCCCACGTGGTCAATCTCCAGTATGTCACCCCTGAGATTTTTATCCAGGAGGTGAGAGCCTTTCAGTGTGACCAGAGGGGCCTCCTTCATCTTTGGAGGGAGGCTGGGCTTAGGGAGGTTGGGGGTCACCTCTCTCCTTCCCTTCCTTCTAGAGCACAAAGTAGGGTCCAGGGTCAGCCAGGTCTAGGAATGCCTCCTTCCCAGACCATGCCATGAATCAGCTGTGAGGAAATGGAAAATTCTAAATGTAAGGAGACATTGGAGCAAAGGTTTCACTCACCCTCATCGAATATCACACTAGGTCACACTCAGTGGATTCAGACCAATTGTGCTGTGACTCTGTGCCCTGGGATAGGCACGACCCCTCTGGAGTCTTGGGGAGGATTAGAGAGGGAGTCTTTCCAGGGTTGTACACGAACCTCCACAGGCCAGATGGTAGGAGGGGATCCTGACCCTTCTAAAATGATCCAATGTCAGGATCAGACATTGCAGGCCCAGGACGACATCCTACCACTTCTTTCTGCTTCACCTGAGCCACAGAAGGACAGTAATCTTCCTAATTCATTCAATAAGATGTGCATGGGACAGAAAACTTAGCCAACGTCCTTTAAACCTAACGTCTGTGTCATTCACACTCCCTAAGAGGGACTGGCTGAGGGCTTTCAGGGAGGACGGCCTCCTTGCTTGAGAACTATGGTCCCAAGGCAATTGGCAGGTAATAACCTGCCCCCCAAGAAGTAACCATCAGCACACGTGGGGGCAGGGCTTTTAGTGGGAATTTCCCCAAGACTTCCGCTATTGGGCAAGGTCAGTGGCTGATTCACCTTGGCACCCCCAAACCCAGCCGCTTGGGGCTGAAGTTAAGGGTCCCTAGACCAGCACTGCCCAATAGGACTTACTGCAAGAATAGAGGTCTGCACTGTCCACGGCAGTGGCCACTGTCGGCCACTGGGCACAGGCGACTACTGGGCCCTCAACATATGACCAGGGTAACCGAGAAGGTGAGCTCTAAATCTTACTTAATTTTACTTACTGTAAAATGTACAGTACTCTCGCGTATCTAGGGGGAGACACAGTCCAAGATGCCCAGTGGATGCCTGAAACTGTGGATAGACAGTACTGATGGGTGGGTATCGCATGCAGCATAGATCCACTGGACAAAGCGATGACTCACATCCAGGATGGGATGAGTAGAATGGCATGGGATTTCATTATGTGACTCAGAATGGCATGGAATTTAAAGCCTATGCATTATTTATTTCTAGAATTTTCCATTTGATATTTTTGGACCATAGTTATACTTGGGTAAAGGAAACCGTGGATAAGAGGGGGTAACTGTAATTAGCCAGGTGCTAACGGCTACCCTATTGGACCATGTACAAGCAACACAAAGACAAAGACTGGTCCTGGTTATTTTTCTGCTGTGTTCCCAACATCTGGCACAGGACGTGGGTTGTAGTAGAGGCTCAATGAAGATTGAAGAAAGAAAGAGAGAGACGAAGAGGAAAGAAGAAAGAAGAAGGGCAGGAGGGAGGGAGGGAGAGAGGGAGGGAGGAAGGAAGAAAAAGATCAGCAGGCCCCCAGGAAGTTTCTGCAGTGCAGTGTAGACAGTTTGGGATATTTTGGGGGGTATGCCTGGCTTTGCTAGAGAGACTTGGACTTGGAGAAGATACTCAACGGTCTGAACTCCAGGTCATAAAACAGAGGTGGTCGTGACCACGTATGAAGCCCAAATCAAGCTCCAGCTCCACACTGAGTGCTCTGCCCGGGTGATCTGGCAGCAACCATCTATCAACAGCAGCCTTGCAAAGTGGATGCTGTTACCATCCACAAGAGACAGCACGAAACTGAGGCCCGGAGAGGCAAATGGCTGTCCTCAGGATACACACGGCAGGCGTGGCAGAGCCTGAACTTAGAGCCAGGCTGATGGGGTGACCGGGGGTCCTACGGTCCCCGTGTGCTGCTCACCTGGCCTGTGGTTGTCTCTGTCTTTCAGGGCTACGTCGTGGTGTCCAGTGGACTCTTGTACCAGCACTGACGTGGGGCCACTGGGAGAGCTGCTCCAGGGACCCTTCGGCCTTGAGCCACTTGGGAAACTGAGTCAAAGCCACACTGTCTTCCCCACACTTAGTCATCCCCAGCAAGTTGGTTGGCCTAGCCGGGCTGCTTCATCCCATCCTGGCCCCTTCCCTCCAGACCCCCTTCCTTCCCTCATCCCCTCCTTGTGGGGAGCAGATAGCTCCTCCAGGCTGTACAGACCTTGCATTAAATACTTTCTCTTGAGCTGCAACTTCCAGCCAGGCTCGGCAAACTCTTTGCATACTGGAGGCTCGTTCCCTGCATGTAGAGCCTGGTCCTGTCTGTCCCTGGAGCCCCCAGAGCTGCCTGGGAAAGAAAGAGGATGTGGCCGTGTCCCTGCTAACTGTATCTGTTGACAGCATCACCTCCTAGCCCAGGGGAGCAACGTGGATGAGCTGAAGTTACAAATGCCACGGTGGCACTTCAGGCGTGTGCCCTCACCTGGTGGCATTTCTCCTTTCAGAGTCACATCCCATCCTTCTCCCAGAACCTCAGGAGAGCCCTGAGAGTCATGTGGGAAGAGCGTGCAGTCCCATCTCACAGAGGCAGATATTAAGGCCCAGCAAGGATAGGAGTGTGCTCAGAGTCTCTGAGCTGGAGGATGGCAGATCCCCAGGACTGCCACCTTCCTAGAATTCAGACCGAAGATGCCCAATCCCCTCTTCCATCACCAGCATTCTCACCTGGGGTTGGACCTTAGGTCATGACTCTCAGGTGACAGGCATTCACTGTCTTCTCCAGCAGCTTCTCCATCTCGGTTTACTTGGCTCACAGGCGAGCTTTTGTTCAAAGGAGGCAGGCTCTGTTTCCTGGGCCTGTGTCAATTAGACACTGACCATGTCTAATTCCTTTTTGCTCTGAAACCTCTTCAAATCCAGCGGGTCACAGGCAACAAGATGACCTAGGGAGGCTGAGGGGTGCACACGCTGGCAGGATGAAGCCCTGTGGTTTTTCTCTTTCTGATAAGCTAATCTTTTAGCCAGAGATCGTATTCCTTCCTTCCCAGATACACTGGATTCAGGTTACGTTTATGTTTCTCTGAGGAGTAATGGTGTCCAGATTTCCACCATCAGTAAGCAAAGGCCTCGGGACAGCAGTACACTAACTGTCCCCCTGTAACGGTTATAAGTTCAACCCCAAAGGCTCCGAGTGACAGGCCGAGGGGCCTGGAACAAGCCTGGAGTGTTGGTGGGAGGAGGTGGGGGTGGTGCTGAAAGCTGGAAAGGGCCAGGCTGTGAAATCCCACCTCATGATTTTGCATGGCTTCTATTTCATTTGGTTGTTTGGTGAATTAATTCATGAATCCTATTTTAGTAGGTATTTATGCAGGCTCAGCCCAATGCTAAGTGGTATGGAATATGGGAGAGACAAAAATTTTGAGACACAGACTCAGCCCATAAATTTAATACCTAGAAAAAGGTCAGTATGTGAGATCTATTCATTAAGCCATCAGTCCTATGGTCCAACTATTATTCCTTTCTTCCTCTTTGTGTTCTTCCTTCCACCCACACATTTGTCCATTCATCCTCCATCCATCCATCCTGTCATCTACACATCTACCCATTTATCCAGTGATGTGGTCTAGATCTTATTTATACTCACAATACTCCTGGCTCAATAATATATGTTCTTTAAAGATGAGGGGAATGAAACAGCTGAGTTAAGCTGTCCGCCCAGAAGGGAGCCAAGTTCTGCCTGAAGAGAACAGGCCTAATCCCTGAGGGACCGCATTCAACCTTTTAGTAAGGAGTTTGCTGGGCCCTGGCTACTGGGGGACACAGATGAGCATGACAATCTGGGTCCAGTCAGAAGATAGAAACCATATAACATCTAAAACAGGGGACTTTCACTATGAAGGATTATTAACTATGGTAAAAGAGTAACTGCAAGCTGAAGGTAACTCTATACAGTTCGTGGGCTGAGGGAGAGTACCCAAGGAAGGGAAGACTTGGAAGGGCTCAGACCTCTATGGGGAGGGTGCTGTTCAGTTTACTGGGTAGCAGGGGGGTTTGCTACCAGGTCAGAGCTGGCCTGGGGTTGCTGGGCAAACAATGGCAACGAAGACCTCGAGAAATTCCCTGGCAGTTCTGTGGTTAGGATTCCACGCTCTCACTACCAAGGACCTGGGTTCTCATCGGGGTCCTCATCTGGGAACTAAGATCCCACAAGCTGTGGCGTGGTCACAAAGAAGACCTCCAGAGCCCCCTGGGCAAGCTGCATGGGGGAGGGCAGGGTGTGAGAGGAGAGGTGGCAGTTGTGAGTTGCAGACGTGGCAGCCACACACAGAGCAGCTGCCCGAGGGACTGCGGGCCCTGTCACGGGCCAGTGGCCTTCAGAGTGAGTGGACAGCGGGGCGGTGCGGGTGTGGGGAATGCTCTGGCTTGTTTGGAAAGGGCTGCAGAAAGAAAGGCTGCCCCCAGGCTGAGCCAGAGGGGTTGAGTCCGGGCGGGTGGCTGAGACGAGCTTTGCTGGATGTTCTCTGCCCCACAAGGCTCACCTGGACCCCACTGGAAATCACAGGAAGCCCCTTCCTCTCTCATACCTCCCTGCCATGCGCCCTCTGGTCAGCTTCATGCTCACTCTAAAGGAGATGTACTGAAAAGAATTCAGAATTGAGCCCGATATACAGACCTGTACTGAAGGGTGCGTTCTCAGGTCTGGCTCCTTCACGAACCTTCTTGAGGCCCACCTTTCACCCTGATCCTGCAGCTTGCATGCTTTCCCTCCATCCCTTGGGCTCTATGCTCTGCCTGGGCCACCTTAACCTGAACTGGTTTATCCTGCCCACCACCTCATATTCGGTCTCCCTGACCATGTGCAAACCGCTCTGCCCTGGTGACTTGGATGCCCTTCAGTTTCTGATGACCGTGGCTAGTGTCTGTGGCTTCTCTCCCCACCACCCCACTCTGACCACTCCAGAGCCCTGCATATAACAAGTGCATAACAAGCGTGTGGTGAGTGAGCTGCTTGTACTGTGTATATGCCAGAGCTCTGGCCCAGGCATGCCCAGCCCTGGGCTTGGGAAGCTGCGTGGAGTCCAGTCCCTGTAGGCTGGGTGGCTGAACTGGGAGTCACCCTTGCTGGTCTTCAGGGCTGGCCTGGTTTTCAGTATCTGAGGGATGGAGGGGGAGGTGGGAGAGGAAGTCTCCCTGGAGGAAAAAGGCGCAGCTGGTCCTGGAAGGATGGCAGGATTTGGAGCTTCAGTAGGGACCAGGCTGGGGCATGGGGTGGGGAAGCAAGGTCGGCAGTGCCCCCTTGGGTATGCCTTAGCAGGTCTTGGCCTGGAGCTCCTGGCTCTGCTATCACTTGCTCTATAACTTGGGCAAGTGGCTTGATCTCTCTGAGCCTCTATTTCTCTGTCTGTAAAATGGAAAAAATTGCCAGAGTGCCCACCTCAGAGGGTAGTCCTCAGGATTAAGTGGACTAGTGCATATCAAACATTCAGCACACTGCCTGGCACAGGTCAGGTGCAAGCAAATGGGCCCTCTTGTTACTATCAGTATCATGAGAGCTGAGTTGCAGGTGCTTCCAGAGGCTCTATCCACAAATTGGCTGGACCAGGCTTCCCCAGGGACACAGAAGTCATGTGATAACCCAGGGCCCCAGGAAAGATTGAGTGTGTCCCTAAAAGAATTTATTTTTAGGGAGCTTGCCTCCTCTCTGGCCACTTTGAATTTAGAGGAGCAGGGGATGGCATAACTGTCCTTTCCCTCTAAGCAATACTATCATTACTGTGCCCTACATTACAAAGAGGATAAAATAGGGAGGCTGAGGGTGCTACCCAAGGACACACAACTTGTGAGGGCAGAGGCTGGGACTGAGGCCCAGACCCCCAAACTCATGTAAGGGGGTTTCTTCAGCCTCCCCCAGCCCAACCATCCCATGTCTTTCCTGCCTCTGCCTTCCCCCTAATACCCAGGATGGCCCTGGGGGAGGCAGGGAGGGCTGGGTGATTGGAGGCATCCCCAGGTGGATTTACATGCAAGGAGGAGGTGGGGCCTGCTGGTCCCTCTGTCTGTAGGGGGTGGGTCTGCAGGGATAAAGCGATGATATCTGTAGCCTGGCTCCTCCGGCTCAGGGCCCACATCAGGATGGAGACTGGCTGTGCTGACCTGGGTCCTTCTCTCCCCTACTCTGATCTGGCTTTGGCCCCACAGACCTCAGGCAGGCCTTCACCCCTCTCTGGCCTCAGCAGCCCCCTGTGCACAATGGATACAGAAGCTTCCTTGATCTTCCATACCTGTGAGCTCCCTGTAGGTGGAGGAGGAAAACCCCATTTCTCCAGCAGCCCCCTGGGACTCTTCATCACCTTTAAGGTGCCCTCAGCCATGCCCCCCAAGGGTCTGGGCAAGAGCAGAGCTGAGGCTGGTCACCTTGAGGTCCCAGGTCTAACTCTAGCTCTGTGGCCAGCTAATCTTGTGACCCTCGGGTCATGCTACATTTATTACCTTCCAGATCTGGAGAAAGCCCTCATGCCAGCATTTACCACCTCCTGGCATCTCCTCCAGGAGGGTCTCCCTTGAGGACACACCACTGAGCTATTTAGCTCTTTGCCCCCTTGAGTGTCAGGGGGCCCAGTCGTGATGGTCTAGCCCACATCTCCCAGGCCTTTGCACCCGCTTGAAACGCCTTCCTCTGCCTTGCAGAGCTGGCTCTGCTCGCCCCTCAGGCATCAGCTCCAATACCCTCTGCTCTGGGGCTCTTCTGTTTTGAAATAACCCCCTCTCCTCTCCCTGTCCCATCCGCCAGTTCACTGGCTTCCACCACCCTCGGCTCCCCAGGACTGACCTGGCTCTGTGCTGTCCGCTTGCAGATGGCCTGTCCCCCTGGGCTCTAGGAGCCCCCTTAGGATAGGAACCGTAGCTGCTTTGCTCGGTGTGGCATCTCTCACCCCTGCACAGGCCTGGCACACAGTGGGTCCTAGGTAAACATGAAAGGAATGAGTGCCAACAGTGTTTCCAGCCTTGTGGGAGGCGCTGAGTCTTGGGGAGGGGAAGTGTGAGCCCCGATGGCTGCTCTGGCAACCGCATCTCCTGCCCAGTGCCCGCCCTGGGGCAGCCGTCCATGTCCTCTGTGCTGTTTACGTTGGAACAGGCTGGATTGTCACGTGAGCATCGGGGCTCCTATTCTCTGGGCTTCCAGATAATTATCTGGGCCTTATTAAACCCTTAATTATCTAAGCAGCTAATCAGGCTCCCAAATATAAGGGCTTCCTCATCCCAGGGTGGGGAGGCAGGGGCCAGTCGTCAGCAGGACATCCCCAGGCTCGACAAGGTAAGGACAGGCACTACCTGTGGACCTCTCCCCGCACAGGGTCTTTTTCAGCCCTGTCATTTTACAGACGAAAACACTGAGGCTCAGAGAGGGCAAGAGACTTGCCTGAGGTCACACAGTAATTGGGTGGCAGGACCAGGGCTTGGATCTATGTCCTGATCCCCACCCAGTGCTCTGCACCCGACAGGAAGCCACCAGGCATGCACAATCCTCAGATGCTTAGGACTTGGGAAAGATCAAGGAGACAGCTGATCTGAGGTGCCTCCTTGGGCTCCATCTGAGGCCGGTGAGAGACAAGGGAGGCTGTGCTTTGCAGGAGCTCAGAGCTGAGCTGAGGCAACAGGGAGTGTGTTGGCGGGGGACGGTGATGGTAGGGGGCACCTGGGAGCATTCGGCAAGTAGAGAGGGAGGAAGGACTCTAGACGGAGGAAATAGTGTGAGTAGAAGACGGGGTTGGGGCAGCAGGAAACACTCATCTTGAGGGGGTGGATCAGATACATGCTCAGGTTCCAACTACGGTCTTCAAGACTGGAGGGAGTTGGAGGTTGAGGGGAGGCTTCCTGGTGGAGGAGGCAGGGGCTGAAATTAGGACTTGAGTGATAAGCAAGGAGGAAGCAGAGTGTTGTTAGAGGGAGGGATGGCTTAGGCAAAAGCACAAACACAGTCATAAACAAAACCCTGGCATTGACCCTTTGTCCCAGAAGCACCCATATGATTGTGTTCCTCGGTGAGTGATAGTCGCTCAGTTGTGTCCAACTCTGTGTGACCCCACCAGGCTCCTCTGTCATGGAATTCTTCAGGCAAGAATACTGGAGTGGGTGTTCCTAAAACCACTTATTATTCTAAGAGGGCAAAAATCCCTGCTCGGAGCGGCCTTGACACCTGACATCAGTTCTGATCTGGGAATGGGGGGACTGGGGTGGCGCTCAGTCTTGGGGCTCAGTCTCCCCACCTTAGGGGTAGGGTGGGGCTAGAGAAGACCTTTACCCAGGCCATTTAAGCTCTGCTGCCTGGTGCTGAACTCCACAGTCCTCCACAGGATGAACTTCAGCAATCTGGCACTAGGCTTGTTCACAGGGGTGGAAGAAACACCACGATTGATTATTTTCAAGCTCAGATAGATATCTAAAAATTGAATGGGGTGAAAGACAAATAGAACACTGTTTCACTTAGCAAATATTGATTGTAGGCTCGATGGTCTCTTAGGATAGGGACCGCAGCTGCTTTTTTATATAAAAAAATCTTTATATAAAAAAAGATGGTCTCCATCTTTTTATATACTGGCTGCTTTTCATCCTTTAGGTCTCAGCCTAAACATCTCCTCCTTAGAGAGTCCTTCCCTGACGCCCACCCCCACTCCCTAATCACCCATACACATTGTATCCCATTCGATTGCTTCTCTCTAAGGGTCAGGAGGAGCGGGACTGTCTCTGCTGTGTGTACCTTGTAGCCTGGCCTGCTTGACACATAGTGAAGACTCAGTAATGTGAGTTCAGTGAACGAATGCACGCAGCAGGCGTGGGCTTGACTAGAAAGAGGGTCCCCAGTAGGTGTCCATTTCTGTTTATGGGTCAGTGGCTGAGCCTGCTGTCAGCAGGCTGGAGTCCATCGGGAACTCTTCTTCTTTGATGACACAGGCCAGCCTCAGTGGCCATCCCGCCTTGATTCTTTTCAGCCACAGCTCAAACCTGAAATAAACACTTGGCCTCTGGTTGGAAGAATTTTAGGTCTTGGTAAATTGTCCACAGGAAGAAAGGGTGTCCAGGAGCCCAGGGATGGGATGGGGCTTTCCTGGGAGTTTTGAAGGATCTGAGGTCAGAGGTCATTATTTGATTCTTTACTCATCGGCTATGAAACCTTGGCTCTGGTTCAAACTGTGCCTCGGTTCCCCTATTGGTGAGGCATTGTCTCCAGGAGCCTTAAGGGGCTGTGAACTGAGATTCCTGGAAGGGAGGCTGAGCTGGGGGAGTTGGGGGATGCCCTGGGCTGTCATGGGAGGGCTGGGGGAGCAGAAGGTTCCCCATTCCCACGCTGCACTGAATGAGGAGTTCCTAGGTCAGGACCAGGAGGGAATTCCTTCTGTGGCCCCAGTACTGCCCTCTGAGCCACACTTGAACGCATGAAAAATTGCAGCTAAACCTCCCACCAACCCCATTAGGCAGACTGATCAGAATGCATCAGGCCCACAGATGAGGAAGCTGAGGCTTAGAGAGGGAAGTGACCTGCTCGGGGAGACGCCAGAAGGCCCAATGTTTCATCCGACACTCTTGGGCCCTTCGGGAGGAGGCAGGCATGAGGTTCTCTGACCTAGCTGGAGTCCATAGGCTCCTAGACTTCCGAGATCACCCAGGGGGCTCCGTCTGCTCTGGAGCATGAGAGGTTCCCGGGAGAACCAGGGCACCCAATTCAAGCCCTATGGCACAGGTGGAGCCATGCTGTGGATCCCGTGTCTGGCGCTCTGCAGCCTGCTGAGCCCTACGCGAGCCGACCCTGCGGCACTGGTGCGGCTGGGCATGGACGTCCTGAATCGTGGTGAGCTGGCACTGGGTGTTGGCAGGGGGTGTGGGAGAGGTGTGTGACTGGGGTTAGGTAGTGACTGCCCGTGTTTACATAGACTTGAGTGCTCTGTGATCCTCAAAGTAAACTTATAAGCAATATGTTATTCTTCCATTTTACAGAGAGGAGAGGGAACTGAGACCAAGAGCAAATAGGGTGACCTTCCCAAGGTCCCCCAACAAGTTGAAGGCAGAGCTGGAAATTTTACTTCCTTGTAGCCTCTCCTTGGCCCTGATGGCAGGGGTTGGTGTCCACACGTGAGTCACTGGGGTGACAGACATAAGCCAAATCCCAGTTCTGCCAACAGTTTACTGTGTGACCTCAAGCAAGTCACTTACCCTCTCTGTGTGGCCAGCGTGCTCATCAGTAAATGTGAAATGTAAAGAAATGTAAAATAGTGGGACTTCCCTGGTGGTCCAGTGGCTAAGACTCTGAGCTCCCAAAGCAGGCAGCCTGGGTTCGATCCCTGGTCAGGGACCTAGATCCCACATACTGCAAATAAGTTTGCCTGCTGCAACTAAATATCCCGCACGCTGCACCTAAGAGTCAGTGCAGCCAAATAAATAAAAATATGTATTTAAAAAAATGTAAAACGGTAAACTGTCCTTTTGGGGCAGGATCAAATGAAATTGTGATGTAAACTCCCCGTGGCTCAGATGGTAAAGAATCTGCCTACAGTCCATGGGGTCGCAGAGAGTTGGACATGACTGAGAAACTAACACACTTCAGATGAATTGAGATTAAAAGGCTCTGAGGGCTCTTTACTAAGAGATATTTCCATCCCCAGATCTGTGACCCTCAGGGAAGTCACATCCATGAGCAAACAGCTAATGATTTCTTCAGCTCAGGATTTGTTCCCTCTCTGGGAATTAGCCTGTGACTATTATAGGGTTTTTCCAGCACAGTATCATTTGGGGTGGGGGACCCCAGGCTGGAGAATCAGAATGTCTTGGCTTCAGGCACAGTATCTCTACTTTAACAAGATCCCAGTTGAATTCCCTAATCACCCCGGTTTGAGAGTGGCTGGGCCACAGCACAAAGTCAGCCCTCTAACTTGAGGTTCAAGGCCTCCATGACATGCCCTGGAAACTGCTCCAGAGTTCCGGTCCTGTCCTTCCCCACTCCAGCCTCCCTGTGTTCCTCTCTCCTCCCTCACCATGCCACCTCCTTCCCCATTTCCCCACCTCTGAACTTGATGTGTCCTCTGCCCTGAGTCACCTCCTTTACCCCTTTGCTTCCTGGTGAAAATCCTATTCTTCCTTAAGGTGACTGGCAGGTCACCTCCTCCTGGAAGCCTTCCCCAGCTCTTCCTTTCCCAGCCCAAATCTGTCATGTGGTTTCTCCAGCTGCCTGCACTTTTTATAGCTCTTATCAGTTTTATTTACAATATATTTCTTTCTTCCTTTTTTAAAAATAATTTTTGACTGCACCCCACAGCATGTGGGACTTTAGTTCCCTGATCAAGGATTGAATCTGCGCTCCCTACAATGGAAGGTGGAGTTTTAACCACTGGACTGCCAGGGCAGTACTGGCTCCCATCACTTTTTCTTCTTTTAATGATGAATTTTTATGTGGTACTCAAAAATACAGCTATTTTACAATGTCTCATTCCAAAATACACATTTTGTTGAATTTGAGCACATTTCTTTTGGGTATGTAGTTGGTAGCGGAATTTCACAGTTATACAACATGTATATCTTCAGCTTTCATAGATTCTGCCAAAATATTTTCCAGTAGAATTCACTGTATTGTTTATTTTATTTTTAATTGGAGTATAGAATGCTATGCTAGTTTCTACTGTACAACAGCGTGAATCAGCCATGAGTATGCATATATGCCCCCTCACCCTTGGACCTCTCTCCCACACTCTCCCCCCATCCCACCTCTCTAAGTCAGCACAGAGCATGGAGCTGAGCTCCCTGTGTTATACAGCAGCTTCCCACTGAAAAAAGTGAAAGTTAGTCACACAGTCATGTCCAGCTCTTTGCCATCCCATGGACTGTAGCCGGCCAGGCTCCTCTGTCCACGGACTTCTCCAGGGGAGAATTCCCACTAGCTAGCTATTTTACCATGGAGGTGTATGTACGTCAATGCTGCGCTCTCAATTTGTCCCACCCTCTCCTTCCTCTGGTCATCTTTACTGTTATTGTTGGTGACTCTGTCTCCCCCGTGAGGCTGGAAGAGGGCAGGGTCTGCACGTGACTTGTTTCTGGGATGCCTGAGAGGCTAGCCGGGGAGGGAAGCGGTGAGGAGCATAGGCGAGGGTCTGTCTACTCCTTTCCAGAGGTCCAGAATGCCATGGATGAGAGTCACATCCTGGAGAAGATGGCAGCTGAGGCGGGCCAAAACCGCCCGGGGATGAAGCCTATCAAGGGCATCACTAAGTGAGCAGCGGAGGGGCTTCATGGGCCAGGGGAAGGGGGTGGTGGTTAGGGCAGAGGGTGGTGGGTAATGCTATGCCCAGGACCTCAGTGAAAGAGAGCTGGTATAGGACATGGGGCCTCTTTCTGGCTTTGCTGCTGGCATGCTGTGTGACCTTGGGCAGGTCACTGCTCTTGCCTGGACCTCAGTCCCCTCGGTCACCCCCTGGGGACAAGTCTAGTCCTGTTGTGAGCAGGGCCATTGGGAGGAGGAAGTGAAGTTGGAAAGTCAGACTCCTACTCCCTGCACGCAGCAGGAGCTCACTGAAGGTACATGAAACTGAATGAAAAATCCTCCAGTAGCTGAATGGAAACAATCATCTAAGGACAGGGGCAAACTAGTTTCATTGCTTGTGTCATATGGGATTGATTGGTAGGGGCTGTAGGGGATGTACTGGGGAGGGTTCTGAGGCCCTTTCTGGACTTAGCAGGAAATAGCACTGTGGTCAATTAGCAATGTCTGCCAAGAGCTCTGGGTGGGCAGGTGAAGTAAATGTGCCACAACTTTGTTGTCCTGGATCTTGACTGGTGGTTCTCAGCCAGGAGTGATTTTGCCTCCAGGGGACATCTGGCAATGCCTGGAAACATTTTTGATTGCCCCAACTTGTACAGTGGGGGAAGGGGAGTGCATCTAGTCCCTGTAGTGAGCAGAAGCCAAGGTTGCTATGAAACAACCTACAATGCACAGGACAGCCCACAACACAGGATGGTCTTGCCCCAAATGTCCATAGCATCACTGATGAGAAACTCAGATCTAAGCAAACTTCCTCTTTTTGTCAGTGGGGAAACTGAGGCCTACATCAGGGAAGGGAGCAGGAAAGGGTCACAAATTAAGCTACATGTCATCTCACCCACAAGGAGAGCTTTCTGTGTATAGATTGGCTCATGTTCAGCCTTTTGTTTGCATTTCATGACAGACCCAGAGATAAGTTTATCCCTATGACATGGGACGGGGGATTTACCCAAGGCCTCCCAGCAAAGTGGTAGAGGAGTGCGTTGAGGGGTCTTACCTGTCCAGTTCTCACTGCTCGAACGTCTGCCCCTCCCAGTCTGAAAGTGAAGGATGTGCTGCTGCCTGTCATCACAATGACCTTCATGCCTGGGGTGGGCGTCTTCCAGTGTGTGTCCACGGGCATGACCATCACTGGCAAGAGGTGAGTATGGCGGGGAGGTGAGAAGGAAAGGACAATGGCCTCTTTGTCTCACTCTTATATGCCCATTGATTGAGTACCTACTGTGTACCATGCTGTGATCTGAGATAATGCAAAGTTGGTTCCTACCTTTGATGGGAACCAGACCTGAGCACAGGTGATCACAGATTGATAGATTGGTTTGGGATAGAAGAAATATTGACAGGGTGTAGGGACTGGGGATTAGAAAAGGCTTTGGGGAGATGATGACTGCTGAGCAGAGCAGGGTTTTGAAGGATGTGCAGGAGTTCACCAAAGCAAGAGAGGAGAGGAAAGACCGGTTGTGTGAACTTGGGCAGGTCCCATCCCTCTTTCTGTCCCATGGCATGGTCTCCCACCCTTTCCCCCTCTCAGAGATGCTGAGATTGTGGCCACAGAGGCAGTGATGCCCTGATGCCTGCCTGCCTGCCCCCTCCTCCAGCTTCATGGGTGGGAACATGGAGATCATCGTGGTCCTGAACATCACAGCCACCAACCGGCTTCTGCAGGACGAAGAGACAGGCCTCCCCATGTTCAAGAGTGAAGGCTGTGAGGTCATCCTGGTCAGCATGAAGACAAACCTGCCTAGCAAGTGAGGTTCTCTGTGGTTGGGAAGGAAGGCTCGGTCCACCTTGCCAGCCTGACCCAGCATCCCACTTCCTGAGCCACTGAACTCCTTAGCCATGTCCCGGCATGTCCCATGCCTAACTGCCTGCCATCTGTGCCTCTGTCCCCATCCTCTGTGTCCAGCATGCTGCCCAAGGTGGTCAACAAGTTCCTGGACAGCACCCTACACAAAATTCTTCCTGGTCTGGTAAGTGCCCAGAGTGAGCCTCTGCCCCTCATCCCAAGCACTGCTTAGACCAGGGTTGGCAAGCGTGTTTCATCTCCATCAACCGCTGGTGGCTGAGGAGGCTCCTGAGGCTGTGGCTGTCTCAGTGGGAGGAAGTTCCATGATCAGCTAGTGATGTCTGCCATGAGCAGGGGAGGAGAAAATGGCAGCTGGTACTAAACAGCTAGCCAACCCCACTGAGCATAGCAGTCCCTGGGGCTCTGCCATTGACTTCCTGTATGACTTGTGGGCTTGGTTTCCCCCTCCAGTCCCTATCCCACCAGGGCCCTTGAGACTCCCCATGGAGTAACATTCAGCTGTGAAGAATGGGGCTGTCCACTCGGGGCCCCCTTCAGCCCAGTGCTTTCTCTTTTTCCAGATGTGTCCTGCCATTGATGCAGTCCTGGTGTATGTGAACAAGAAGTGGGCCAGCCTGAATGGTGTGTAGCCCTAGCTATGCCTTGCTCCCACATGGGGACAGCAGGATGGCTAGAATTTTTGGATGTCCCACTCCCCATTCAATTGCCTGCTCTTGGCTTGGTCTTGGGACTAGAGGAGGTCTGAGGTCATGGAGTCCACTTCTCCCCACAATGCCCAGATGGGGAGCCTTAGGCCCTGAGGGGCTTCAGGGTCCTTACCTCTCAGCCCTCCACCTAGTGTTCTATCATCACCCTCCCAGACTCCAAGGACAGCCGCCTTTGTTCACAACAGCTCATCCACAAACTCTGTACCACGAAGAGTAATCCCAGTAATAACCCCACCCTTTCCTTTGCCAAGGGAAAGCAGCTACCTCCATCACTGTGGGGTCCACAGGGCTCCCCAAGACCAGGAGGGGAAACCCCAATGGCTGAGATTGAGGAAAACTAGTTCATGTGCCCAGCAGAGTGGCCTGGGACATTATTTCACTCCTCCAAGCCTCAGTCTGTGCATCTGTAAAACAGAACCAACAATCCTGACCCCACTAATCTGTTGTGAGAACTGAGCTGGAAAGCACTTGGTGAACACTCAGGCTCTGTACTTGCAGGGCGATGTGAGGTGGCATGATTTTCTAGATCAGGCACCATTGCCTCCATTCTGCAGATGAAACTACTGAGGCCCAGAGATGCTAAGCAGTTTGCCTTATGTCACAGAGAGGGCCGGGGTCCTGGCATCCAGGCCAGGCTCAGGTGGCAGCTGGCTGGTGCTGGCTTCTCCAGGCTGTCCCCGGGCTGGTGTCTCTCCGAGTGAACCTCTGTCTTTGCACAGTTCCCATGCCTGTGGGCCAGATGGGCACCGTCCAATATGTCCTGACGTCCGTACCGACCACTACAGCCAACTACATTCAAGTAGACTTCAGTGTAAGCACCAAAGGGCGTCAGCCGGCAGAGGTCTCACTGGCTGGAGTGGTGGGGGCTGCTTCCGCCACTGGCCGGTGGCTGGGCTGGGATTGTGGAGGGTGGGAGGGGCCTCTTCCTCTTTCTGCTCTCAATATGAATCCCAAATCCTGAGCTAACTTCTGGGATGGCCAACTCCACACCCACACCCCTGAGGCTGCCTGCTTCTCCCGGAGAGTGGCTTGCCCACTGTTGTATAGAAGAGAGCACTCAGCCTAGCAGGGAGGCAGGATTTGGCTAAGGCCTCACCCAGGACTCCAGAACCCTGGTGACCAGGTGACTGCATCTCCCAGGAATGGAAAGAAGAATCCTAAGTAGTCATCTCCCCATGAAGTCTTCCTCCAGTGGGGCTCTTACAGGCTGCATGTTGTCTTCTGTTTACCTCTTTCTCTTGAGGTTACAATAGTAAACAAGGGCTCTAATCAGTTAGAGTCACTGAGGTTACTTACACAATCCTATGAAGAGCTGCCGGTGGTTTAGTGATTGACTCTGTTATTCTTGCGGGCCTCAGTCTACCCATCTGTACACTGGGAGAGTTGAGCCACTGCACGCTACTCTAGCTCAATCATCTTATGACTTGCTGACTTGGGCACCACAGACTTCCCTGGTGGCTCAGATGGTTAAGAGTCTGCCTGCAGTGCAGGAGACCTGGGTTCAATCCCTGGGTCAGGAAGATTCCCTGGAGAAGGAAACCTACTCCAGTATTCTTGCCTGGAAAATCCCATGGATAGAGGAGCTTGGTGGGCTACAGTCCATGGGGTCACAAAGAGTCAAATGACTAAGTGACTAACACTAGGCTGGTTTGAGCACCATTAGTCTGGAGGACTGAGACTTGCCCTTGGCCAAGGTTCAGTATTTCTCCCCTGGCTGTCCTGCAGCCTGTGGTGCAGCAGCAAAACAGCAACACCATCCAGCTTGCGGATGCCAGAGGGGCTGAGTTCCCTGAGGACTATGCTGAAGGCTCCTCACAGACGCTGCTCTCTGCCACCTTCCTCACGGTAGAGCTTGCTCTTCTGCAGAAGTCCTTTGATGTGAAAGTCAAGGATACGATGGTGAGCTGCCCAGTGGCCATACCCCTCATATCTGCATCTGCCCCCTGTAATGACAGTCCCTGCCCAGAATGAGAATTATCCTGGGGTTGTGAGTAATGCTAGGACTGGGAGGGGCCAGGATGGATTTGGGTTTCTATCATCATTTTACCCCACCATCCACCATCTCTCTGTCCATGTAACCACTATGTATTCATCTATCCATTCAACTGTCCATACATCAGGTATTTATCCACCAACTTACAACTCTTCTGCATTGTCCACCCATCCACCTTCTTTTTTTCCAGTCAGTCTTGCTACTATGTAGTCATGTCCTATACTCTATCCTTTTAGCTAGAATCTATCCAACCCTCCATACCATCCATACATAGAATAGGGGCTGATACTATTGAATGAGTGAATCTATGCATCTGCCATTTACCACCTAAACACCCAGATACCCACCATCTACTCATCTAGTTCTCCATTATCCATTCTCCTGCTCATTTACTGATCCAGCCAGCCAGCCATTAATCCATCCATCCATTCATTCATCCCCACTGATCCCTTTATTTATCCTCCCATCCATGCACCCGCTATCCATTTATGGACCTTCCTATTCATCCCTCCACCCATCAATCCATCCATCATCCATTCTCTCATCTATTTATCAGATGATTCCACCATTTTTCCACCCACCCACCCTCCCTTCTCCATTATTCCTTTCATGCCTCCACGCAGCCATCCACCTGCCCATCTATTATTCATTCTCCTACACAAACACCCATCCATCAATCCACCCATCCACTCACCCAGTTATCTGTTTATACTTTTTCCCCATCCACCTATCCATCTATGAATCCCTTCACCCACATCCTCTGATCCATCGCATCCACCCATTCTCCCATCTCTCTGTCTACTTTTTCATCAAACAAAATTTTAAGTCAGAGGAGAGGTTTGTTAGGATGACTCAGGGAAGCCTTCAGTAATCCTAATCTTGACTATTATTTGTAGATCAGTGAGCTGCCCCCCCAAACCACTGTGACACTGGCTGGCTTCATCCCTAAAGTAAGTGCCTCGGCTATCCATAATCATGATAATCACCTGCCCTGTTCTCCAGGCAAAGGGATTTTCAATACCATGTCTCTCTTGTCCAGGGTGGAATCATCCCAATTTCTCTGTAAAGTAGTCTTTGGGCCCCCTACAGAAACACCCAGCTTTTGTGCATTGTACTTTCTATGTCCAATATAGGATTAGCTAGATTTTCTGTTTTGTTTCCTTTATTTCCTGATAGACATATCCCAGCCTTTGCATATAGTACTTCCAAGGTAGAAATCACCAATTTCATGTCAGACTCCTGGTTTTAACAGAAACCACCAGTCTGAGGGTTGGCCCTGAGTGGAGTTTCTTGGTTTCTGTAGGTGGCTGAATCCTATCCCAAGTCAAAACCCCTGGTGACTCAGATCAAGATAAACAAGCCCCCCAAGGTCACCATGAAGACAGGCAAGAGCCTGCTGCACCTCCACGGCACCCTGGAGATGTTTGCTGCTCGGCGGCAGGGCAAGCCGCCTGTATCCCTCTTTGTTCTGGAAATTGTGAGTGGACTTTTTCCCAGTTAGGCCCAGCTCATGAATATTTGAAGCTGGAGAACGGGCTTTTAGTTCATAGTCACGTAATGGATTAAAGGGTTCCTAGTTAATCTTGATTATGTGGTTATAACCTCCTGGGCACTGTCACCTACTGTCTGACTTTGGGCTCTGCAATTGAACCTCTGAATGACTAGAAAGATCATTTCTTTCTCTTCCTTCCTTCCCTCCCTCTCTTTTCTGTTCAACTTCCCACTCTCCCACATTCATTAGCATCTATCAGGGCAGTAAAAGTCTCACTCAAGGAACTATAGGAGCCTGGAGAGATCGCAAATCTATTTTGAGGAAATCACAAAGGACTTCCTAGAGGAGGTGATGCCTGAGCTATATTTTGAAAGTTGGGCAGGATCTGGCCAGGGAAAGGGTTGAGGTTGGGGAGGCTAGTGATGGTGGGTACTCTAGGAAAGTCACAGGATGTAGCCTGGAGCAGTAACATGGTGTGTTCAGGGACCCACATACATGCCAGGATTTCTAATAGTGCTGTTGTGGGCTGGGTACAGGGAGAATGAGGATCCTGGGCCAGGGGCATGGGGAGACTGCTGGGTTCAGTTCTTGAGGGTGGGGTGGTCAGAGAGGAAGACTCTTGCTCTGTCTTGGCAGTTGTGGTGATTTTGGGAAGGTGGTAGAACCCCTGGTTTTACCAGCCCTGATGGGGAACCCACTGCCTTCTTCCTGCTTTCCCCTCGCTCTATGTCAGCACTTCAACCTGAAAATCCAGTACGCAGTTCATGAGGACCGGCTGCAGATGACCACCTCTATGGACAGGTAGGAGTCTGCTGTCCAGGTTGGCATCCTGGCACCTCTGCCTAGGCACCACCAACACCACTTGATTTCCTGCTCCAGGGCCTTCCTCTGACCCAGCCAGCACAGCCCACTGCCAGGCTTCTTGGTCTCTATGCCTGCTCTAGAACCCTCAATAGCTCCCCATTGTGTGCATGGTCTTTTGTCAAATCTTAGCCTGACACTCAAGGCCCTTCTCAAATTCTCCCAGCACTGCTCCCACTATTCCACTAGGCTCTTGCACAGTGAGTCTGATTGTGTGGTCATGTTCCCTTTTTCACAAACATGCTTTTACCCAAGCCATCCAAATGCCACCTGATAGTCAGTGCCCACCTCAAATGCCACTTCCTCTAGGAAGACTTTCTTTATACTGATAACAGTCAACATTTATAGAGCTCTGTCTATGTGTTAGGTCTAGCTTTATATTCAATTGCTCAATAATTTTTGTATTTGTCATAATTTCTTCTCTGTTGTGTGGGTGCCAAGATTCTATTGGTTGTAAGAGACAATTCTGACTTTAAGTTGCTTAAGCCCAAAAGGGACTCTTGAGTCATATAATTAAAATCTCTAGGGGTAGATCTCCCCTTTCAGGCATGGCTGGATCTAGGTGCACAAAAATTCTCAAAGTTTACCTCTTTCTTCCCTTGATTTTTGCTGTCCATGTTGTTGGACATTCTCAGGGAGCTGCTCCCTAGTTGGTGGCAAAGTGACCCCAATAGGAAGACAGATCTCTTATTTAATAGTCAAAATCTCAAAGGCTGTTTTCATTGGTCTAGTGTGGATCACATGACCTACTCTAAGCTAATCACTATGACTTCTTATTGCCAAGTTCAGACTGAAATCGAAGAAAATAGGGAAAACCACTAGACCATTCAGGTATGACCTAAATCAAATCTCTTATGATTATACAGTGGAAGTGACAAATAGAGTCAAGGGATTAGATCTGATAGACAGAGTGCCTGAAAAACTATGGACGGAAGTTCATGACATTGTATAGGAGGCAGTGATCAAGACCATCCCCAAGAAAAGGAAATGCAAAAAGGCAAAATGGTTGTCTGAGGAAGTCTTACAAATAGCTGAGAAAAGAAGAGAAGCGAAAGGCAAAGGAGAAAAGGAAAGATATACCCTTCTGAATGCAGAGTTCCAAAGAATAGCAAGGAGAGATAAGAAAGCCTTCCTCAGTGATCAATGAAAAGAAATAGAGGAAAACAATAGAATGGTTATCTGGGTCATGAAGATCTTTTTTGTACAGTTCTTCAGTCTATTCTTGCCACCACTTCTTAATATCGTCTGCTTATGTTAGGTCCATACCATTTCTGTCCCTTTATTGTGCCCATCTTTGCATGAAATATTCCCTTAGTATCTCTAATTTTCTTGAAGAGATCTCTTCATGACCCAGATAACCATGATGGTGTGATCGCTCACCTAGAGCCAGACGTCCTGAAATATGAAGTCAAGTGGGCCTCAGGAAGCATCACTACGAACAAAGCTTAGTGGAGGTGATGGAATTCCAGTTGAGCTATTCAAATCCTATAAGATGATGCTGTGAAAGTGCTGCATTCAATATGCCAGAAAATTTGGAAAACTCAGCAGTGGCCATAGGATTGGAAGGGTCATTTTTCATTCTAATCCCAAAGAAAGGCAATGCCAAAGAATGTTCAAACTACCACACAATTGCACTCATCTTACATTCTAGCAAAATAATGCTCAAAATTTTCCAAACCAGGTTTCAACTGTACATGAACTGTGAAATTCCAGATGTTCAAGCTGGATTTAGAAAAGGCAGAGGAACTAGAGATCAAATTGCCAACATCTGTTGGATCATCGATAAAGCAAGAGAGTTCCAGAAAAACATCTACTTCTGCTTTATTGACTATGTCAAAGCCTTTGACAGTGTGATCACAACAAACTATGGAAAATCTTTAAAGAGATGGGAATACCAGACCACCTTACCTGCCTCCTGAGAAATCTGCATGCAGGTCAAGAAGCAACAGTTAGAACTGGACATGGAACAACAGAGTGTTTCCAAATTAGGAGAGGAGTATATCAAGGCTATATATTGTCACCCTGCTTATTTAACTTATATGCAGAGTACATCATGTGAAATGCTGGGCTGGATGAAGCACAAGCTGGAATCAAGATTTCCAGGAGAAATATCAATAACCTCCTGGCAGATGACACCACCCTTATGGCAGAAAGTAAAGAACTAAAGAGACTCTTGATGAAAGTGAAAGAGAGGAGAGTGAAAAAGTTGGCTTAAAATTCAACATTCAAAAAACTAAGATCATGGCACCTGGTCCCATCACTTCATGGCAAATTGATGGGGAGACAATGGAAACAGTGTGAGAATTAATTTTCTTGGGCTCCAAAATCACTGTAGATGGTGACTGCAGCCATGAAATTAAAAGATGCTTGCTTCTTGGAAGAAAAGCTATGACCAACCTAGAAAGCATGTTAAAAAGGAGAGACATTACTTTGCCAACAAAGGTCCATCTGGTCAAAGCTATGGTTTTTCCAGTAGTCATGTATGGATGTGAGAGTTGGACTATAAAGAAAGCTGAGCGCCAAAGAATTGATGCTTTTCAACTGCGGTGTTGGAGACGACTCTTGAGAGTCCCTTGGACTGCAAGGAGATCCAACCAGTCCATCCTAAAGGAAGTCAGTCCTGAATATTCATTGGAAGGACTGATGCTGAAGCTGAAGCTCCAATCCTTTGGCCACCTGATGTGAAGAACTGACTCATTGGAAAAGACCCTGATGCTGGGAAAGATTGAAGGCAGAGAGAGAAGAGGATGAGATGGTTGGATGGCATCACTGAGTCAATGGACATGAGTTTGAGCAAGCTCCGGGAGTTGGTGATGGACAGGGAAGCCTGGCATGCTGTAGTCCATGAGGTTGCAAAGAGTCAGACACGACTGAGCGAATGAACTGAACTGAACTGATGACTCTAGAGATTGAATGCTCTGATTGGCCAGGTCTGGGTGATGTGTTCACCCCACTGTAATGCCTTGGATACAGAGGATCAGGAACTGGAGAGTCTGTTATTGGAATAAAGAATAGATATTGGGAAGATATAACCAGCAGATGACCATCATAGGGCCTGTTCTGGTGCCACCAGAGGCTGTGCAGAGGAGGGGCCCTGTGAAGGACCCCAGCTCTGTGTCCTGCAAAAGTCTGGAACTGGCTAACTGAGCTGCAAACCTCTGCATATCTGACCTCGGGCAGGTACAATAGACAGAGCTTAGGTCCCAAAGGGAGGAGTCAGGACCAATGAGAGAAGTTAGTGGTTTGAGCTGTGGGAAACAAAATGGGCTGTAAGGAAAAGTGGTAAGGGCCCCATCACAAGTAGCATGTAAACAGACTTAGGAGCACCTGGTGTGAAGGCTATAAGGGGACTTCCCCATCAGAGAGGGGCTGGGGGTGTTTGAGATGCCTTTTCTCCAATGCTCTGACTGCCCTTCCACCTCCCCGGTTCCCTCTGTTCTGCAGATTACTGAGCATGTCCAGGAAGTCCTCTTCGATTGGCCCCTTCAAGGTAAGTATCCCAAGTACTTCTGCCTGGTCTGGCTTAAAAAGCAAAAAACTGGGCCTATTCACCTTGGGATTTCAGGGTAGAGCTCTGAAATGGAGGCAGAGTGAATACAGTAGGTCATTGGGGTTTGGGGCTCCTGACTGACTATGTGACCTTGGGAAAGTTGCTTTGCTTCTCTGAGTCTTTGTTCTTTTTTCTGGAGAGAATCTGGACATCTCCCTAGATTGATTTTAAAATCATTGATATGCATAGCAGCAACCTGAGCTTGTTTGCCCAACCCAGGTGCCATTTTTATTAGTTTCTGTAGCCTCAGGGCCCAACACAGAATCTGATTTAGTTAGGAGTAGTGTGTACTCAGTCGTTCAGTAGTATCTGACTCTGCAACCCCATGGACTGAACAGGAGCTAAGCAGAAATGAGGGCATCAGTCTACAATGTAACAGTCAGATGCAGTTTTGATGTGATTTGATGTCTCTAATATTCATTCCTGTGGTCCTTGGACTCAGCTGGACTAAGAGCTGGACAAACATCTGTTGAATTAATGGAATGATGGGATGAGGGTATCTTCTCTTTCTCTTACTCTCTCACTAGGTGACGAAATTGACTGGCTTCATCACTGATTTTCTCCAACAAGCCTACGTCCCAGTCATCAACGGTGAGGGCTCCAGCAGGCTTGGGTTTTGCTGGTGCCAGGAAGTACTCTGAGCAGGAGGGGATGTCACAAGGATGATCTCAAAGGCCCTTCACTGGCCGCAGATGAGGAAACCTGAAAGCGAGTGGGTAGTCAATACTGAATCTCTGAGGCTAATGTCATGTTAATGTCACTTGCCTGGGGACAAGGACCCCTTCGAAAACTTGGACTCTGACCTTTGACTTCATACTGGAAGTCAGATCTTGACCCCGCCCTGGGATGCAAGTTGGGGGTGATCCAGATGGTGGTGTCTAGGCCTGTGCAGCTGGCAGACACCACTGTTTCCCACTATGCTGCTCCAGGCAGCCACTTAATTGCAGAACAGGTAGGCTGAAATGACTCTTCCTATATTTCTCAGGTGTACTCCAAGTCGGGTTCCCACTTCCTAACCTTCTGGACATGAACTACAACCTGGCGGAGCTGGGCATAACTGAGGTGAGGAAAGGAGATGGGAAAGGCCAGTTCAGCTAATGTTTTTGGCCAATGAGCAAAAGCCTGCCATTCTCAGCTTGGAAGACATTGGACTCAGGAGGGCAGCGGCCATCGGTACGGTCTTGCCAATCCCCTGAGCAAGACCTTGCACCTCAGAATCGGAAGGCTGCCCTTAGCCAGGCATCCCCTGAAGGAAACATGAAATCTGCTACTGTCCTCCTCAGCCACCTTGAATGAATTGCTTCGTCTCTCTCGGTGCTTCTATTTTTCCGTCATCTCAAATAGAGAGAATAATATAGTATCCACTCTGGAGAGCTGTTGTGATGATTTGTGGAGATAATTCACTTAAAGGCATACACTAAGTGCTCCATAAATATTAGCTTTGCCTTGCACACCAAGCATTGTACTTGGAGCATTGAATGGACATTTTTCTCATTTGATCTCTCTACTCTGGGAGGTGGGGGTGCCTCTCCTCACTTGATTGTTGAGAAACTCAAGGCTCAGAGAGGTGAAGGGTCGTAAGGCCAGTCTCTTTTTTCGAAACATTTCTTTGTTTGTGTTTGGCTCTGCCGGGTCTGCATTGCTGCATGGACTTTTCTCTAGTTGCGGCGAGCAGAGGCTACTGTCTACTTGCAGTGCACAGGCTTCCCACTGAAGTGTCTGCTCTGCTTGCAGAGCACCGGCTCTAGAGAGCACAAGCTTCAGTAGTTATGGCTCCTGGGCTCTAGAGCACAGGCTCAGTAGCTGTGGCACGTGGGCTCAGCTGCCCTGTGGCATGTGGGATCTTCCTGGACCAGAGATGGAACCTGTGTCTCCTGTATTGACAGGCAGGGTTTTTTTTTTTTAATCGCTGAGCCACCAGGGAAGCCTCATCCTTCATTCTTAAACACAGAGCTGATTTCATTCCTGACCACATCCCTGTTCATCCTCTTCTGTGTCTGGGTGGCCCCTCATTGTTCCCCACACCCACTCCTGACCCTTTTTCTCCTGCCAGAATGCTCTGGTGCTGAACTTGAAGCTGGACTGACTGGGACAGGATTTGCTTGCCAGCCGCCTGCACACCATCAACCAGTTACACCCAGCAGAGAAGCCTGATTGGAACTGGTTGGGCCTGGCCCCCTACCACCGGGGCTGCTGACTTGATGAGGGCAGGATGGGGCTGGGGACTTGGCAATAAAGAAAGTCCCTAACGAGCATCTGATGTTTTGACCTCTTTATTTGTAGGAAATTGATGTGTGTTTTTTCTTCCTTTTCAGTGGGTTTTGGGATCTAAGAGCAGCTTGGGTCTAAGGGGCAGGCTTGAACTTATATTGAGCACCTGCTGAATGCCATGCTCAGAGCTTTACTTGTACCATCTCATTTAATCTATGCCATCACCCTATAAGGGGAGGGTGACCATCCCTACTGTGTGTGTGTGTGTGTGTGTGTGTGTGTGTGTGTGTGTATGCATGCGCGCACGCGCTCAGTCACTCAGTCATGTCTGGCTCTTTGTGATCCCATGGACTATAGCCCACCAAGCTCCTCTGTTCATGGGATTTCCCAGGCAAGAATACTGGAGCAGGTTGCCATCCCTTCTCTAGGGGCTCTTCCTGACCAGGGATTGAACCTGGGTCTCCTACATTGCAGGCAAATTCTTTACCATCTGGGCCACCTACTGATGCTGTTCTTCAAACTGACCTTTCTTTAAAGTGAATGTGTTTTTATATATAACAAAGTTAAAAACACAATCTAAAATAAATATATTCTAAGTGGATTCTCAAAATCAGTATCATTTGCTAGAATGTTCGAAAAAAAAAACCCCAAAACCTGTAACTTTGAAAAGAAAAAAAAGAGGTACTTCAGAGCCCCTCTGATTGGCTGTTGCTCCAGCCCTGGGAATTATTGAGATGGTGGTCCCACGTATGTGTCCACGGTCCATGTGTTGCTGTGTGCCTCTGTCAGAAGATCTCTGTCTCAATGGGTGGGTCTGTGTACCAGCTTGACCCAGATCCATGTCGCAGAGGAAGGAGGGCCCCTCCCTTGCTTTGGCCTGGGTGCCTGGGCTGTCCCCTTTTCCCTCAGAGTTGACCTTAATCCCATCACCCATCATCTCCCGGCTCTGGGACAATGGTGTCCTTGAGACCGGCTGGCACATACAGACGCCTGGGTAATCTGTGGGTGGCTGATGCCTGATCCTAGGCGTGCCTAGGCTCCTGCACTCCCCTAATCCTTTCCTTAAATGTTCACACAGTACACTCACTGCTCCCTTCCCAATCCAGTGCACAGATGGAGAAACCAAGACAGAAAGTCAGAGTAAGGAGGACCAGGTTCTTGCCTTGGCCAATGAGGGGCATGCTATGTGGCCTTGGACAAACCATAGCTACTCTCCAGACCCCAGTTTTCCCATCTGGGAAATGGAAAAGGGGTTGAGTACTTTGACCTCTAATCTCATTGTGACATTCTTGGAATGATCAGTTACCCTGAATTTACTCTGGGCAGAAAATGAGGGCTAGGCTGGCAAGTGGAGCCCTGTGCTGTGACCCCAGATTCTAGAGAGGCAATGATGGGGGCTTTCTACCCATGGGCACTGCTCAACTTCCAAGACTTCCAACCCTGGATGAGGAAGTGGAGGCTCAGAGAGATGAAGCCAGAGCCCAAGGGCACACTTGCATGTGGGGATGGGCTTGAACCCTGTCTGCCTGAATCCAAGTCTCGTTGCTTCTTCACACCACATTCAGCAGCAAGATACATCACCATCCTTTAAAGAACTGGGGTTCAGAAAGGGTGTGTGGTCAGCTCAAGGTCACAGAGCAAGAAGGGAGGAGAGCCAGGTCTTTGATCCTGGACTCATGGCTATCGACCCCCAAAGACTGCCATGTAACCCACTGGGGGAACTGAAGACCACCCACCAATTCCCCACATTTGTGTCCACACCAGTCACCACCGAGCCTGCCTTCTCCCTTCCCAGCCCACTCTCAGCTGCAATAACTTCAAGAAGGCCTTCCAGGGATCTTGCCATCATCGGAATGTCTCAGAAACCTTTGGCAGTCTTTCCTTAATGTCCTAAGGCCCATTTCCTGGACACCTGTACCCCCAGCCAGACCAGCCAGGTGAGGGTGGACAATTTTAATTAACATCAGCGCATTTTTCAGGCTGGGGAAACTATGGCTCTGAGACGGTGATGATCAGAGTCAGGAATTGGACCCAAGAATTCTGGCTCCGGGGGCTTCACTCTAGGACCTAATTCCCAGGGGGTACTCTTTCCCATTCAGTCCTTCCCCCCTTCCATGGCTCTACCTTCCATCACCCAGGGTTCTCAAAAGGGCTGTACATCAGATTGAAGTTAAACATGCCAGTTCCTGAGCTCTCCACCCCAGACCTACTGAGTCAGGGCTGCAAGGTAGGGCCTGGAGATATGCATTTTCATTACTCCTTACCATCGAAAGGCCTAATCCCTGATTGGGTCTTGGTGCTTGAGGTAGCTTACAGATGCCTAGGGAGCTGGGCAGGGGTGGGGGAGGTTGGAGGGGTCTCCACTGGAGTGGAGTCTGGAAGGAATTGGGGAAGATAAGGCAGACCAGAAAGTAGGTAGCATTATCTTCCTTTGAGGAGGGCTGGCCTGGGCAGCGGTTAAGAGGACGAGTGTCACTAACACAGCATTGTAAATCTACTGTGTTTCAGTTAAAAGGGGAGGGGGATGGTGAATGTCAGAGTCAGACAGGTTGGCTGGACTCTTGTGTGACTTTGGGCCAGTGGCTTCTCCTTGGACAGAAAGCCTTGGCTCCTTGAGGGTAAGACAGGAACTATGATGGGCTGACCTTCCTGGTCATCGTGATGACTGGACGGATTTGTACATATCGGTGCCTTGCAGACAATAACTGCTCAATAAAAGCTGGGGGCTAGCTTTCCCTCCTTCTCCCTCTAACAAGAGTCTTAAGAACACTGGCAGTATCCAGTGCGCAAGAATATGAGCAGCAGCACTGGGAGAGCCCTGTGAAAAAACCTAAGAAAATCCACTGTGCACAGGTGCCACTTCATTTTGTTGCTGCTTAGTCACTGAGCCGGGGCCGACTCTTTCGCGACCCCATGGACTGTAGCCCCAGAGGCTCCTCTGTCCGTGCGATTTCCCAGGCAAGAATACTGAAGTGGATTGCCACTTCCTTCCCCAGGGAATCTTCCCAATCCAGGGATCAAATCTCCATCTCCTGCATTGGGAGATGGATTCTTTACCACTGAGCCACTAGGGAAGCCCCACAGGCGCTACTGGGACCCAGCAATCCTTCTCCTAGTTGGCCACGCAAGAGAAATGAGCAATAAATCATGTCCGCAAAAAGACTTAACAAGAATGCTCAGAGAAGCTTTTGACCTGAAGGCCTGGGTGCCTCTAGACTGGAGTATGGGTAAGCAATCTTGGTGTGTTCACACATGATAGCATAGGGCAAAGAAGAACAAATCATTGCCTCTCACAACATGACTGGGCTGCATAGACACAGGTGTGAAGGAGCTATACACAAAAGAGCACGCATGCACAGTCCCTTTATAGGGCCCTCAAGAGCAGACTGAGCTCATCGTTGTGTTAGAGGTCAGGACTGAGGGACAAAACAAGGCTTCTGAAACAGAAGAATTTTGTAAAAGTTCATCAAGCTGTACACTTAGGGTTTGGGCTTTATATTTCAAGAAAAGATTTATTTATTTTTTTAAAAGTGGTGTGATTGGGTAACCTGGCTCAGTGTCTAAAGTCATAGGATGAATATTGTATGGTTAGGGGTTCAGGGGTTATGAGGTGAATCAGGTAAATACCACCCCTTCTCCCATCTCGCCAGATTGGGTCTCAGGGCCCCATGCAAGAGACAGACCCACGAGTACCCAGAAACATGGCTACAACCCTGCATGTCACAGATTCTGACAGAGGGGATCCCAGGAGGCTCTGGGGTCACAGCCAGCTTGGGAATCAGGAGGGCTTCCTAGAGGAGAGAATGCCTGAGCCTGGACCTGCTGAAGAACTACAAACAAAAGCCAAAGTCTGTAAGTCTGTACGGTAACCTGCAGGGCTGCGTCACCTCCTTGACCCCATGGCCCCCACACCCCTCCAATTGCACCGCCCTCATCGTGTTCCTAGAACATATCACCTCAGGCCTTTGAACTTGCCCTTCCTTCCATTCATGGGGTTCTTCCTTCTGTCCAAGAGGGGAATTTAAAAACTGGCTTAAAACTCAACATTCAGAAAACTAAGATCATGGCATCCAGTCCCATTACCTCATGGCAAATAGATGGGAAAACAATGGAAACAGTGTGAGAATTAATTTTCTTAGGCTCCAAAATCACTGTAGATGGTGACTGCAGCCATGAAATTAAAAGATGCTTGCTCCTTGGAAGAAAAACTATGACCAACCTAGGCAGCATGTTAAAAAGGAGAGACATTACTTTGCCAACAAAGGTCCATCTGGTCAAAGCTATGGTTTTTCCAGTAGTCATGTATGGATGTGAGAGTTGGACTATAAAGAAAGCTGAGCGCCAAAGAATTGATGCTTTTCAACTGCGGTGTTGGAGACGACTCTTGAGAGTCCCTTGGACTGCAAGGAGATCCAACCAGTCCATCCTAAAGGAAGTCAGTCCTGAATATTCATTGGAAGGACTGATGCTGAAGCTGAAATTCCAATTCTTTGGCCACCTGATGCAAAGAACTGACTCATTGGAAAAGACCCTGATGCTGGGAAAGGTTGAAGGCAGGAAGAGAAGGGGACGAAAGAGGATGAGATAGTTGGATGACATTACTGACTCAATGGACATGAGTTTGAGCAAGCTCCGGGAGTCCGTGATGGACAGGGAAGCCTGGCGTGCTGCAGTCCATGGGGTCACAAAGAGTTGGACACGACTGAGTGACTGAACTGAACTGAACTGAACTTCCGTCTGGTGGGCTCTTTCCCAGGTAACCACCTGGTCCACTCCTCCTCCTGCAGATCACAAGTCACACTTGTTCAAATATGAAAAATAAAAGTGAAGTCGCTCAGTCGTGTCTGACTCTGCGATCTTGTGGACTGTACCTGCCAGGCACCTCCATCCATGGGATTTTCCAGGCAAGATTATAGGAGTGGGTTGCCATTTCCTTCGCCAACCCAGGAATCGAACCTGGGTCTCCTGCACTGCAGGCAGATTCTACCATCTGAGGCACAAGGGAAGCTCTTGGGGATCTTCCCAATTCATGATCAAATCCAGGTCTCCTGCATTTACAGGTGGATTCTTTACCAGCTGAGTCACACATGAGGCCTCCCCTGACCACCATACTGAAACTGGATTCCCTCCACTTTTTATTTTTGTCATAGTCCTCTGACTTACTTCATCATGTGCTTCTCTGTTCCCTCCAGAGGTATGCTGAACAATACAATGGCCAACAGCCAACAGCCATACAAGGAGACTGAACACTTGAAAGGTGGCGCATCCAAATTTGGTGTGCTTAGTATGAGAAAGCAAGTGTAGGGTATCTGTTGAGAATTTTGTATTGATTGAATGTTAAATGATAATATTTTGGATATATTGGGTTAAATAAGCTATACAATTAAGTTATTTTTTCCATTTTGGGTTTTGAAAGTTTTCAAATCTATAGAGGAGGGACTTCCCTGGTGGCTCAGATGGTAAATCATCTGCCTACAATGTGGGAGACCCGGGTTCAATCCCTGGGTTGGAAAGATCTCCTGGAGGAGGAAATGGCAACCCACTCCGGTTTTCTTGCCTGGAAAATCCCATGGATGGAGGGGCCTAGTAGGCTACAGTCCATGGGGTCACAAAGAGTCAGACATGACTGAATGACTTCACTCATTCACTCACAGAGGAGCTGAAAGTATAGCAATAGTAAACAGCTATATATGCTTCATCGACAATTTAAACTATACTATTAAAATTCGCTTTAAAAAAATGTGGCTATTGGAAGCTAGAACATGGAAGCAACCTAGATGTCCATTGACAGATGAATGGATAAAGAAGTTGTGGTACATATACATAATGGAATATTACTCAGCCATAAAAGGGACACATTTGAGTCAGTTCTAGTGAGGTGGATGAACCTAGAACCTATTATACAGAGTGAAGTAAGTCAGAAAGAGAAAGATAAATTTCGTATTCTAATGATGCATACTGAATCTAGAAAAATGGTACTGAAGAATTTATTTATAGGACAGCAATGGAGAAACACACATAGAAAATAGACGTATGGACATGGGGAGAGGGGAGGAGAGTGAGATGTATGGAAAGAGTAACATGGAAACTTATATTACCATATGTAAAATAGATATCCAATGGGAACTTGTTGTATGGCTCAGGAAACTCAAACCTGGTCTCTCTATCAACCTAGAGGGGTCCGATGGGGAGGGAGGTGGGAGGTTCAAAAGGGAGGGGACATATGTATACCTATGGCTGATTCATGTTGAGGTTTGACAGAAAACAACAAAATTATGTAAAGCAATTACTCTTCAATAAAAAATTAATTAATTAAAAAATGTGGCTATCGGAAAGAATTTTCATTGCACTATATTTCTATTGGTCATCAGGGTAAGTAGCTGGTTTCTCTTGTTTACAGGTCTTATCCCCAGCACCTAGCAGACAGTAGTTGCTGCACAAGTGCCTACAGAAGAAATAATGAATGGGTGGATGGATGGATGAATTTCTCTCTACTGTCACTTTCACCAGACTCAGGAAGGGAGCACTGCTCTGGTACACCAGGGAACACTGTGTCTTGGCAGATGGAGGTGGAGTTAGTGGCCCTACACATGTCTGTCCAGAGTTCCTCTCTCCAGGGCCCCATGGCTGTCTCCATGAAAGACCTGGAGCAGGGGTGAGCAGAGGGATGGAAGATCCAGCAGCCTTAAGCTCCTTCCTTCTCTCCCTGGGCCTCAGGTGGGGTAGGTGGGGAGGCAGGGTGGGTTCTGTGCCATCAGGGCGAGTGTGGCCATTAGGGAACCCTGGAGGGAGATCCCATAGGTGGGCTGAATGCCCTACTCCACCCCCCAGGTCTAGGAGGAGGTGGCTGCCTTTGCAGCCCCCAGGCTTTCATTCCCGCCCTTGGGCACTGACCCCAGTCCTCCCCTTTCACTCTACTCCCAGAAGGAAGGCTTAGCCAAGGCCCGCAGGGAAAACCACAATTTGCTTCTGACAAGACACACTGACGGGCTTCTGGCGGCTGCACCCGCTTTGTGTCCCCAGAGGCATTGTGGGCATATAAGGGCAGCCCCTGGGCCTGAGAGGGTGGAGGAGCCGACCAGAGGCCGGAAGCCCCCGTTCACTCCTCGTGGAGCTGCAGGAGAGGGTAAGACAGCCTGTGAAGCCACAACTTCATCCAGATCCCCAGTTGCTGACCCTATAACCATCCTGCTGTCCCATCTGAATAATGGGCCCAGAAAGAATTCTCCCTAGGAGAATGCTGCGGGTACCTGGAGGACGATGGGAAAAAAAGTCCATTTTGCCGATGGGAAAACTGGAGCTTAGTGAGGGGGCAAAGGCAGGGATTCATGTGCTGAGGCCAGAATTTTCCTAGGCTCAAGAGGTGTCCATTTTTCTCTGAACCACTCTTCCTGGGACCAGTCCTGCTGAGGTAGCAGCAGGTCCCTACAGAGCCTGTATGCACCTCTGTGTGAGGAAGAGGTGTCCTTTTGGGGAGACAGAGCCTGCACCAAGGCAAACAGTTGGCAAGTACAGTGGGGCTGGATTTCCATCTACTCTTGCCCCCTCAGCCAGCACCCGCTCCAGCAGACAGCCATGCATGGAGACCCTAGAAACAGTCCCTGCTCCCAGGAAACTCACAGAAATGGTACATGAGAACACAAACACGATGGGTGGTCGCAAACTGCCTTCAAGAACATATTCTGGGTGGTGTTTAGTGCCAGAGAGATTTCTTTAGGCAGAGTAAAGGAGGGAAGCCTCTCCAAGTAGGTGCTGTTTATTCAGAACCTGAAAGGTGAGGAGTCCAGAGGAAGAATATCCCTAACAGAAAGAATAGCATGTGCAAAGGCCCTGAGGTGGAAGGAGCTTGTCATGGTTAAGACAGAGAATGTAAAGAGGCAGGTAGGGTCCTTGTGCGTAACAGTAAGGAGCCTGGCTTTTATACCCAGGGGAGTGGGGGACCACTGAAGAGTTTAAGCAGGGGTGATGTAAGGGGATGGATGGGTATGTAATTGGGTTGGCAGATATGGAACTTCATACAGAAAAACCCCAACCTATGAAACTAATGTTAGCTATGCTGTCACCTCCTAACTCGTTCCTTTCAACATCAGTCCAGGATAGAGGCAGGGTTTACTGTTACTGCTCAGTCGCTAAATCGTGTCTGACTCTTTGTGACCCCATGGGCTGCAGCATGTCAGGCTCCTCTGTCCTTCGCTATCTCCTGGAGTTTACTCAAACTCATGTTCATTGAGTCAGTGATGCCATCACCCATTTGTCTCCCCCTTCTCCTCCTGCCCTCATTCTTTCCCTTCATCAGAGTCTTTTCCAGTGAGTCAGCTTTTCCCATCAGCTGGCCAAAATATTGGAGCTTCAGTAACAGTCCTTCCAATGAATGTTCAGGGTTGATTTCCTTTGGGATTGACTGGTTTGATTTCCTTGCAGTCCAAGAGGCAAGGGAGGCAGGAGAGAAACGGGACTTGTTAAAACTATCTGCTGAAAGTCTCCAATCAGCCACACCTTCTGAAACGGCCCCCTGAGCCAATGGGAAAGTGGTCCAGGAAAGAGAGCTCCCCATTCTGCTGTTCTGGAAAGGAAGGCCCTCTGCGGCTCTCTCTCAGAGCCAGCTCCAGGCTCCCTGCGACCACAGACGACTAAGACTTTAAGTTCAGACATGTTAGCTGCTGCTCAAATTGGAGGGAGAGGGCTTTCCTGGGAGTGAAGCTGGACTTGAGCTGTACCAGGCAGGTGGAAGGGCCCCAGGCTGGTAAAGGGGCACAGGGAGGAGAAGGCCTGGGCACAAGGATGGCCCCAGGTTCCTACTTCCATTCTCGGTAGGTGTGATGCCAACAATGTTGGGCGTGTGGTCCCCACTTCTCCTCTGGGGTCTGGTGACTCCATGCCAGGGGCTGCTTGAGACAGTGGGCACCCTTGCTCGGATCGACAAGGATGAACTCAGCAAAGGTGAGCCCAAGGTGGGCGGGGTGTGAGGGTCCAGCTGCAGTGTAAACTGTCTCATAGATAGACATACACACTCATGCTTCGGGGTGGGGGGGTGGGGTGGGTAGATGAGAACAGGGTTCGATTCCCAACTGTGTAGAGTCCAGGGGCTTAAAGGTTGGTGTGCAGGCTCCAATGGGTGATAGTTCACTCTCTTCTGAGAGGGGAACTGGACTGGATGAGCAAGCAGGGTTTGAGTCTCCCTCAGGGACGAGGGTGGGCAGGGCTGAGGAGGTCCAGGGGAGGGTGCTGGTGGGGCCAGCATCTCTGCCTCCCCCCATTTCTGGGGCAGGGGAACTCTACTAGGCATTTGGGGCCCCAGGGGCTGAACAGCTCAGAATGACCATGGCTGTGAAGAGCCAGTGCTTCCCAGAAGCTCCCCTGGCTGTCCCAACCTCCACGAGGCAGTCCCTTCCATCTTGCCCTCCTCACAATCCACGTAAAGTCAGGCCAGTTGTGCCCAGGAGGGGCTGCCTCCTCCCTTTTGCTCAGGCTCTGGTGGCTGGGTGCTCCCTCCTTTTCTTTTGCTCCCTCCTTTCAATGCTACCGGGTGGTCCAGTGTCCAGGAGCTCTAGTCATACTGTTGGCCCCAAACCCGACTTGCTGTGTGACTTTGCCCCTCTCTGGGCCCTAGTTTCCTCATCTGTAATATGAAACTCCCTCCCCCCCCACAATCTGCCCTCTTTGCAGCCATCCAGAACTCGCTGGTTGGCGGGCCCATTATGCAGAACGTGCTGGGGACAGTCACTTCTGTGAACCAGGGCCTCCTGGGCTCCGGGGGCCTGCTCGGAGGAGGTGGCCTGCTGGGCTACGGAGGGGTTTTCAGCGTTGTTGAGGAGCTTTCTGGGTGAGTCCTTACAATGTGGCTGCGTGACTGCCTACCTCCTGCATGCTGTGCAGGTAGCCTGGTCTTTTCTTTGCTTCAGGGAATAGAGAAGAGGTTGACTTTTTTAATTTGCTGGAAGGCAGTAGCAATGTCATGGGGAGCCTTAGACAGTGAGTCCTAGAAACTGAGTCAGAAAATAAGGGGTCTACTGAATGTCAGGCAGCATGTCCCTGTGGTTGAGGGTTCCAGCTCTGGGGTCAGTTCCAATGACTATGTGACCTGGGGAAAGTTGCTCAGTCTCTCTGGGCTAATCCATTATCTCCATGGCTCCCTCCCTCCTCAAGTGTCTGCAAAGACCTCTGCCCTGACCAGCCTGGTCTGGGTGGGTCCAGGCACTAAGGGACTGGGGCGGGGGTGTCAGTGGCCCTGTCCTCCCCGCAGGCTGAAGGTGGAGGAAGTTACACTGCCAAAGGTGTCTGTGAAGCTGCTGCCAGGGTTTGGGGTGCAGCTGAACCTGCACACCAAGGTGGGCCTGCATGGCTCCGGGTGAGTGTGCCCCTGGGCCTCTACCCTACTGCTCCCCACCCTACCCCATTGGGAACCCATTACCATACTGTCTCCGCAGGCTCACCCTCCTCAACCCCTATTTCCTCCCAACCTACTTCCTTCCCAAGGGACTCCTGCTTTCTTATTCCCTCCCTGGATCCTACCTCTCCACTCCTCTCCAGGGATCTCCATCCCACGGATGTCCAGGGACTTCCATCTCTCTCCCTAAGAGAGGTCACTGGTGGGGGTGAGGGAGGGGGCACAGGGGCATGCGAAAGGGCAGGGAGCTGGGGGGAGAGGAGGGGTGAGGACTAGACCCCTCTCAAGGTTACCCCATTCGCAGCCCATCAGAGCCCTATTCTGCTGCCCCAGAATGGGCGCGGCTGAGGCCCTGGTGGGTGGGTCCTTGGCCGCCTGGTCATGCCCCCAGTTTCTGGTCTCGTAGCCCTCTGGGGGGCTTCCTGCAGCTGGCCGCTGAGGTGAACGTGTCGTCTCGGGTGGCGCTGGGCGTGAGCGTGCGGGGCACGCCCGTCCTTATCCTCAAGCGTTGCAGCACGCTCCTGGGACACATCAGCCTGCTCACGGGGTGAGTCCGCGGGCTGGAGCCCTAGTTGGGCGGCTCCCGGCGTCCAGACCTGATGGGGTTCATCGCCTGTGCGTGCGCGCACCTGGGTCTCCTGGGTCTCCTGGGTCTCCTGGGAGCGGCCAGCTGGGCAGGGCTTGAGCTCACCCCACCTCTGCCCCTCTCGCCGCATCAGCCCGTTGCACAGACTTGTTGACTGAGGCCCACCACGGCCAGAAACTGGTCCAGCCCACTGCTTGCAACACCCGCTCCTGAGCGTCCCATTTCTCCAGCCCTGGAGAGCCTACCCCAACTCTCCCCTTCTTCCAGGTAGAATAGAGGCCAACAGGGGTCCCTCCATCTGTGGGGAATTCAGTCCCTGCTTGTAGCATGTCAGAGACCCAGTTCAGCCGCTGACTTGCTGTGTGACCCCAGGGGATCCCCGTCCCTTATCTGGGTTTCCGTGGCCCTATCTGTATAATGAGCACCTAAATTTAGTGATCTGGAAGGCTCTGGCACCTTTATATCCATCTCTTAATCCAGCTGCTCAGGACACAGTGACCCTTCCTCCACAGGGTAACTGAAGCCCAAGAGGGCTAGAGATTTGCCCAAGGTCACACACCCACACTGCAGCAAGTGTGGGGCTAAACTGCTCTCTGGACTCAGGTCCAAGGCTTTATTGCAGCACTCTGCACCCGCTAGAAACTGAGTGGCATCTGCTGTCCGCCCCCCCGACCCCAACTTTGAGTCAGGCCCTATTGGTCTCTCCTTTCCAGACCAAATCCCACACCTACACCCCACCTTTGCCGGATGGTCCCTGTGCAGTGATGGGTGATCAGACAGCTCTGTGTTATTGCCCAAGAATAGGGTGAATCAGGGTTGGTTTTGTCTGCAGAAGAGCCTTAATAAGGGGCTTCTAGGCAGGGTCTTGGGCTCCTTAAATCCCAGTGGCTCCATCCTGCTCCTCTGGGCTAGAGGTGGCTTGGAGGCAATGGAGCTCAGGAGGGTGCTGGTGTCCTGTGGTTGTGATTCTGTGGTTGCCACTCTCCCCCGTACACCCATCATCTCCAAACAGACCTAAGTCCTTCACCATGCACATCCTCAGGCCACCCCCTCAGACATTCATTCAACAAATACTTACTGAACCCTCACCCTAAGCCAGGTGCTGTTGTTGACCCAAATGTCATTTGTCTATACTTATTGGGGGAGGCATTTATTGAGCACTAGACATGTGTACGCCCCAATTTGATCTCAGTGGCAGCAGCTCTCTCTAAAGCAGGCACTGTATGGATGGGGAACTGAAATCCTTCTCTGGGCCCTGTGGTGAGGCAGAGCCAAGAGTTAAACACAGCTCCCTAAGTCCCAGTCAAGCCCACCAGGAGAGGAGACGGGTGAGGTCCTGAGCCCCCAATGCCCACGCTGCCCCGTCATCCGGGTTGGCGCCATCCCTCTTGGTGGCCACACCTTCACGCTTCTCATTCTGCCCAGGTTGCTGCCTGCACCACTCTTTGGGGTCGTGGAACACACACTCTTCAAGGTGCTTCCAGAATTGGTGAGTGGGGCCACAGACCAGGCACACCCCCTGCCCTGGGCTGTGCCCCTCCTCCCCGGCTTTGAGTTAATCTGGGCGCCAGGTAGGATTAGGCTGGTCTTTCCTTCCACGCCCATCAGGTAATTCCATCCTGACCTGCCCATGGGCCTCCCAGGTGCCGCCTGCCAGTCTGTAGGTAGGCTGGCACAGTCTGTCCCCAGACCTCTGAACTCTAATTTTACAGCTTCCGGTGACTTGCTCCCTGATCCAAGTCCCTTTCTTAACCCCTGCTCTGTCTTTGCCACCTGTATTGTTACTGACTTTATACTTTTCTTTAAACTAGATTTGAATTAAAATTGGGTCACTCAATGATTTTAAACAAAGCCCTGTGCTTAGCAAACATGTCTAGAAGATCACACATTTATATAAATTAAGATGTGCGTGTGTGTGTATGTGTGTTCAGTTGCTCAGTCATGTCTGACTCTTTGTGATTCCATGGATTATAGCCTGCCAGGCTCCTATGTCCATGGGATTTTCCAGGCAAGAATGCTGGAGTGGGTTGCTGTTTCCTCCGACAGGGGATCTTCCCACCCCAGGGATGGAACCCACATCTCCTGCATTGCAGGCAGATTCTTCACTGCTGAGCCACCAGGGAAGCCCATATATTAAGACATCATGCAACATTAAACACAAAATGATGAAACTGCTTCAGGATGCTCCTGCCGGCCCCCACCGTCCCTTGAACCACACTTAAGCTGGTCTGGCCAAAGCTCCATTTTGTTAACGATGGAGAGGGGAGCGGCTTGCTGAGGTCACACAGCCAGCAAAGAGTAGTCAGGCTTTCTGATCGCCAGCCCTGGCAGGACCTCTCTTGTGAGTCCTTGTTAAGAACACCCAGGGAGGTGGCAAGGGTGTGGGAGACTGATGTTGATAAAACTGCCCTGGGCTTCAGGAATCCGATCAGAAAAGCTACTCAGGGGGAGAAGGGAAGCTCCCAGCAGCCCAGGCTCATCTCAGGTCTATTTCAACAAGGAGTGTGGCTATATTTAAGTCATAGCCAGTAAATGGGGTCTCCAGACCATTGGCTGCAAGACAGGATTTATGTGATTCAAAGAGGTTTTAAAAATAAGAGGTTATCACTGGCAGTTAGAAACTGGAGGCTCATCTCAGCAATCTGATTTCTGGCTTCTCTTGTGCAATCAGCCATCCTAGCTACACGTACGTCCTTCCTGCAGGCTCCTCTCCAAGGGGCTGCTCACCCCCTCCCATCACAGCCCCTCTGGTCTCCTCTCGTATCTGTGATGTGCCTGACCCCAGGAGCCCTGGAATTAGGAACTCCAAGTCTAAATGAAAAGGTGTCCCTCTCTTGTCTTTCTGAGAACAACTGTGACCTTGGACAAGTCGCCTCTCTCCTCTGGCCCCAGCTGTAGAATAAAGGGGCTGAGTGAGAGAAGGGGCTGGGCCCGGCCACCTTTGGGATTCTTGCTGTCATGGACTCAGATTCTGTGATTCCCAGACTCAGGATTCTGGAAGCCAAACTGCTTGTTCCCTGTTGTCACAGCCCAGGGGTTTTCAGGAAACCCAGGACGGTGTGCACAGCGGATGCCCCAGGCCAGGCCTGACTCTAGGTGGAGGGGAGGATGTACTGCTCTGTGGGATCCGGATTGTAGGTCTCTGGGCATCCACCTGGATGGCAGGAGGGGCCTTAGACCTTGGAGAAAATAGCCATTTGTTTCCTCCAGGGAGGGCCTTGTCCCCATGCCCCAGCGAACCTCTGAAATGTGTCCCCCTGTCCCCTCAGCATCCACCAAGGTGTTCTGAGGGGGCCCATGTAAGTGGCCCTCTGCACCACCCACTCTGCCCTCTGACCCCAAAGTAAATAAAGAAAATACAGGCATTCCCTGCACCAGGCTGGGGCCCCCTCTTATGCTCCTGTTAACTCCTGTCTCCTCTGGACCCAGCTGTGCCCCGTGGTAGACAGTGTGCTGGGCGTGGTGAATGAGCTCCTGGGGGCCGTGCTGGGTAAGTTGGGGTCTGCCTTGCTCCTCCTCTGTACCTGCTCTTCCCTCTCCACCCCATTACCCCAATGGGTGGGGTACCAGGGAAGAGGACAGGGCAGAATTCTGGGACCTTTCACGTCTTCCTCAGACTGATGAGGCCGCCACGATGAGGAGGCCTAAGGGTGGAGTTCTGGGCTGAGGGCAGTTCAACAGGGTGAGGAGATGCGAAGCCAGCCAGCTCTCCACCTATCGGGGCTTCAGGCCACTCACTGAGCACTGATGGGGTGTCTGGCACTGTCAGAAGTGTGAGGCAGATATTATTATTATCTGGACAGACAAGATGACTGAGGTGCAGAGCTTACATAAGGAACCCAGGGCTCCTCAGCCACAGTGGCCCCCAGCTTCTCTGAGCCTTATGGAGACATGGATGCCTTTTGTATTCACAAATGGGCTTTGGAAAATGTATAAAATGCTTAACTAGGATTAGGATAGAAAACCTAGGGGCAGATGTATCTCTGTATGTGGTGTTATATGAGATAGGCAGGGCAATGATGTGGTTAGTGGCACCAGCTCTGGAAAACAGGAACCTTGGCTTTGCTACTCTGTGGCTTATGTGGCTTGGGGCTAGTGACTTCCTCTATTAAAGCCTCAGTTTCCATATCTGGAAAATGAGGAAGACAGTAATGCCCAGGTGAATTCTCATTAGAGTGCTAGGCATTCAGCAGGCGCTCAATAAATAGAAGTCGGGCCTGGGCTCATGGGGCCTTTCTCCTTCCTCTTCTCCTCATCCAGGCCTGGTGCCCCTTGGGGCTCTTGGGTCCGTGGAATTCACTCTGGCCACACTGCCTCTCATCTCCAACCAGTACATAGAGCTGGATGTCAACGTAAGTGCCCACCAAGGCCCTGCCCACCACTTGGGTTGGGTGAGGTCCCAGTGGAGGCCAGGAAGGGGATGCTGAGTCAGAGCCAGGTGAGTGAGCTGCCCTGAGACCCTGCTGCACCCTGTCTCCCACCTCTGCAGCCCATTGTGAAGAGCGTAGCTGGTGACATCATTGACTTCCCCAAGCCCCGCAACCCCATCAAGGTGCCACCCAAGGAGGACCACACATCCCAGGTGACTGTGCCTCTGTTCCTCTTTAACACCATGTTTGGGCTCCTGCAGACCAGTGGTGCCCTTGACCTGGACATCACCCCTGAGCTGGTAAGTGTGGCAACCTGCCCTGCTGGGTTTTAGCGATGCTAGTTGTAACGTAGCTGAACCTCATCACTGTTCAACCCTGATCAGCCTTCTTCTTATAATCAGAGAGACTTGGACAGGTTTATATCAGGTACATGCCCATGCTTGTCTTTGCGGCAGACATTGCTAATTGATAATGGCCTCTACTTGGCTAAACCTGATTGGGACTTCTGAGTCCTTCTCAACATGACATTCAGGAAGTTACTTTGAATTGGTCAAAATTGGCTTGTGAAGTGTAGCCAGTTTTCTATCCCTGCACCAGTTGAGCTCTTGTAGAGTCAGTGCTCAATTTTTACTAAAGTGTGAATGGCTAACATTCCCACTACTTTCTCAAGAGCATATTTGAGTTGAAGAGAAGAAAACTTGGGTTGGACTATACCAAAGGTATATAGAGCCCAAACACAGTGTTAAAGAGGTACAGAGGCGCGGTCACCTGGGATGTGTGGTCCTCCTTGGGTGGCACTTTGATGGGGTTAGGACTTGGGGAAGTCAATGATGTCACTGGCTACGCTCTTCATGACATTTGGACATTGGAAATTTATTCTGAAGTTTCAGAGATGTCTGTTTCTCTTCTGGCCCCTCTCTTACCCTCATGGATGTCTGGAAGCTCCAGCCCAGAAGCCTTCCCCAGAGACATTTTCTTGGTCTCAGCCCTGTGCAAAGGCAGTGAGCTCTGAGCCACCTGGGTCCCTCACCTGCAGCTCAGCCCAAGGGAGCAGGGATTGATCACTCACTTCCTACATGTGGGGTCCAAAGAGCACGCTGAAGGCCTATGGGGTGGTTGGAATAAGGCCTTGAGTGGGGAGCCAGATGTGACCAGATTTTCCAATTTTTTTAAGTTAGAAACTGTAAATTTATATGAAATGTCCTGATTTGTAAATGATGGAAACAAATTTATGGTGTTTGAGAATATCTTGGGGTAAAAAGCAAAAATATGTGGGGTCAGATTCCTGAGCCTTCAAATTGGTAGGGCAGTTTAAAAGTTCTAGAATTAGCCTGCCCAGGTCAAAGCCTGGTGCCACCATTTACCAGCTTATGAGACTGGACAGGAACTTCAAGTTTTTCATCTATAAAATGGGAGTAATCATAGCACCCACTTCCTGGAGCATTATGGAGGTGGAATGAGTGAAGGCTCAGAAAGCCCTTAGCATGCATCTGGCGTGTAGTAAGCACTCATCGTTGGTTACTAGAAGGAACGTGTGTGTCTGTGGAGATGCATGTATGTGGTTGGGTGGGAGGAAGCTATTTTGTCTGCGCTGAGGGATCCCTGTCTCAGCTCTGTGTTTATCCCCCCTGCCATTTGGTCCAGGTTCCCAGCAATGTCCCACTGATGACTACAGACCTGGCAGCTTTGGTCCCTGAGGTGAGTGACCCTCTCATGGACTTTATTCATGGGAGGTCTTTCCTGATTACTCTGAATGGACTCCAGAATCTTTCTCGATACAGCTCTACAGACAGCCACAACTGAATGTTGAGTTCCAATTTACACTGAAGTGTGATTGACTAACACCATATCCTTTCCTGATAGTAGATTTTGCTTGGGGAGGAAAGGACCAGGGTTTAACTGCATCAGAAGTCAACTGGGCGTTTGTCCTCGGTCTGTTGCTCCTCTGTCAAGCAGAGGACAGGAGTTTCTTTCCAAATGACTTTAGCTCCCTCCCTCCAACTGCCTTATTTCGTCTTAGTCTCAGTGTTCTTGTCCTCAGAGAGAAGACGCAGGTCAGTGACCTTGGAAAAGGAAGAGAAAGGAGAAGATTCAGAGAGATTTGACTAGGGGGCATCAGTCAGTATGTGACTACAGGGCCTGGCCCTCAGTTTTCCCATTCCTCCAACTGGGGCTGAACAGCTTCTTTCCAGCTGTGGGAATCTGAATTATATACCGGCCCTGTGCTAGGCGCTGGGCATGTGCAAGGGGCAGACAGTGAAAAGTAGATAGACGTCTCTGTGTTCCAGGAGCTGCCATTGTGATGGGAGGGACAGATATTGGACAAATAAATAACCAGAATATATGCAGTGTCAGAAGGTGGAGGGTACCCTGCAAAAGGCCTCACCGAGGAGGTGACATGTGAGCGCAAGGCTGAAAGAGGGGAGGGAGGGAACCATGAGGGTGTCTGGAGAAGACATTTCCAGCAGAGGGAACAGCAAGTGCAAAGGCCCTGAGGTAGGAGCCTGGCTGCTTGGAGGAAAGTAGTCAGTGAGTCTAAGGGAGACGAGAATAGGGGCCAGTGGCGGGAGGGCAGAGGGTGGACCATGCAGGGACTATGGGCATAAGACGATTTTTTTCTTTTCTTTTTTTACATTATGTAATAAAGTGTGTCCTAGGGGCGATTTTGACTCTGATTGGGCTGTTCCATAATGTCAGCCTTAAAGGGGCTGAGACCAGACCTGTCTGGTTTACGCTGTTACCACAGCTCCCAGCTCAGTACCAGTTCCCGCTAGGTGCTCAATGAGTGTTTGTTGACTGACTTACTGACTGATTCTATTAGTGGGGCATCTAAGATGCCCCTGTGCCCCCTGCTCTGCCCTTGCTTCTCTCTAGGCCCTGCGGAAGCTGCCCCCAGGCCAGCAGCTCCTGCTCGCCTTGCGGGTGAAGGAAGCACCCACGGTCACGCTTCAGAACCACAAGGCCACGGTCTCCATCCCAACTACCATCCATGTGCTGTCCTACTTCCCTAAAAGGGCCCATGAAGCCTTATTCCAGCTGAATGGGGTGAGCGGCTGAGGGGTGGGAGCTGGCACTGGGGTTCTGAGTAGCGCTGACCCACTCCAGGCTGTGGATCTTGGGGTGGGGGGCCCCACGGGCCACAGCACAGGAAGCCCTCCTCCACTGTCATCACCTGAGTGTTTGGACTTCCATCTACTCCCTCATCACACATGTGTCCTGGGTGCTTCCTCAGGATCTCAGGAATTGTCCCTGCCTCTTAGCCTCTCTGTGCTTAGATATCTCTTGGATGACCCTCTAGCTCCCTGTGGCCCCCTACTTCCAGTCTGCTCCCCTCCACCCCATCTCTGCTGGTTTCCCCAGCCATACATCTGGGCAGAGGCAGTCCCTACCCTGCTTGCTCTCTGCCCTGGCCCTACATGGCCAGACACCATTCCTTGCCCCGTCCCCCGCCCCTGGCCTCACTCTCCTGCTTTTCCCAGCCTTGCACGCTAAGCCAGTTGCTCAGGGCTGCCAGGTTCCCCCACCTTGCCTTGGTTTGTGCAGGGACCACCATGTTTCTCCCCTTCCCTTGGCTAACTCCTCGTCTTCCAGGATTCAGCACAGGGGTCACCTCGTGGGCAATGCCTTCCCTCACCCGCTGCAGGCGGGATTGAGGGTCTGTCCAAGCTCCTGCTGCCCCAGGACTCCCTTGCACCCAACACTGATAGCCCTCAGTACCCTGGTTCCTGAGTGCCAGGACCTTCAAGTGACCTCCTTGTAGCCCAGCATGGACACTAATACACAGTAGGGCCTCAGCAAGGGGTAGTGGCTGAAGTCACCTGTTGACCAAGCAGACCTGTCAAGCTCCTTTTGCTGAATTTGGCATAATCTCCGCCTGCTCTTCTCATGCAGGTGATGACTTTAAATGCCCAGCTGGCTCCCTCGGCTACCAAGCTGCACATCTCACTATCCCTGGAACGGTAACGTGGGATCCTGGGTGTTATCCTTATGAACAAGAATTAGGGGGACTTCACTAGTGATCCAGTGGTTAAGACTTCACCTTCTAATGCAGGGGATGTGAGTTCAATCCCTGTTTGAGTCACTAAGATCCCACATGCCTCATGGCCTAAAAACCAGATGTAAAATAGAAGCAGTGTTGTAACAAATTCAATAAAGACTGAAAAAAAAAAAAAAAGAATTAGGGACTGGCAGAAACTCCATTATTTATTGAGAGGCAATTGAATTGCAGGTGTTTTGCCAACTTCTTCCTTGCCTCTGGAACCTGCTGGGAAGGGGTGGTCTTAGCCCATTTTACAGATGAGGCAACTGGGGCTCAGAGAATCAGCTCCAAAGCAGGCATCTTCCACTGCCCCTGCTCAAAACCTGGCCCCTGAGATAAACCCGCTGCAGAGGTGGAGTCCAGACTTCTGAGTTATCAGCCCCAGAGGCGGGCCATGGAGATACCTGTCCTTGAAAGTGGTCAGATGCTTTGTTATTCATATGGACGAGCTATTTCTCTAGTTTCTCCACACCTCTGGTGACTAGGCCTCATGATAATCATAATAACTGAGATAGTGAGGTTGATGACAATCTTTCCTTACACATGCACAGCACTTTACAATTCGCAAAGCCCAGGCTCCAAAAATGCATTGTCCCTGGAAGCAAGTCCTCTGTCTAGGCCTCTGTTCTCCAGGCCCAGCGCTCTCATCTTGGCCTGGGGCCTGGGGCCTCTCTGTCCCTCCCCTGGATGCAGGATGCAGGATGCAGGAGTATTCCCAGGGGACTCTGAGATCTGACTGCCCTGGGCCATAGGCACAGGTGCCCACCTGATCCCTGCCAGCCCCTCAGGCTGCAACTGCCCCCACCATCCCCCCCTCCACCTCTACCTGCAGGGCTCCGCTACCACTCCATTTCTAAAGTTGACAAAGACCTCACCCACTGCCAGGGTTCATCTCCCCTTCCTGGTGGCTGTTGAAGCCTCAGCTCTTGAGGAGAAGAGATGTGTGTCTGGGCTCTGGCCCTGGACCTTTATGTGGGCCAGCTACGATCCATCGGTGGTTTATTGCCATTAGTGAGCAGCTGTGGGGTGCAGGGCGCCCTGTATCCAGGGCTCCATCTACGGGAGGGCTACTCCTCAGACAGCGTCAGTCAGACAAGTGGGAGCCAGGTCAAGGCTCCAGGACCACGGAGGTGGAGGTGGCAGTCACGACGTTTCAGAAGGAGGTTAGCTCCCTTCAAGCCCATTTTACAGGTGGGAAAACTGAGACCCCGAGTCAAGGCTGAATGGAGGCAGAGGTAGGCCTGTAACCCTGTTTCCTGATCCTGGAGAGCTAGGGATGGGGCAGGCTGGGGTGTGGTGGGTGCTGGGACCCCTCAACACCTCTCTTCTCTCCACCAGGCTCAGTGTCCAGCTGGCCTCCTCCTCTGCCCACACCTTTGATGTAAGTTCCTGGGAGGCGGGGCAGTTTGGTGGTGGTGAGGGTCTACAAGTGGGGTGGAAAGGAGGCAGGATGAGTCAGGCCATATGACTGAGCTGGCCCCAGTCTGGGCTCTGCCCCCAAAAGACGGAATGGACGAACATCCGGGCTGGTGTGTGTCTCTGCATGTGCATGCACACACGTGCACTCACTTGTCATACAGTCATTGTCTTCGGAAAGAGAATCTCACGATCTTTCAAGGCTTAGAACCTTACAAAGTTGTAAATGTGTACAACCTCACAAGGGCTCAAAATTCTAGAACTTCACACAAGTAGTAAGGTCCCTGAACTCACAAAGTTTTAACATTTCAGAGACTCACAGAGCCCTTAGTTTCCTGCTTCTTACAAAGTCCTGAGGTTCTAGAATTTCATGATGGTTTCAGATTCTAGGTCATTCTAAGTGTTTCTTAACTCCTAGGAATCTAAGGTCAGACCACACAGAGTTACTGGAGCTGGGCTCATTTTCTCCCTCTTTCTCAGACACAGGCCCCCACCAGGTACCCCAGATCCTTCCTCCGGGAGAGCAGCTCTTCCTAGTTCATGGGGCCCAGAGTGAAGCCTGCCTAAATCAGAGTCCCCTTTGGAGTCACTCTTGGACTGCCCACCCCAGCAGTTCCTGTGCCCACTAGGAGCTATGTCGTCAGGCTTGTGGGGAGGCTGGGGTAGCTGGACCTCTGGAGTTTTCTTCCTGGGAAGAGTGGTACTGCTCCCTGCAAAGCCACCCCTTCCAGCCTCTCTGCATACTCTGTTGCAGGCATCCCGTTTAGAAGAATGGCTCAGCAATGTGATCCGGCTAGCTTATGTGCCAAAGCTCAATGGTAAGCGCAGCCTAAGTGTCTTCTTGGACACACAGAGTGTCTGAACTCAGGATTGCCCAATCCGTTGCCTCTCTCCATTGTTCTTTTTTTAAAAAATTGAAGTATAGTTAATTTATAATGTTGTGTTAGTTTCAAGTGTACAGCAAAGTGATTTGATCATTCTCCATTGTTCTTAATAGACAATGAGGTTTGAGAGGACTTGATCCCCTTTTCTAAGATGCAGAAAACCAGGATTGTTTCCAATCAGACAATATGGATAGCTCCTGCATCATGCCCAACTCTGGGCATCAAGAGCTATCTGACATGGATCATGTCTTCTGGCTCACAGTCCAGATGGACATAGTTGTATAAACATGTGAATAGAATATAAATGACCCAGCATGAGCAAGAGACTGAGAGAACCTCAAGGAGGCTCTGCTGAGGGAACCCCTTAAGACAATAGAGAAAAGGGGCATTTTTGTTTGGGTTTAGTAGGATGAGTAGGAGTCTCACGGGAACCTGGGTCTCCAAGAAGAGAATTGGCTAGCTCATAGTGGTGGAATAGGGTCAGCAGGTCCAACCTTGGCCCCTCACATATCTTTGCTTTCAACCACATCCTCTTCACAGTGAACCTAGATGTCGGGATCCCCCTGCCTAAGGTTCTCAATGTCAATTTTGCCAATGCGGCCCTGGCAATCATAGAGGTGAGTTTCCCATGGAGGGGAGGGTAAGCCTTGAAGGGCTTAAAGCTTGTCTCTGGAGAGGGGACTGCTCTGTCTCTGACAAGGTCTGTCATTGCACCATTTTTCTAGGTTGCTCAGGGATTATAAACTACTTAACTTGGGAATGGCAAATATATGACATACATTCTAGCACTCCTTCCTTTCTTGCCCAAGGCAGATATTGTCAAGCAGTCACAGAGATCTTTCTTGTTCAATTCAGACACAGGACTGGCCTGTAGGATGGGATCTCAGGTTTCCTCCCAGAATCACAGTTCCCCTGGTCCAGGGGTAGCAAGGACACTTTCTGTTTCTCCCCTGTGCTGTGCCTATGGCAGTCTTCTCTAATAGATCAGGACATTTTTTTCCTGTTGAGTATGGATGTGGTCTCACAATCCTTTTCAGTCCAGTATGCCTTTGAGTCTTGGAAGAGCTCTGGGAGGTGGGCAGATCAGGGAATGCTGGACCTACTTCTCAGATAAGGACCAAGGCTGTAGGAGGCCCACTTTCTGGTCCAAGGTCACACAATAAATTCACAGGAAAAATGACACCTGAACTAAAGTCTCTAAAATCAGTGACCTCTCCCACACTGAAAGTCATTTATTCATTGTTCATTCATTTGTTCACTCATTCACTTAGTAAGTGCCAGCTGTGTTCCCAGTACAGTGCTAACCCCAGGGCATGGGGTTGGTGTTGAGGGTGGGGGACACGGAGTGGCTACAGGGGTGAGGGAGTGTAGTGGGATGTTGGGCACAAGGGCTCAGAGGATCTAACCTAGAGCCATTGCTCCTTGCAGAATGCTGTGGTGCTGACCGTGCCCTCCTGAGGCTGACAGAGGGCTGCCATCCCTCTGTGCTGACCGCCAGAATCCTGCCCACCTGCCCACCTGCCTCAGTTTCCCTCCCAGGATCTAGCCTGTGTCTGTGACAATATAAGTGTCCCTTATCCACCCAGGGCCCCCCAGGCGCTCTGGCTCTGCAGCTCTGCCCCCAGTCTGGAGTGAGGACTGCTTTGGAGAAAGCTCTAGGGCCTTCTTGGCAAAGTCCTGAGCTTTCAATAAATGACTCCTCTGTCTCAGCACCTCCTGGCTAGTTTGTTCTCCAGTCACACTGGGGCTGCCTTGGCCTCTGCCTCCAGCGCCCTCCCCAGCCAGGCAGGGCTCCTGGCAGGTGAGGGAACTTGGGGCCCAGTCATTGTAGGTTCATGTCCCAAACTTAACTGGTTGACCTTGGCAACCTCTGTGTCTTGTCTTGCCTTTGTCCGCCTCTGAGCGCCTCTCCCTGTTTCCCCCTCCCCACTTCCTTCCCCTCGCTCTATTTTTCTTTTCTTATTATTTTATTATTGGCCATGCCACGCATGGCATGTGGGACCTTAGTTTCCTGATCAAGGATCAAACTTGTGCCCCCTCCCTGTATTGGGAGCATGGAGTCTTATCCATTGGACCACGGGATGGCAAGTCCCATCCTCTCTCTATTTTTCTAAATGCCTCCATCTTTCACCCTGTCTCTCTGAGTCTGTCTGAGTCTGTATCTGTTTTTGTCTCTCTGACTTTGGGACACTTCTCAGAAGTGATGTCTGAGTTGAATTTTGAAGGCTAGTAAGAGTTTTTCCAGGGAGTAAAGGATAGTACTCCAGGAAGCAGAGATGGGTGAGACTCCTGGAAGGTGTTGCCCTGGAGGGGTCGCTTAATAGCTGCACTGCCATTGACACACCTCCAGACAGACCTCAGGACAAAGCTACGCTGAATGCTCACAGTGCGGGTGGGGAAACTGACGCCAGAGAGAAGCCTGGCTGGCCCGAGGCTGCACAATAGCAGAGCTGGGGTGGGAAACTGGGGATCCTGCCTCTCTTGCCTGGACTCCTCTCCGCTGCTCAAGATGGGCTTCCTTGGTTCTGGAGAATGGCCCCAAGTTGGTACATTTGGGTGAACCTGAGTGAAAAGGTGCCAATTAAGTTTTGGGAACTGGATTAGAGGATCTGGGGTGCAGCGGGGAACAGAGGAGAGTTGGAACCCATCTAGAGGTTTACGCACCAATGGGAAGGACCATCCTCTCAACCATCTGCCCATCCTTCTGTCCATCCATCCATCCATCCACCTACCAATTCATCCTATCTACCCACTCACCCACCCATCTACCCACCCATCCATTCACACATCTATTCATCCTCCAGTCCGACCATCCGTCCACTGTTTTACCCTTTCTTCCTCCCTGTTCCCTTCTTTCCTCTTTACCTCCCCTCCACCCACCTGCAGTTACTGGTATGTACTACATGCCAGACCCAGTGCTGCGTGACACGTGGGATTTATGTTTGTCTCCTTTCTCACCTCCAGTGTCTCCTGACTCCCATTCAGGACAATACAATGATTATATGAGTAGCTTGCAATTTAGCTGCCTGTGTTCAAATCCCAGGACTTGCCAGGTGGCGCTAGTGGTAAAGAACCCATCTGCCAATGCAGGAGACATAAGAGACATGGGTTCCATCTCTGGGTCCAGCAGATCCCCTGGAAGAGGGCGTGTCTGCCCACTCCAGTATTCTTGCCTGGAAAATGCCATGGAATGAGGAACCTGGTGGGCTACAGTCCACAGAGTCGCAAAGAGTCGGACACGACTGAGGTGACTTAGCACACACGCACACAGGTTCACATCCCATCCCAGCGGCCATGCGGCCTCGGGCAAGTCACTGAGTCTCTCTGACTCTCAATTTCTTCATCAGTAACTTGGGGATGATGGTTAATATGGTTTTGAGGGTTAGCCAGCACTTGGGATGTTGACTCACCCATCAGTTCCTGTTAGCTCATGCTACTGCCGCGTTATTCTACCTTCTCATCCTGCCTTCACAGGCTCCTGCCTCTCCACCCAGACCCCAGCACACCTTCCTCCTCTCTCACGAGGACTACACCTGCCTGTCCTGTTTTTCACACTCTCCTCTCTTCCAGCTTGTCCTCCTTCAGCCCTTCCTTGACCTTGTCTGACCATCTCTCACCTCTGCTGACAGACTTTCCATGGCTGGGTTCTCACAGCCAGCAGAAAACCATCCAGACTCCCAGGTTTGGAGTCAAGGCTGCCTGTGGCTTCAGCCGATCCGCCTGGAGCATGAAGAGGAAGCAGAGATGGTCCTGTGCCTTAGGCTCCTTGTTTGTGAAATGGGAATCATGCCTGTTGGACTCACTCATAGGTCATTTGAGGATGAAATGAGATAGCCCTCCCAGAATACAGAGAAGAGCGGCTCCAGCCTCACGGCCCCCAAGGCGGCTCTGCTGTTGTATTCCCCGCCCTGGATTGTCCTCACCTCACCTTGTTCTTTCACTTGACCAAGAGCTCCCCAAGGTCAAGGTGAGGGAGGGCCTTTGTTCACCCCTTCGAGCCCCGTGGTTGCACAGAGTAGCAATGAGAGCTGCTACCCTCTACTGAGTGTTTACTGTACACCAGCCTCTGTGTTGGATGCTGATGTCCCTTCACTCAGTTTGCTTTCATAGTGACCATAATCAATGAGTATCATCGCCCCATTTTAAAGATGAGCACGACAGCTCAGAGAAATGGAACCAGACAGCTCCTAAGTGGCAAAGCCAGGGTTTGAACTAGATCCTTCTTCCCCTTAATCCAAAGCCTGGGCTTTTCATGACTGTGCTATAAAAATAATACTTGCTGTGTTTATTTTATGCTTCCTAAGTGCCAGACGCTGTCCTATGGACTTTGGACACTTTTGTCATCATCTCCTTGAATCAACCTTGCTTTCTCGGAATTGTTTTTACGTTCACTCTAGAGTTGAGGAAACTGAGGCCCAGAGAAGTTAAGAGACTTGCCCAAGGCCACACAGCTAGGAAGTGATGAGGGTCAGCAATTGAAACCAGACCCCTGACTCCAGAGCCCAGGTTCTGAACTGCCACATTTAGGGTGGGCAATGAAACCGGCCAGACATGCAGGAAGTCCCTCGGTCAGCGGCAAACCGACAGTTCACGAGGGGAACCAGGGCTGAGTTGGAGGGATTGGTAGCGAGGCTGGATCTGTTTCCTGGTCCCAACTCCCCACTTCATGAAGCCCCCACAAGGCCCCCTACAGACTGAGTCACCTCCCAGGGCCTGGTCCCACCAGCTCCAGACAAAGGTGCCTTTGGCTGCTAAGCCCAGGTGATCTCCTCGGCGGCGCCAGAGCTACACTAATCCTCTTGGGGCCCCAGGGGGCAGGCTGGCCTCCTGATCCCCAGGAACCTGGCTGGTCTTGGGGCTGAGGACAGCACTGACCTTGACGTGTGCACCGCCCTCTACAGTTTACAGTAGGCACTGATCCCTGCTCTCGAGTGGGAGGGAAGGGCAGGTGGAGAAAGGCACGGTTGCCCTCTTTGCCCCACGAAGCTCCAGGCATGCTCCAGACATTTCCTCTGCAATCCTGGAAACCCTGCTGGAGAAGTGCAATATTCTGCCCATTTCTCAGATGGCCAAACTGAGGACCCAGAGAGGAAGTGACTGTCCAGAGCTGAGAGGGCAAATGGGAACACAGGCATGTGTGTTTCTTGGGGTCCCTGCCTTGGAACCCTTCTAGCCCCTACAGGTGATAAGTGGATCCAGGGCCTGGGTTCAAGCGCCCGCTCACACCCTCCGTGGGTTTTACTGACTTGCTGCCTTGTGGTGCCAGCTGGGACCCAGGATGATGAGAATAAAAATACCACCTGCTGAGCACCTACTGGGCGCTGGGCCCTGTTCTCACCACTTGGCACGATTAGGTCACTCGACCTTTATAACATCCTTTTGAGGCCAAGCCATTCTGATCATCATCTTGACACCAAAGAAACAGGCTTGGAGAAAACTGGCAGCAGAATTCAAACCGAGCCTCTGGCTCCCAAGTCTGTTTTCCACTAAAGCACCCACTGCAGATGAGGAAACAGTCCCAGAGAGGCACTGGCCCAAGGTCTAGCAGTGACACTGGTGAGGTTGGCAGGACTTGACATCACCCATGCCTGCCTTCAGAGTCCTCACAGCCCTCAGATGACAGGGAGGAAGCATCTCCCTGCAGAGTTCAGGAGAACACTTGTTTATGCTCAGCCTGGCTTGAGAGCAGGCCTCAGTCGGGGAGAGAAATTCCCCCTCACCCAAGAGAGCTTCTCAGGTGGGCCTCAGGGGGAAGGAGGGGGTGTCATCAATTAAACGTGGAGGTAGGGAAACTTCCCTGGTGGTCCAGTGGTTAAGACTCCGCACTTTGAATGCAGGGGGCATGGATTCGATCCCTGGTCAGAGAGCTAAGATCCCATGTGTCACAGGGCGTGGCCAAAAAGTTAAAAAAAATAAACAAGGAGGTAAGACCTGGGCCTGGGTTGGAGGTGGGAACCAAGGGGGACTCAGACTGCTCCCCAGGTGGTGTGCAGCAAGTGAGAGAATTCGCTCATTCATTCATTCGTTTGCTACACTGGCATCTGTGCCCCTGCTGGGCTGGGAGTGGGGCACAGGCCTGGTTTGCCCAGAGCAAGGCCATCTCAGTGGGGTGGCAGAGTGCCTTGGGCATCCAGAGGAAGCATCCGAGTTGGGGGTTGTCACAGAAAGTGCTTCAGAGCAGCTGGCATTTCTGCACTAGTGGGACTAACAGAATCTGGGGAAGGGTGTTCTTTGGCAGAGAGGGCGTGTGCAGAGGCCGGGAGACAGGGAGGCTGGGGGTGGTGGTGGTGAGAGGAATGGGCACCACTCAGTGTGGAAGCCAGATCCACCTTCAGTGCCAAGGAAGAGGTCTGGTCTGTGTTCTAGCAGGTCTTGAAGCGGGCATTGGCTGCCTCTGAGAGATGGGAGCAGGTGGTGACTAAGAAGGAACAGGAGGGAAAATTCTGGGTGAGGAAAATATGTTAAGATAAGGGTGCAAGCTACATCCTGTATAGCCTTGTCACTGTTTAAATAAACACTTAATGTTTATGAATTTCACTGTCTGTAAAATTTATATCTAGAGTAGAAAATCACTATGGCATGCATGTTAAAGTGTTTAGAGGGAAATCTATTGTTAACTGCAACTTTCTTTGAAATACATTTTTAAAGTATTTATTTTTACTTATTTGGCTGCACCGGGTCTTAGTTGTGGCACGCAGGATCTTTAGTCGTGGCATGCGGGATCTTAGCTGCAGCATGTGGGATCTAGTTCCCTGACCAGGGATCAAACCCAGGCCCCCTGCCTTGGGAGTGCAGAGTCTTGGCCTCTGGACCACCAGAGAAATCCCTAAAATACATTTTTTTTTTTAAAAAAAAAAGATGGATTAATGGATGAATAGATACATAGTAAAGCAAGTGTAAGAAAATACTCATGGTCGATGTAGCTGGTAGGTGGAATATGACAAGCATATGGGCACTCGCTGTACAATTTTTTCAACTTCACTGTATGTGTGGACATTTCATAATGAACTATTGGGAGAAAAACTTCTGCAGATCAACAGAAGCCAGGCTGCTTGTTCTCTCCACACTTGCCCCAAGTTTGAAGAGTCAGATCCATGTTCAGCTCCCCAAGACCTCAAATCAATCCTGTGAGGCAGATATTCTACACACTTACAAGGAAAGGGCAACCCACTCCAGTACTCTTGTCTGGAGAATCCCACAGACAGAAGAGCCTGGTAGGTTACACTCCATGGGGTTGCAAAGAGTCGGACACGACTGAGCGACTTTACTTACTTAACAGATGGAAATATGTGATGAGAGGCAGAGAAAAGGGGAGTGGCTGACTCAAGGTCACACACTGAGTTTTGGGTTGAGTGAAGCTGAACCAGGGTCAGCTTGATGCTGAGTCTGGCCACGGTTGTCTGCTCTGGCCAGCTGAATTGGGCAGTGCCTGCTTTCAAACTGAAAACTAGATGCCTCTGGGGGTGTTTCCACTCCCCACATCTGGGGTGCTAGCTAGGGTCTCCAGGAATGTGCCCAGACCAGAGGCTGATAAACCCCAGCTCATGTGACTCCATCTGGGGCTGAACCAGTTCTCAGAATTAGCCACAAACCGCAAGCCCTTGTGGTTTTTGAGTCTCAGTGCCCAATATGAGGAGTAAATCTAGATTCCGGTCTCTCATAATTACATGGTGTTTCCCTCCCTGGGTCAGGGATCAGACTCTGGCTGCTATATAAGGCTGGCCTGTGACCAGATTCAGCTGAAGCAGAGGGCCCAGTGAATGGGACCTCTCAAGACTGAGCTGCAGGGACCTCCCCAGGGGTAAGGAGGAGCCCCCTCCATCTTCAGAGTCTGGGCAGGGGGAGCCTGAGGTCTGGGGAGGCAACGAGGCATGTCCCAGACTGCATACCTGTCTGGGTGACCCTTTTCTGAACCTCAGTGATCTTGTCTGCAACATGGGCATAGTCAGGAGACCTCTCAGGGATGAACAGAAGGGCCTGAGCCCCTTGAGTGAGCAGAGCTGCACTCATCTTCCCCAGGAATGTTGAGATTGGGTACCCGGGACCTTTTCTACCTCCCTGAGACCCATTAGATGCTTGCTGATGCCAGAAATCCCTCCTTTGATGCCCATCTTGGGCTTTCCTGGTGGCTCAGATGATAAAGCATCTGCCTGCAATGAGGGAGACACGAGTTCGATCCCTGGGTCAGGAAGATCCCTGGAGAAGGAAATGGCAACCCACTCCAATATTTTTGCCTGGAAAATTTTGTGGATTGAGGAGCCTGATGGGCTACAGTCCACGGGGTCACAAAGAGTTGGACATGACTAAGTGACTTCGCTTTTGCTTTTTAACTGAAGGTGGTGATCCCTCTTTGAACAGAGAACTCTTTGGGCAGCGGAGTTAGGATGAGGTGAGGAAGCCGGGGGGGAAAAACTCTTAAATATATTAGATCTTAATATTCTAGTATGAATGACTTCCCCTGATACTCTTCCTAGGAGCAAACAGGAGCAGGGAAATAATGTGGGGGCTGTGTGAGCTTCAGGGGATGTAGAGGTCAGGAAAAAGGGAAGAGGGTGCATATGTGGAGGGGATTGAGGTCAAGAAATTCATAGTTTGGCCTGGAAAGGAGCCATATCCTGTTCTGATTTCTGAGGCTGGTGAATGGGTAGACTGGTTTGGTGGAGTGAGAGAAGTGGATTAGACAGGAAGGCAGCAAAATAAAATTTCCTTGGGGTTGACCTGTTCATTTCAAAATGCATGCTTCACCCCTCCAATCTCATAATACTTCACATCCACTTCTTAGGGGTGTGAAATAATAGTCCCTCCCCCAAATAGCTATGTTTTACTGAGTGTCTGCTATGTACCAGATATGATATGTTGGTGACTGCATGTATGTTCGTGCTAAGTCCCTTCAGTTATGTCTCTTTGCAACTCTGTGAACTGTAGCCCTCCAGGCTCCTCTGTCCATGGGATTCTCCAGGCAATAATACTGGAGTGGGTTTCCATGCCCTCCTCCAGGGGATCTTCCCGACCTATGGGTCGAACCCACATCTCTTATATCTTCTGCACTGGCAGGTGGGTTCTTTACCCCTGGCGCCACCTGGGAAGCCATGATGGTGACTAGGAAGCTGTAATTCAAAAGGTCAAATCTCTTTCCCAAGGATTAGAATCCAGAGAGCTCTGATCCAGAGCCCTTAGTCTTAATGACATGATGATGGAACTGTCCCCTCCAAAGAGATGGGAAGTAGTATTTGCTAGCTGGCTGGATGCCTGCAAATGTGGCTAAGTGAATGTGTTGACAGATGGACTGATGAAAGGATGTATGGGCAATGGATGTATGAAAGGAAGGAAGGAAGGAAGGATAGATGGATGGATATAAGACCAGCTTGCTGGTTAGTTGGGTCATGGATAAATGATGGATAGATGGGAAGAAGGATGGATAGATGGATGGATGGATGAATAAGAGGGGGAATGGATGGTTGATGAGTGAGTGAATGGATGGATGGATAGGTAAATGGAAGGATGGATGGGAGGGTAGTTGGGTGAATAGATGAGTAGATTTCTCTAGAAATCTCTGGAAAAATTTCCCCAGAGTCTGCCTTCTACTAATTTGCTAGTTTGGTTGGAATCCCCAACACTCAGAGTATTTTTTCTCTATTCCTGAAGCTCCATTTGTAAATTTTCATCTGGGGAGATATTAATAAAACATATATGTTATGGGACAGTTTGGTTAATGGTATTTCCAGATTCACTGCAATTTGAAAAACTCAGAAGGTGGTATCAGGAGTTCTGGACCTGCCCTATTCTATGCCCTAGGGTGGTTTCCCCTGTTTCTGGGCCTCTGGGTCTTGATGTGACTCTTGGTGGGTTGGGTAGGGGTGGTGCTAACTCCAGCTGCTGGGCAGGGTGGTGACACCCAGCCGTGGCCTTATGGCCCGCTGTCTCCTTAGCAGAGAAGCAGTGCCAGCATGTGGACAGCATGGTGTGTGGCTGCTCTGTCGGTGGCAGCTGTGTGTGGCATCCGCCAAGATACAAACACTGTCCTCAGGGTTACCAAAGATGTGCTGAGCAACGGTGAGTCCAGTCCTGCAGAGAGTGGATGGTGGCAGGCGACGGGTAGGGAAGTACAGCCAACTCTGAAATTCCAGGCACTCTCCTGCTCATTGGCAGATTCTGCATCAGAAGGACAGGTGGCTTCTCTCTGGGCCCTAGTTTCATCTTTTCCGTGGGCTCCCACTTCCTGAGCACTTGCTAGGGGCCGTACACCATGCTGGGAGTTTATGCTTGAGGCAGTAGAAAGCAGGGATTAAGAGCCTGAGTCTTGGAGCCAGCCTTCCTAGAGTTCAGATATTGGCTATATGACCTTAAGGCCATGGCCTGAGTTCTCTGAGCCTCAGTTTTCTCATTTGCAAAGAGGGTGTCATTATGGTCCCCATCTCGGAGGACTGATACAAAAATCTAATGAGATGAATGACCTTTTGAAAACTTAGCACAGTTCCTGGTTCATAGAAAACACTTAAAAGTGGGAGCTGTCATTGATCCTGCCTTCAGTTCTTGGGGGTCTCGCTGTTGTCATCTGACAAATGAGGACATGTCCCCTGCCCTCATTCCTGTCCAAGACTGTCGCAGAATGAAAAAAAGGGCTCATTTCCTCAGTGTCACAGGCCTCAGTTTCTTTATCCATCAAATGGGGACAGTAATTTTGGCCTTGAATATTTTCCAGGAAAAAATTTGAATAATGTACTAAGAAGTAGGTTTTTTTTTTTTCCTACACTGTAAATTGTGGAGTGCTTGGAAGGAAGGATCATGAAGAAAATCTACCCCGGTTTGGCTGAACGGTGTTGAAATCCGGTTAAAGTATGAGAGGTCAAAGCCAGCAGCTAATGAATTAATGGGGATGTCAGGGCTGGTCAGGAGGAGCCTTACCATTTGACCTCAGGAGTTTACCAGTGGGCAAAGGGGGTCTAGAGAGCAAGTGGTGCTGGGGGTCAGAGGTGGACAAGCCTCTGACTTAGACCTTTGCTTCTCCACAGCCATCTCGGGCACCTTGCAGCAAAGTGATGCTCTTCGCTCAGCCCTGAGAGAGGTGCCCATGGGTAAAGCTGGTGGTGATGGTGGTGGGCCTCTCCTGGGGGGTCTGCTTGGTGGAAGTGGAGGTGGTGGGGGAGGTGGTCTTCTGGGGGGCCTGCTTGGTGGCGGGAGTGGAGGGGGTGGTGGTGACCTGTTGGGTGGAGTTGGAGGAGGCTTACTGGGTGGCAGTAGCAACAGTGGTGGAGGGCTCCTGGGTGGCAGTGATGGGGGGCTTTTTGGTGGCGGGAGTAGCAGTGGTGATGGTGGGCTGCTGGGTGGTGGAGGCCACAGTGGTGGGGGGCTGCTGGGTGGCAGTGGTGGGGGGCTGCTGGGTGGTGGAGGCCACAGTGGCGGGGGGCTGCTGGGTGGCAGTGGCGGTCTCCTGGGTGTCAGTGGTGGTCTTCTGGGCGGTGGCCGACACCGTTATGATGACTACAGGCGTGCTGAATTCCCCCGAGGTGTCGGTGGTGTTCCCTACAATGACTTCCATGTACGAGAACCACCCCCAAAGTACACCAGTGGCCACCAGCTTGGTGGTAATTACAAGTATGGTCACATTGAGGCCAATGACAACACTGCTCAGCTGGGGGGCAAATACCGATACGGTGAGATCCTTGAGTCCGATGGAACCGTCAGGGACCTCCGAACCAGCAACTACCACAATGCTGAGAATACACATGGCAGCCACAGGGACCATGGGCGGTACAGATCTGCTGAAGGTGCGGCGCCCGTGGGCAGACTTCACCGGCGAGAGTTGAGGCCTGGAGAGATCCCACCTGGTGTAGCCACTGGGGCACTGGGCCCAGGTGGTTTGCTGGGCACTGGGGGCATGCTGGCAGCTGACGGCATCCTAGCAGGCCAAGGTGGCCTTCTCGGCGGAGGTGGTCTCCTTGGTGATGGAGGACTTCTCGGAGGAGGGGGCGTCCTGGGCGTACTTGGCGAGGGCGGCATCATCAGCACCGTGCAGGGCATCACCGGGTAAGGAGGGGCTGGGGTCTCCCTGGCAAGCTCCCTGATGAACTCCGAACAGGAATAATTACCCCCAGGGGCCTAGAGTTGGAATAAGGATGGTCTTCAGTGTCTCATACAATTTAGGTCCTGGCCTCAGGCCTGGACGGCTTGAGTCCCACGTTGTATGATTTGGGATCTTGTTTTTAAAAGTCCTGAGTTTGAGTCCCAGCTCAGCCTTTTATATTAGCCTGTGACTTTGGGCCATTCTTTTCTTCTCTCTGAGTCTCAGTTTCCTCCTCTGTAGAATGGTCATAGTAATATAGTCAAGGTGGAAAAGACCCAAGATTGTACAAACATATTATATTTCAACTATGCTCAGCCTCCTCCTCATATTCACTCTTTAATTTGACCAATATTTGGAGCGCCAACTACGTGCAGGGCGCTCTATTGACCCTAGGGGCACGACCTCATGGTGAGCCAAGACAAGCTCCTCTTGTCCTGACAGAGCTTGCAGGCTGCTGGGTTATATGGCATCAATAAAGAAGCCTGGAAACAATTATACAATTACAGCGCTAAGAAGTTCATGGTGAAGCGAGGAGGTATATAGTGGAGAGATCAGGGGAGGCTTCCTGGAGGAAGAAAACCTAGAGATGAAATCTAAAGAATGTGTGGGAAGAAACCAAGCAAAGCCGGGCAGGGGCAGGCAGAAGGAGTAGCATTTTTCCATGGAAAAAAAAAAACATCAAAGCAAAAAGATCAAAGTCTCCCAGTGGGAGACTGGGTCATGGCATACTTTTTGCCTTTAATTTTTCTGTGTTTTCCTCTTCGTGGGTCTTTCTAGAGCTGAGAAGAATGAATGGGGCACAGAGGAGGGGAGGTTGGGGAGGACGCTCCCCAGGGAGTGGGGTGCCGGGCAGTGGAGATGGCTGCCCTCTCACTGCTCTCGGTCCCCTGCAGGTTACGCATTGTGGAGTTGACTCTCCCTCGGGTGTCCGTGCGGCTCCTGCCCGGTGTGGGCGTCTACCTGAGCTTGTACACCCGCGTGGCCATCAACGGGAAGAGGTGTGTGCCCTTGGTTCCAGAGAGGTCCCTGCCACCCTACATCCTGGCTGGGAGATCTGGGGCAGGTCTTTTCTCCTTTTTGTCCATAATGTGGGGACTGAAAGACCTGAGGTGTCATCAGCACACGTGTGGCTTGTACCTTTGGGCTCAGGTCATCTCCTGAGTGGCAAGTAGTGAAGGCAGCCTATGCAGAGGTTAAGTTCCTGGGAGGTTGGAGTCCAGGGGCCCCTTGGGTTCAAGTCCTGACTCTCTCTTTAACCTGTGTGATGTCAGACCAGTTCCCCTAATACCACTAATATGTCTTCATCTGCAGTGGGCACCTAGCCTTTCCTAGGTGGCTGTGGCTACTGTGACAGACAATCTCCCTGAATAATGTCTGCTATGTAGTTGGTGCTCATTAGAGGACCTCAGGTGGTGGACTTTTGCATTGATTTATCCCCATGGGATGAGATCATGCCTACAAAGCAATATGATTGGGTGGTCACCTTGGAAACAAGAATTTAGACATAAGGTTCGTTTATTGACCTCTGTTCCCAGCCTTTGAAGCTCTCCTAAGTTAAGTGGGGATAGACTTGTTCACAGATGACTTTAGGGTCCAGGGAAGCCTTCTGGTTTGAGAGCCCTAGACGTGAACCAGCAGCATAGAAGATGGCAGGAACCACCAGGGCAAAAGCCGAGGTGCAGTGTGGTGGTTGGGGGTTGACTCACTGTCTCCCTGGAACCATGGTTTCCTCTCCTCTAGTCTTATTGGGTTCCTGGACATCGCAGTGGAGGTGAACATCACGGCCAAAGTCCGGCTGACCATGGACCGCACGGGTTACCCAAGGCTGGTCATTGAGCGATGTGACACCCTCCTGGGAGGTATCAAAGTCAGGCTGCTGCGAGGGTGAGTACCGGCGGGCTGTGGAGTGCCTTGGCAGATGGTAGAGTGATCTGTCTTTGGCAAATCAGTTTAGAGCAGAGGCTCTGGAAGCAGCCTGGGGTTCAAACCTCTTCAGCTTCACTATTGCTTGCTGTGTGACCTTGGGTAGCTCTGTTGCCCTCTCTGAACTCCACTTTCTTTATCTGTGAAATGAGGGTAATGTTTTCCCCTTTGGAATTAAGATGGTGAATGTAAAACACCTAGTGAAAATCTGGCACAACTTGAATAACATGGTTACTGTGTCCAGTGGTGCCCCAACTCACAGGGAAATTTCCCAGTTGATGCTGTTCCATGTGATCTTAATCAGATGTTGAGTTTTTTCTATTCATTCTACCCACAAAGTGACTGAGTCCTCACCTTGTGTCCAGAGGGGTTTTCAAGTGTCTGGATATTGGCTGGTATGGCTGGTACGCTGCCCCCAGATGATGGTCTCAGATGAGGGCACATCAGGGCCACTAATAACTGAGTCCCTCTCTCTTCACTCCCTGGCCCTCATCTTAGGAGATCCTTATTCTTGGTCTCTCTGAAGCCCCTAATCCTTCCTCTCTTGTCTCATCAGTTTCTTTCTTCTCCAGCCCTCATCTTTTCTAGACTGTGGAATCAGAGAAATTCACTGATGAGGGGACAGGCAAATTGGCATTTGAGCCCCAGATTTCCTATTCATGTGTTCTTCTCTGAGTCCTTCTGCTCCAGGGTGGGTAGAGGCAGAAAAAAATCAGCCCCTGGTGTTCTGGGGAGATGAGGAGCGGAAAGGAAACACAGAAACTTCACAGATTTTTAATTCACATTTTCACAAGGAAAAATATCTGGTGGTACATTGTTCAAAATATAAAACGATAAAAAGCCACGCCCCCCTCCCTCTCCATCTCCTGTCTTCCCTCTTCCCAGAGAGCTCACCTTGGTTATTTGTTTCTTGATTCTTCATCCAATTTTTTTAAACAAATGAGGCAAACATGAAAGTAAATTTCATTCCCCTCCATCATTTTAACACAAATGAGCACATATTGAAAACACTGTTTTGTACTTTTCTCTCATCGTTGGTCTATTGGGAGAATTTTCTGTACCAACAACGAAGAGTTTCTTTTTGTTTACCTTTATATGGTTGTGTAATTTTCCACATTTGGTTGAACTGTCATTGATTTGCTCTCTTTTCAGGCTTCTCCCCAACCTCGTGGACAACTTAGTAAACCGAGTCCTGGCCAATGTCCTCCCTGACTTGGTAAGAACCCATCTTGGGACCAGGAATGGGAAGTACAAACTTTCCCCAGAGCAAGAGGCCACAGTGCAGCCTCCATTCCTGGAGGCACAGAGGTGACCCAGAAGGAGAGAGGGAGCCGGGGGCTGGGATGTGTCCTTGGGGGTCTGGAAAGGGCCCTAAGAAATGCGGAGGGACAGATTAGTGAGGGAATAAGGAGGTGAGGCTTGAGATACATACAGTTCTTGGTTGGAAACCCAGCTCCAGCACTTCAAGCTGGGTGGCAATCATATCACCTGAGTCTCAGTTTTCCTATCTGTAAAATGGGGATCATGAGAAGGCCTTCCCCACAGAGCTGCGGGGAGGACAGGGCCACTCACAGAGACAGTCAGTACAGTTGCTATTTTCATTGTTCTCGCTTGTGCACCACTCCCCCAGCCCCTGCGCGGTCACCAGGATTCCTTGCCCTCTCTCCCCTGCAGCTCTGCCCTGTTGTGGACGTGGTGCTGGGCCTTGTCAATGACCAGCTGGGTCTTGTGGACTGTAAGTCCTTCCTTCTTTGCTTCATTCAACCAACATCTAGCACCTGATCTGGGCCCAGCCCTCGGAAGGGACCAGGGACACAGCAGTGTCTGGGAAGAGGGCCCTGTGTGGTGCACGCAGTGCTGTGCCTCTGACACCAGGGGAGAGGGGCTGCTGGCCCTTCCTCTCGTTCCCGGACACCCCCTGCCCAAGCCCCAGAGGGAGGAGCTGCCCACTTGGACCCCTGGGCGCTGTGGCTCTGGACGATGTCTGGACGATGTCTGGACGATGGGTTTCTAGCCCCCAGGCAGTGTGTGGACTTGAAGAGGCTCTTCCCAGTTTCCTCATCTCTAAAATGGAGAGGGGGTTGGCCTCAACCCCTGGAGAGACTGGAGTGACTGACACTAGATTAGAGAGTGACAGACGCCGTGGAGACTGTCCAGGTCTTCAGACTCAGGCTCCGGCACTCACCCTTGATCCAGGATTTCAGAGTAACCCTTCCTGAAGGCAAGTCTGCCCTGTGTGGTTGTCCCGGTCATGCACTCCATGATTCCGGGGTCCTCCATCTAGATAGATCACAGCAGAATAGTAGCACCTGTCAGGAAGTGCACAGTCTCTACAGCCATACAGGCTTGGAAGAGCCCAGAAGTTAGGGCTGTTTATCACAAGCAGTCAGAGAAACGCCAAACTCAATTCAGCACCACCTTGTGGAGCCCCATAATTTCTTCCCAGTACAGCACTTCCCAGCTTGCAAAGCTTATCAATATGCAGAATCTCATTGCCCACCCCCAAGCAACAATGTGGTCTGAGGAGTTCTAGTAAGCCTATTTTACAGGGGAGGAAGTGGGGATTCAGAGAGGTGCAGTGTCTTGAGCAAGATCACACAGCAAGGAAGAGGCAGAGCTGGGGTTTGAACCCAGAGTGCTTGCTCTTTCTGTGGTGTCTGGAGCCAGAACCTTGCTGCCCCACTCCCCTCAGGTCACAAAAGAGGTGTCTGGGTGGGTGAGGGGGAGCTTCCTGTGACCTCCACCTTTGCCTGCAGCTCTGGTTCCTCTGGGGATACTGGGAAGTGTCCAGTACACCTTCTCCAGCCTCCCTCTTGTGACTGGGGAATTCCTGGAGCTGGACCTCAACGTGAGTGCCTGGGCTTGGGTTGGGGAGGTGGCCTTCTTCCCACAGGCCGAGGTGTGAGCAAGGACCCCACCTCCCCTGATCCCTCACCACCCCCAGACCCACCCCCACCCCCTACCCAGCGCCATCAGAGCTGCTGCTGAATGCCTGGGAGGCAACATTTGAACAAGACCTTTTCCTGCTTAGATGAGGACCTTCAAGAAGTTGTGTTGGGAAATTCAATCACAGCCAACACTCACCTAGTGCTTGCTGTGTGCCAGGCACATTGCTAGAACTTTATGTAGCTTAACCCCGAGGTAGGCACTCTTATTGAGGAAAATAAGACATAGAGAGGTTAAGCCACTTGCCAAAGGTCACACAGCTAATAAATGTGAAGCCGGGCTTTGAAGCAGGCAGTCTGGCTTCTAGCTGTGGGAGCTGCTGCTTTAGGCTTGGATTTGTTGGAGGAGTGAATCTGGCTATTTGTGTGCTGGTAAACATTAACACCTGACTCTTCATGATTGTTTCAAAAAGTCCTAATTTGTAATGTTTGCTGATTTCCATGGTATAAGTATCCCTACCCTGACCAATTTCAGGCTACTAACATGACTCACTGAACACAGGGTTGGAAAGAGATGCCTGGAATTGGCCCTTGTGAGCTGATGTGAACTAGCTCCAGCACACCACCGAATCAGGCCCATAACTGTGCACGCACATGCACACACACACACATACTTAACCCTGGGCTGCACAAACTCAAGTGCCTTCCACTTCCTGCCTCAGACACAGAGCATGCACACCCATGCTCTCAAAGACACAGCACACCTGTGCACACATGTCTGTGCACACTGAACATATCCACCAGCACAGAGTGGCTCAAGAGATGTTTATCAGTTAGCTGCTGTGTGCCAGACTCTGGACTGGGACTGGTGGTGAACATATCAAGATCCCTGACTGGAGGGAGGTGACCATCTACCGGAGTGGATGGGCCGTCTAAGAATCACTCAATTAGAGATCTTGAGCTCTGCAAAAGGGATAACTGGGCTATCAGAGCCTATAGCAAGGGATATGATTTACCCATGGAGGTCACAGAGGGCTTCCTGGAGGAGGTGATACTTGAGCTGAGACCAGCCAAAGGAGTGGGATGGAACAAAAGAAGAGTGTGTGGGAGGAAACGGCAGGCAGGAAGCATCTATGGATGGTAGTGGTGCTGAGGTGGAGGTACGGACAGACGAGACCCTGGTGGCTGCATTGAGGAAAGGAGGTGAGGTGGGCAGAGTGACTCCAGATGAGGCAGACCACATAACACCTTTTATGCTATGGAGAGTAGTCTGGCCTTTAAAGAATAGATACTCCAGTGTATATGGTATGGGTGCATCAGCTTGCTACATTGTTAGTGGAGGGCAATGTATGGCAAAACCAATACAATATTGTAAAGTAAAAAAAGAAAGAAAGAAAGAAAAAAGAAAATACAATAACTAATGAGAAAAACAAAACAAAACAATCCAATATATGGCACTGAATCATGGCTTAATTATAAGTGTTCATAGAGTAGGAACTGCAAGAGGTGCTTGTTGTTCAGTCACTAAGTCGTGTCCAACTCTGACCCCACGGACTGCAGCACATGAGGTTCCTCTGTCCTCCACTATCTCCTGAAGCTTGCTCAGATTCATGTCCATCCAGTTGGTGATGCTCACTAACCATTTCATCAAGAGGTGCTATTTCATCACAAATTGAATTTATGGGACCATAAATGAAAGTCGCTCAGACTCAGTGGGTTTAACCAAGGAAGGCTGCCTGTAGGCAGATGCAGGGATTCATTCCAGCCTTCAGCCCCTCTCCTCCACTCTTCTCCCTGTACCTCTCTCCCTGTGACCTCTCTCTTCTCTACTTCCCCAGACTCTGGTTGGAGAAGCTGGAGGAGACCTCATCGACTACCCACTGGGGCGGCCAGCCTTGTCTCCAAGGCAGAAAATGCCAGAATTGCCCCCCATGGGTGACAACACCAACTCCCAACTGGCCATTTCTGCCAACTTTCTGGGCTCAGTGCTGACTTTCCTGCAGAAGCGAGGGGCCCTGGATATTGACATCACTGATGGCATGGTGAGTCATGGCCCCCAGGATGGGGCGGCTGGGCAGCGCACAGCCCACTGATGATTCTCTCTAGTCCCCAGTGTCCTGGGAAATGGCTTGAAAGTAAAGATCGTGGACAGTCCGCCCCTTAACTCTTGACACTAAACAACAATGAAACATTTCTCCGTATCCAATTCTACATAATTTTATTCCAGACCTTTAAAAAAGCGTAATATAAATCCATATGTCTGTATCTCAGTGCAAGTGTTTTGATTCCTTTTGCTTGGTAAACATTGATAATGCATAACTAAGAGACATAAGAATAAATTGTCACCTTTAGGTATGTTCCAGAGTCATTTTCTCTCCAAATCTTTTCTTTTAAAACATTTCAAGACTTCATCAAAACTGTAAAATAATACAATTAATGTCATAATATCCTTCACCTAGATTCACCAGTTAATATTTTGCCACATTTGCCTCATATCCATCCATCCATCCATCCATCTATCTTTATCTATCTATCTACGTATCCCTCTATCTACTGTTGAACAGCTTGAGTGTTTGGAGTCATCACATTTTGTTCCATAAAATTCAGTGTGTATCTCATAAGAATAAGAGCTTCTCAAAATAACCCCATCATGTACCTTATGTCACCCTTGATTCTACCAAGAGGAAAGTCTCCATTTGGTGCCAGTATGATGTAACCCTCTCTTAAACTTTCAGGTGTCTTCTTTTAACTCAAGGAGAACAGAACTCCCCACGCAGACAATGGTATCCACGCAGAGTAATAATAATATTAGCTAAATATTAATAATTAATATATTATATTATATATTATAATATTATTAGCTAAATAGTAACACAGGTAGTTCAGGGATATGGTGGCATCATGCACTTAATGGACACTGGGTTTCACACACAGACACGCTGATGTCCATCTTGTTTTCATAAAGACTCACATTTTTAGAGGAGAAAGATTCAGATCTTGCCTCCTGCACTGAGAAGTCCTGTCTGTGGAAGCTTCAGCGGCTGCCCCGTCCACTTAACCCCAAAATGGATACCTCGCTCTGCATGGTGGCCCCTGTTGGACCTGTGGGGCCTCCCCAGAGGCCTTTAAGGGAGAGGACAGGCCCCCACTGGCTGTCTGAGAGAAGTAGAGGTTTAATCACTGTGTTAGCAGCTCCTGTCAGTCTCCACAGCCTCAGGGACCCACACAACCCTTCTTCTCTCCCTGCAGTTTGAAGAGCTTCCTCCACTCACCACGTCCACACTGGGAGCCCTGATTCCCAAGGTATGTATGGGTGGTGCCTCCCCTCGCCTTCAGCCCCGTGTTCCCTTTCACTGTCCCCGGAGCTGGGTAGGAAGGAAAGACACTCAGCACGAGGGTGGGTGTGCCAACCTTCTCCCCGCGCCTTGAAAGTACAGTGAGAAAGGCTTGGAGACCAGACTCCTGGGGGTGTGTGGGCACAGAGGCTGAGGTGGAAAGCACCAGAGCTCTAGCCATGGACTGGCCTGCCCAGGTCTAATCCCAGCCTGGTCACTTCCTCGCTGTGTATCTTTGAGCTAGAGTCTTAATATCTCTGAGCCTTAGTTTCCTCATTAGTCAAAGGAGGATGCTAATAGCTATTACACAGGTTTATCCAGGAGGGTAAAGGAGGTGATGCACATAAAGATCCTGATACAGAGCTTGGGGGGATGGGGTTTGGAGAGCATGGTGGCCTAGAGGAAAGAGCCACATCTTTGGAGCAGACAGATATGAATTTGATCCCAGCTCAGCACATCCCAACCATACTCCCTTAGGCAAATGACTTCTCTCTGAGCCTCGGTTTTCTCATCTGGAAAAACAGGCAAAAATGATGACCTCACAGGGTGACTGCCTCTCTGGGATTTGAATCTAAGTCCAGAGTAGGCATTTGATAAATGTTAACTATGATCGCTCTTATTAACTTATTATTATTATTTTTTAAAGTAAATGCAAACAAAACAAAACAAAAATAAAGTAAATGCAGTCTTGGATCAGCTGCCATACGCAGTTGGAACAAAGGGTTTTCTGATCCCAGTTCTCTTCCTAGCTCTGGTTCCAGGCCTGCTACCCTGCACCTGGCAGCAAAGAGCTTCTTACGTGGTGTTATACAGTTGCCAAGGATTTCTGTAATTTACAGCCATTTTAGACATTTTTCATCTCCCGTGTACCTGTCCCATCTTGTTCTGGGTGAAATTCAAAGGAAAGGGAGACTACACTCAACAAATGGTCACTATCGCCCTCGTGTGCTTGAAAGCTGAATGGCGGGCACCATTAATGGCACAAACAGTGGCATCACCAGGAGGCAAGCGGGCCCCTCAATCAGCTGGACCTTTGTTTATTGGACCACTTCATGTGCACTGCACGTTATGGCTCATGAAAGTTGTTAAGAATCCACTGTTTCATGTGGTTTTAATCATCCTCCCATCCACGGGGCCAGACGGGATGAGAAACCCAGTTTATAGGTGGGGAAACCAGCCCGGAGTGGCCACACCATGTGGCGGCAGCCCAGCTGAGCTCAGTAAAGCAGGGACTCAGGCCTTCGTATGGGGCTGGCCTGTAGCTGGGAGGGACTGAGGCTAGACACGGAGGAATGTCTCCCGGAGTTACCAGGAGACGCTTGACCAGAGACAGGATAGGTATCCAGAGTTTTCTGCTGCTGTGGAGAGAATTCAAGGTTACCTCTCAGAGTTCCTGTGAAGGGAGAGTTGTGAATTCTTGGAGATATTCTGCATGTTGGGGTGGAGGTGGTTGGGACACCAGGCCCCTCTGTGGAAATATCCTGAAAATCCTTTTGTGAAAAGCCAGGGCGCCAAATTATCAGTCTGTTGAGAGGCAATTTGCCCAAAAGTGAGTCCACTGAGTGGTCAATTGGTGATATTTATTAGATTTGCTGTTAGATCAAGAGTTTTCCAGAAGAGTTTCACCTTGAATGTGGTCAGGAAAATGAATGCCTACTTAGGGCCAGGATACACCCTGCTGTACTGCGTATAGAAAAGTTGATGCTTAAATTTCTTCTTAAAGTAACTGTGGGGTTTTTTCCATATATTTATGCTCACTTAACATATTTAAGAAAAACGTTGCTTAAACTTTTTCGGAGAGCAGTTATTTAGCAAATATGGGGGCTGGTCGTTTGATGACTTGTCCCTTTAGCCAATTTGGAGGAATCAGTCAGCGGCAAGCAGGCTCTGATCCCTCCCACCGTGTGTCTCCAGAGACCCCAGCAAATCCAGGTGGGTGGGGCAGGCTGTGCCTTGCTCTGGGAATTTCACTGTGAGGCACCTGGAATTGTAGACTTTCTCATTCCAGGTGGGGCATCCAGAGTCAGTAGAAAGGGAGAGAGGCCCTGGGCTCCTGAATCACACCGACCTGGCCTAAAATCTCAGCTCTCCAACTGGCCTTGGACAATTTGCTTGATGTTCCTCCTCTGAACCTCAGTTTTCTTACCTGTAACCTGGAGAAAAAAAGCAACCTATGGAGTTGTGACGAGTCAATGAAATCATGAATGTCCAACACCAAGTTCAGTGCCCCTCCCCCCCTGCCACCTCCCTCCACCCCAGGACCCTACCACCCTAAGGACCCGTTTTGAGCATTTCCACAGTATCAGTCTCAGGTATTGAGTTTGAAGATTTGCTGGCATAATTACATTGAATGCTCATGATAACTCGTTGTGAAAGTCTTGGAGAAGGCAGCCCCTGGCCAAACCCCACAGTAGTTGGAGGCTTTGAATGTGGTTTGTAGGACTCAAGTAACATTGCTGAGTCTGAAGGGATCCAGTGTGGAACCCCCTGCTCTGTGCTTAGAGGTTGGCTGATGACCCCTTGAGTTCCCCTCCACTGTTGAGGGCCCTGCTCACCCTACCTGGTGTCTGCCCACAGGTGTTCCAGCAGTACCCCGAGTCCCACCCCCTCACCATCAGGATCCAGGTGCCGAACCCACCTTCGGTGACGCTGCAGAAGGACCAGGCGGTGGTGAAGGTGTTTGCCACCTCTGAGGTCATGGTCTCCCAGCCCAATGATGTTGAGACCACCATCTGCCTCATCGATGTGGTGAGTGGGGGTGGGCGGTCGTGTGGTCTCTGGGAGTCTGCAGACACCTTCAGCGCCTCCCCATGACCCCCACCATGTGATTATGAGTCAGATTTAGGGGTCAGATGTCCTGATTCAAATCCAAGCTTTAAGGGCACTTGTAACTGTGTTACCTTCGGGCTTGATTTTTTCCTGTACCCCATGGCAGTGGCGACAGGGCATCAATGAGATGCTCAGAGAAGCACCAGAAACACCGGAAGGAAGCCAAAAGTGCTGGCTGGTATTATTCTCCCAGGTTGTGTACCACACCCCGTGGTGAAGCAGTCCTCGGTCATTCGTTCAGCAATATTTATTGAGTACCTACTATGTGTTATGTTTTCTACTACAGGCTGGAGAAAGGGGAACAAGACAGATGGTTTTGTCTTTCTTGTCCCTGGTACTAAGGAGGAAAAGATACAAATCAACAATTTCTACAATTATTTCATAGAGGGGAATCCTCTTAAAATGATGTTACTCCTTTGATCGAAAGTCTTTCTCTCAAACTTACACACAGCTCATCCTCTAACTATCATCTATAAAGTCCTCCCTGAGCATCCTCAGGTCATCTTTTGGATTCTGGGTGTTCCTCCAACATGCCAGGCACAGTCCCACTCGGGGACTTTGTCTCGAATGCTCTTCTCCCAGACATCTGCGTGGCTCACAGCCTGACTTCCATCAGGTCTCTGATCTAATGTCACCTCCTCTGAGAGGTCTTCCCAGACCACCTGTCTCAAATATTCCCACCCTTCCCATCTCTCTCTGTCTCCCTTGCTTTACGTTGCTCATAGCCTTAATGTGATCTTATTAAATTAATTCATTGGTTAGTTTATTACTGGGCAGAGACACAGACCATTTTATTCACTGTAGGATCCCCAGAGCCAGGCGCAGAATCTTGTACACAGTAGATGTTTGGTAAATATTTGTGGAAGGAATGTGCTCAGTTGTGTTGAGTGCCATTTCCCCCTCCGTGGTGAAAGTTTCAGGCTCAGACACTCAGGATTCTGTCCTGTCTGCTGTATTTTCTCAGTCTCTCCTCCCAGGGCTGGAGACGTGGTGAGCCACCTCTAGTCTGGGAGATGGGTGTTCTCAGCTGGAGCACACATGGAGTCCACACTGGACTTTGTCAGATGAGAAGTTAAAAGGGCTGGTTCTCATCCAGGAGTGGAGATGGCGGCCCCTCGTCCAGTCCCTTGTTGATTTGTCCCTACCATGCGGAAATTGTTTCCATCAATAGCCCACACATTTGATCCAGAACCCTGCCATGACGCCACTGCCGCCTGGATCAGCCCTGATTCATCTCCAGCCCATGTGCCCTGCCTGGTCTGGCCCCACCCTGACTCCAGCCTCCATGAGTCCCCTCCTTCCTCGCCCTCTGGTTTCCTCTGTCCCCCTGCCAGCCCCTTTCGCACCCCTAACACTTACACATGCCCTTCCTGCTGCCTGGATCATTCTCACACCCTCTTTTTCATCTGGCCAATTTGTACATATCCTTCAGGCCTCAGCTCAAGTGCCATTTCCCCAGCAGGATTTCCCGCACCTGAATAGGTCTCTGACGTATACATCCAGCACCCCTGCTTCTTCTCCATCGTCCCACTTATTGTTTTTACTAGTAGCATTGCCTGACATTGTTGGGAACTTCCTTTTTCTCATAAGATCGACGTGTTTTATTTTAATTTTGGGGGGAGGGGAGGGCAGAGTAGCAAAGAGGGATCTTCCAACAACAGGGCTTCTGCTTAGAGAAGGGGATGAGTCTGGACCTTTTATGCCCTCTCTTGGGGAGTGGGGGGGCTGTTATGATTGACAGTGATGATGTCCAATTGACAGTGATGATGCCCAATCCCATCTACAATAGCTGTTCTGACGCAGGTCTCCTAGGCTGCAGGCCATGCCTGCCTCCTCTGAGACAGCTCAGAGAAACTCAGTAAACACCCCCAAACCCCATGCCAATCACTGGCTTCCTGTGACTGTTGTCTGAAGAATATTCCTCCAGCCTTTTCTGTGACTTACTTGTGAACAAAAGTTAATGCAGACAATTATGATTCCCAGCTCCTTCCCTCCAGATATGGGGAAAATCCATTACATTGTGTGTTACTGGGGGTCTCACAGGGAGCCCCCAGCGAGCAATGACCGCTGTACGATGGCAGTGACATTCCATTCACCTTCCCTTTCCTCCAGGACACAGAACTCTTGGCCATGTTTTCCGTGGAGAATGATAAGCTTATGATTGACGCCAAGCTGGACAAGTAAGCGGGTTTGCTGCCGAGGGTTCTCGCTCTTCATAAAGACCTCTTTGGCATTCTTATGTCTGGTGCCAACTCACAGGGAGGGCTTAGAGGTCTCTGGACTTGGCTGCCAGGTAAATCCAAGGGACTGCACAGGGGAAAATGGGCCATAATTGCCAAGACCACTGGCGGAAGCAGGGCAACGAGGGTGGAGCTGTGAGCCTCACAGAAGGACCTGCCGCTGACAAACGCGTGGACAGTAACGAAGCTGCAGCTGCTGGTGGTGGTGGGCGGGGCTCTGTGCTGGCTGCTTCTGTGTCTAACCTCTTTCAGCCTTGCAGAGGCAGGGCTGTTATTCTCCCATTTTAAAGAGGAGAAAACTAAGGCTCAGAGAAGTGGATTTGTTTACTCAAGGAAGGCCACAATATGAGAGCAGAGGGGGGCTGTGAGCCATCCCACGTCTGTCTGACTTGGAGCTGTGTTGAATGGTTATAGGCACCAGCTGTGGAGCCAGCAGCGTGGGTTCAGATCCTCCCACGATCCCCAACTGGCTGTGTGATGTAACCCAAGTGACCTGCCTCTCTGAAAATGGGCATCATTGTCTCCACCTTATAGGACTCATGATAATAGCTGTTATTTATTGGATGCTTTCTGTGAGCCAGGAATGAGCTAAGCCTTCAAGGTGTCTTCATTCATTTGATTCTCGACATCAGCCTATGGCCACAAGGGTTATTATTATTGTTATTATTGTCTTGAGGGGTCCCACTTCAAAACAAATGAGAGTGTGTGTAACACTTGCAGTGTGTACCTAATTCATTGCAAGGTTTTTGTTTCACATCAAATATTTCTCAAGCTCAACCGTGAGAGCTACTCCTACTGTGATGCTAATTGGAGCCATTCAGGAGTTTCTAAGGAGGTCTGAGACTGAGGCCTGGAGGGAGAGGATGGGGCAGCAGGGCGGAGAGCTGGGGGCTCCAGGCAGCCAGAGTAGAGCCCGCAAACTTCCAGGGGCAGGAAAGAGCTTGGATGTCCTGGATGGAGCAGGAAGAAGGAGTAGAATTCTCCCACATTCTGAAGCAGAGTTGTCTTCCCTGAGAAGCCTCTATTGTTCCTCATTGGTTTCTCTCCCCCTGGAGGTCAGTGGTTCCAATGTCTCTTTGCCCATGAGCTGGTCTGGTCCAGCCTCTCTCAGGTCGGACTGCTGGTTTGCATGTGAGATTCAGGAGCAGCGAGACTGAAGCCCTCACAATGCAGAGAAAGACCTTGAACCCAGGCTGGGGCCTCCCTGCTCAGAACAGCACAGCAGCCACAAGTGCAGCTCAGGGCATGAGTCCAGGGCTCCCTCTCCTGGCTCTGTGGCCCTGGCTGGTTTCCTGGGAGCCTCTGGTTCCTCCTTCGTGGAATTCCTGAAGGATCTTGCCAGGTAGTGATGATGCTCATGCGGGCATAGCTCACCAGGTACCAGGGGTGATTCTATGGGATTTGCTTGAATTACTCTATTTAGTGCTTATAGACACACACTTTGCAGAGGAGGAAACTGAAGCACGGGCAAGTTAAGCACTTTGCCAAGGACACACAGCTGCGACGCGAGCCTAACGCACATGGCATCGTGTCTGGTACATAGTTAATGCTCCATAATGGAGACCAGCCCTACTCATGTTAACTACCCCAGATCCAGAGGAGTCTCCATGAGGATGTTGATGGAGGGTCTTCTTACACTGCAATGTGAGCCTCTTATGATTCTCAGGCTATTGCTACTTCTTTCTTTCTTTCTTTGGCTGCACTGGGTCTCTGTTGCAGCCTACTGCGAACTCTTGGTTGCAGCGTACAGACTACTAGCTGAGGCATGGGGGATCTAGTTCCCTGACCAGGGACTGAACCCGAGCACCCTGCCTCGGGAGCTTGGAGTCTTAGCCACTGGGCTACCAGGGAAGTCCCAATAGCTCCTTCTAATGAGCTGTTTTCTTCATCTGCAGGACCAGCCTCAACCTCAGAACCTCAAACGTGGGCAATTTTGATGTAAGTACCAAGCTCAGGCCCCAGTTAAGTCTGGGAGTGGCACCCCCATGAGGCTGACTGGGGACTGGGATGTTGGTGAATTCCATAGCTTTGACTGGCATCAATGCTGTCAGGCCTCGTTTTACAGATGGGAAAGCTGAGGCCCACGGAGCAAGTGAGAGGCAGAGTCCAGATGCACAGCTCCTTCTACCATGCTTGTGGGGTCCCGTTCTAACTGCCCCCATGGGGATCACTTGGCCCAAATCCTCCACCCCAGGGTGACTGGCAGTGGGGGCAGCCATGACCTTTGGGACCTCTTCCCCCCTGGATTGGGGGGACTCAGCTTTGCCACTGACTCTCATGTGACCTTGGCTATACCTATTCACTCTGAGCCTATTTCCTCATCTGTAAGGCAAACAGGTTTGAATTTCTTTTGAAATCGCCACGTTCTGGAATTCTGCCTTTCTAAGGATCCATGAATCTGAGACACTTATATTCTAGAATTTGGTCCTGTTTCATCAATTTTTTTCATTCTTGTGTCCCCCACTCTACCTAAGACTTTGAAAATGCCTATTTGTGGTCGCAAAGAGTTGGACACGACTGAGTGACTGAACTGAACTGACTGATTTTATACATTGACAATGAAATTGATGCTTGCTTTCTGGGGCAAGTTTGGGTGAAATTTCCACATATGCAGAGACAGTCAAACCATCTGGTGCTTTTCTTACCCAAACAACTCATAGGATCAGTATCATCAGCTTCATTTTATAGATGGAGAGATTGGTACCCAGAGAGGGGCAGTGATGTGCTTCACAGCTGGTTGGGGCAGAGCTCAGACTAGGATGGAAATCTCTGCAAATGGAAAAAGACACCAATACTTCATGGGAAATCAATGAATATTTCTGGAACGATAGAAATTGGCATCAGGCACTCCATTAGCCTTTTATTTATTTATTTTAAAATCAAGCCTTTCTCCATTGACTCTCAAGTCAAACTTATGGATTGAGTGCAATTATTGGCCCACTTCCCAAATAAGAGAATCAAACACAGAGAAATTAAGCGACCTGCCCAAGGTCATAGAGCTGGTAAGAGGCAGTGTGTTAGTCATTCAGTCATATCCGACTCTTTATGACCCTATGGACTATAGGCCACCATGCTCATCTGTCCATGGGGATTCTCCAGGCAAGAATCTTGGAGTGGGTAGCCATTCCCTTCTCTAGGGGATCTTCCCGACCAAGGGATTGAACCCAGGTCTCCCACACTGCAGGCAGACTCTTTACCGACTGAGCCACCAGGTAAGAGGCAGTCCTGGAACTTGAATCCCATGCTTGGTCACCATAGTATCACGTGGCAGGTATTCTACACAGAAGAGCTTGTGTTTGGTTTGGACAAGTACTCCCTGAGGTAATGATTATCCACTCACATTTTCAGATGTAGAAAGCAAGGTTTAGAGAAGTGAAGAGCAGTTGTACATGAAAAAGGGCTTCCCCAGTGACTCAGAGGTAAAGAATCTGCCTGCAGTGCAGGAGACAAGGGTTCAATTCCTGGGCCAGGAATATTCCCTGGAGGAGGGCACAGCGACTCATTCCAGTATTCTTGCCTGGAAAATCCCATGGACAGAAGAGTCTGGCAGACTACAGTCCATGGGCTCGAAAAGAGTTGGACATGACTATAACATGCACACACGCTATATGAAAAGGTTCAAGGCCAAGCATTTTACACGATCTGCTCCTAATCCTCATTGCATCCTTGCAAGCTGGACTTGCTGGCCCATTTTACAGCTGAGGAAACTGAGGGTCAGAGAGGTGAGGGAAGCTGCCTGGAGGTCCACGGAAGCTGAGCTGGGGTGGGGACCTGAAGTACTGGTCACAGAACCCAAAGGCCTTCCAAGCCACCAAAGACCCCATGCTCTGTGCCCCTTGGGAAGACCTGGTCTCCCTCGGTCTCTGCCTCACCATGAGCCTTGCACCAGCACTTGCTGGGCACTGGGCCTCAGCCTGCCTGTCTGTACAAGGAGCAGGTGGACCAGATATGCCTGGGGATTGGTGGTTCTGGAATCACAGGTGGTTCTGCAGCTCCCAGATTCTCCCGGAGACACTCTGCAGCTTCCTCTCTAGCCACAGGGCAAGGCCTCAAGGATCCCTTTGGACCTGAGTGAACCTCTGCCTTTTCGTTCTTCCTCTGCAGGTTGGCCTCTTGGAGGTGCTCGTCGGGAAGATTTTTGACCTGGCATTCCTGCCTGCAATGAACGGTGAGAGAGGGTGCCCCAGGGGTGTATGGCCTGGGAATCAGGGGATTACTGGTTTGTTGGGCATATTTGATGCACAGCTGTTTCACCTCAATAGCATTCCTGAGGCCTTCACTCTAAGCTTATTTATCTTAGTCTCTGAATGAAAATATTGCCCCAAGTTTCCATCAACTTCTTTATTTGCTACTTTTGCTGTATTCTTTCCCTGCCCCATCTTATTTGACTGATTCCTGATTATCTATGTAAACTTTTGATTATAAGTGAAAAGTGTATGTGTGTACATTTTAGAAAGTCCAGAAAGGTTAGAAAAGAAAATCTCACCTCCAAGAGACAATTAATCCCGATATCTGGGTATACTTCCTTCTAAACTCTTCTTTTTTGGTTTTTAAAAATACAGTCCAAGATGTTTCTGGATTTATTTTTTATATTTATTTTCAATGGGTTTCTTTTCAGTTGTGGTAAGATAAATATATAAAACATAAAATTTGCCTTCCTAACCAATTTTAACTTAATTCACATGGTTGTGTTCCTGACTTATTTTTTCTGACTTATCTTTAATTGTGTATTTATTTTTTTTACTTGCACAGGGACCACATGTATATTTTATTAATGTAAAAAGTTCAATCAGTACAGATAGAACTAAAGTTGCTGTTACCAATATTCCCAGCCTCCTAACCCCCTAGACAGTTACATGGTCAATTAGAGGGTTTTCTTGCCCAGATTTATAAATAGATCAAACAGTGTGGTGCCTCATCTCTGTGGCTCCTTGTTGAGCCCTGGGGCCACTGGAGTCTGGGTCAGCTGCTCCATCAAGAACCACAGCCCTCAAGCTGTTACCAACCAGAGTTCTTGGCCCCCTTAATCGATAGAAATTGATCAAAGGCCAGACAAGAAATGCAGGCAAGGCTTTACTGGGGTCCCTGCTGCAGCAAGGGGGGAGCAAGAACAGACAACAAGTTCCCTTGCTGTCTCCCTGAGTGAGGTGAGCTTGCTTCTTATATGTGGTGAGGGTAAGGCTGGTCCAGGCTGGATGGGTGACCCTAAGTGGTTTGTCCACGTTTTAGGTCATATTGTGTATATAGGGCATGCACAGTACCCTACTTGTGTTCCCAACCTCCTCTTCTTTGCTCCAGGCTCTTCAAAAGTGGCAGTTAGGTTTCCAGTTTATTTGTATCTTTTGTCCAGAATTTGCCCCAACTGTTATTTTTAGTCCCATACAGTTTCTTTGTATTTTATTGCTTGAGGAGAGGTGGGTCCAGGTGCAAGCATTGCAGTAAAGGGTCCCAGGTCCCTGCTTGTCTCATTGCTACTGGCCCCAACCTCTCTCTTCCCACTTCTGCATCCTGGAAGATGGGATGAAGAGGGGTGGCATCAACTGTACCAGCTCAGTTTGTTTGGAGAACTCTTGATGTCAATCAGACCTTTTTTCAGGGGACTGTCACTAGAGGAGACTGAATCAGAACCACAGAAAAGTGCTGATCACCAGGCCCATGCTCATTCCCTGGTAGGAGAGGATGATGTCAGGAGATGGACCGGGCTGGGCTGGCCTGGGAGCCAGTAGATGGAGATGCTCAGCTGGGCTTCGCCGCCAGGAGGTGCTGTGAACTTGGCAGCAAGGCCCTCGGTCTCACTATACTGCGGTTTACCATTCTCAAAGTGAGAGGTTAGGTTAGATCCGTGATTCCCAAAAAGGGTTCCATAGAAAATCAGTCCCACAAGATACTCTGAGAAAAGGGTTCCACCACCAAGCAAGTTTGGGAAATACTGCATAGGTTCCTTGAGGGTAGATCACAGTGTCCTTAGTCCCCTGAAAAAATCCTGCTGCAGTCAGGTAGTATGTTCAACCTCACTCAGTCCTGTGTCCCCCACCTGCCTCCCCATCCCCCCCTTTCCTGGCTCCCTTCCTCATTCGCTCTCTTCCTTCTCTCTTTCTAGAATGTTAATCAGCAGGTCTGCTTAGGCTCTGATGGTCTAAACCATCTGATGATCTAGACCGTCCATGGAGGTCGCTTGTTGGGGCCCCATGTGTTTCCTTCCATGCCTTCATTCAGCAAACTTCTGTCTCCTCCTCTGTGCTCCACTCAGGTCTGGGCGATGCTGGAGACACAGTTCTTGCCCGAAGAAGCTCACAATCTGGCGGCAGTGACAGATGCGAAGACAGGGCATTAGTGTGTTGTGGTTTCCGTAATGGAGTTGTTTGGAAAGAGTGGCAGGAGCCCAGAGTTGCTCAGTCTGGTGGGTAGGAGACCTCATAGAGGTGACATCCAAAAAGAATTTCGGGGAGGGCTCAGAACTCAGCAGGCAGGCAAGGGTGAGGCTGTGTGCTCCCAGCACAAGGGCAGGCAAGGACAAAGTCCTGGAAGCATGAAAGACATAATACTGGAGGCTTCGGGAAGGTTGATGCGTCATGGCCATGCTAATTGTACCTGATCATTTTTTTTCTCCACAGCTGTGCTGGGCTCTGGTATCCCTCTTCCCAAAATCCTCAACATCGACTTTAGCAATGCAGACATTGACATCTTGGAGGTAAGGGGAGATAGAGCTCTATTCTGCCTTCCTCTGCAAACCCAGGAATTGGGAGGAAGAAGAGAAGGGAAGGGAAGTGGGGGACAATAGCAGCCTCTGCCTTCAAAGGATGAGGCTGAGGGAACAAGAAACAAAGCTGCTAGGAGCCTTAAATAAAGCTTTCATCACGGTCCCCATCTCACAGATGGGAATACTGAGGCTCAGAGCAGTAAAGAATTTGCCCAAAGTGAAAATGTGACATAGTTCATCAGAAAATTTCTTATTGAGCACCTAATGTGTGCCAGACAATGCCCAAGGGGCTGAGGAAACAGTAGTGAACAAATCCCTGGCCTTTGCAAAACTTCAGCCAGTGGGTAGGTGGGCCTTTGGGAAAATATTCCCGAAATAATTGCTAATTGGAATCATGGCTGATGCCATGGAGGGGGTCTTGTTACCACTACCAAAATACACATATGTTCAATATCTGAAATTCAAAAAATACAAAAAAGATGAAACAAACACATGTTTATCTTCCTAGATATATTTGCTACCCAGAAATTATCGCTTAGAACATTTTGTTATTTTTCACTCCAGTCTCTCTGGAATTTTATTTTTAAACATGGCTTGATCAGGGGGTCGGTCAGTAGAGCATTGGAGTTAAAGAATAAGGGTTCTGGCATCCACTGGCCTGGGTTTAAATCCTGACTTTGTCAGTTTCCAGCTGAGTGACCCTGGGCCTCAGTTATCTCCTCTATAAAAAGGGGCTAATCATAGTGTGTATCTACAGGGCTGCATTTAGGATAAAAGAGGTTCTGCATATAAGGTGCCTTGTACAGCCCCTGGCAGAGTCAGCATTCTAGAAGTGTCTGTCATTATCAGCATCACTGTAATAAAGAAGGTGCAGTGTACATCCTGGTGCACAAACTGTTCTGGCTCCAGGATTTGGTTCTTTAGAACGTGATCCCGGAACATGATCCCAGATTGACAAAGTCCTTTTCAAAAGGTGGCTCCTATTTGCATAGCCACCAGCTGTGTGCTGAGAGCCCAGCTTCTCACACTCATGCCAGGCTTTGGCCTCAGCCCAGGGGACAGCCCACCCCCACACCTTTGGGGAAGACTCAAGAGAGGTGGCAGTGAGCTTGAATGGGCAGTGTGGGTCAGATGCCGGCTCTGGGCAGTCCTTCGTGGTGCCAGCCATTGTCCCTCCTCTTGAGCTCCTGCAGGACCTCAGCAATACTCTGACCTCATTTTCCTCATCTGAAAATGGGGATACCACCACCCACCTCACGGAGCTGACAGTGAGAGATTAAATGATTTCAGTGTTAACAGTCATCATTCACTTTTTAAAAATGGGTTAGGAAATGTGAACAGGATTGGCAGAAATTTATTATCCCCATCATCACCACTGGCATCATTTCTACCATTTACTGAGCATGTGAGGTGCTCCCTGCACTGTTTTCTTTTTTTTTTTAATTATTTATTTATTTATTTATTCTTTACATTATCGTGTTGGTTTTGCCATACATCCTGCACTGTTTTATATGCATCGGGGCCTTACCAGGGCTCTGGTCAATGTTTGCCTCACATCGTAGGTGAAGGATCTGAGTATCAGAGAAGTAGGCCACTCTCCCAAGTTCACTCAGCTAGTGAGAGGCAGGATTTGCACTGAAGTAACAGAGACAGCTCAAACCAGTGGTTCTCAACCAAGGTTGTATTGCAACCCACCTCCCCAACTTGAAAGGAATTTTAAAATGAGTAGGGATGAATTTTCTTTCCTGAACAATCACGCTTGAGCATTTTATATCAAAATATTGGGTTGGCAAAAAAGTTCATTTGGGTTTTTCCATAACATCTTATGGAATAACCCAAACCAACATTTTGGCTGACTCAATACATATTATTTTGTTAAATTTCTTATCTTTTATTTCTTCTGTATGTTCCAGTAAAAGAATTATGCTGGTTTTTAAAATATATGTTTCAGTAGATTGTGTAATCTATGAGATTCGTTTCAGAATAAAGGAAGTAATATGAAGACCTATAATAAAATGAAAAATGGATGTTGGGTCTGAAAGGTGAAAAATCACTAGTTTAAAGAAAGATTCAGAAAAAAAGAGAAAGACTCAGAGGCTCTTGTAGGCTCTCTGTTGTCATTCATTGGCTCAGTTGTGTCTGACTCTTTTCGACTCCATGGACTGCAGCACACCAGGCTTCCCTGTCCTTCACCATCTCCCAGAGCTTGCTCAAACTCATGTCCACTAAGTTGGTGATGCCATCCAACCATCTCATCCTCTGTCATTCCCTTTTCCTCCTGCTTTCAATCTTTCCCAGCATTGGGGTCTTTTCTCATGAGTCAGCTCTTTGTATCAGGTGTCCAAAATATTAGAGCTTCAACTTCAGCATCAGTCCTTCCAATGAATATTCAGGATTGATTTCCTTTAGGAAGGACTGGTTTGATCTCCTTGCAGTCCAAAGGACTCTCAAGAGTCTGTAAGACTCTGTAAATGGTAGCTATTCTTCTTCTTATTATTATTACTACTATATGGGTCTAGCCATTTATTTTAACTTTTTATTTTAAAATAATTTTAGACTTATAGAAAAGTTGTAAAAATAGTACAGAGAGTTCCAGAATACTCTTCACCTATCTTCCTCTAGTGTCAGCATCTGCTGTAATCCAGTACAATGACCACAGTCAGGAAATTAACATCAATACAAATCCACAGGCCTCACCTACCAGCTTTCCCACTAATGTCCTTTGTCTGGTTCGGGATCCAGGCTCCCACTTCACAGGTGGTTGTCACACCTCCTTAGTGCCCTTCAATCTGTGACAGTTCCTCAATTTTCCCTGTGTTTTGTGACCTTGACATTTCTGATGAGTTGGGCTGGATTTGTGGGATGTCTCTCAATTTGGATTTGACTGATATTTTCTCATGATTAAATTGAGGTTATGTATTTTTGGCAAGAATGCTGCCAAACAATGCTGTGCCCTTGTCAGGATACCATGTCAGGGCATATAACGTCAGCATCTCCTTCCTGGAAATGTTCAGCTTTGATCTTGTGGTTAAGGTGGATCCTGCCAGGTTTCTTCACCAAGTTACTATGTTCTTCCTTTATGACTAATCAATATCGCATGGGGCTTAAACTTCAACACTATGCAAATATACTGTTTCTCCTCACACTTTTCCATTAATTTTGTCATTCATTAATGATTTTTGCCTTCAACAGTTATTACTGTGCTGTTTGCCTGAATGGTGATTTTTTATGTCTGCAATTCCTTTCACACTTACTAGTTGGAGTTCTGCTGTAAAGAAAAGTTATCCCTTCTCCCTCATTTATTTATTTACTCAATTACTTATATCAGTATGGACACATGGGTATTCATTTGTGCTATGAATTAAGTCTATTACTTTTATTATTGTTGTAGATCTTTTTAATTATGAAAACTGGGGTTTGGAAGAGTTTGGAGAGGGGCTCAGGCCTGCTTCTCTTTATTTGGGAAAAAGAAGGAAATGAGGGGCAGAATGGGAATTGTCTTGCCCAAGATCCCCTGCTCACAGCAAGCTAATGACACAGCCAGGGTGATTCTCAGGCCCCTTTGACCCCAGCTGTCTCCACTGTTCAGAGTTACTGCTGCTGAGAAATGCAACTGGCCTGACCCCAAGGCAGGCGGCTGTCTGCTGAGCTGCAGCCAGAAGCCACCCCATTCACTAACTGGTTCTCTGTTCTGCCCTCCAAGGACCTTCTGGTGCTGAGTACCTGAACGACAGGCAGAGATGCTGCCCCAGCCTGGGGAGAAGCCGGAACCAGTCCTGCAAAGGCTTGGCCTGACATGGTCCCCAGCTCCAAGTCTCTTCAGCTCCTCAGCAGGTCCCTCCCCCTCCCTCCAACCCTCTTGTCACCTGCCGCTGCCCTGAGAAAGGGTCCAGCCACTGCCCCCATTGACAGTTCCATCCATGGTCAGCCCCCAGCAGGGGCATGGAGTTCTCCTAGAAGACCGAGGCCTCTCAGACTCCACGCCAGATGCCAAGCCAAGAACTTTATGCTTTCAATAAAAGATTCCTTTTTCCCTGCAGTTGGGGCGAGTCTCACCAAAGGACCCTCCTTCTGGGTCTGGGTGTTTCTTTCCTTGTTCAAGACTTCGTGGGGGCACCTGGCAGAGGTAGCTACAGCCTCCTGAAAGATGGTTCAGTCCATGACTGAAAAATGCCAAACACCTCTGAGGACCCTGAGGGTGGGCAGTGGGGGGGAACACTTTAATTCAGTTCTCACTGCGTCTTCAGCTCTCAGCCTGGCTGATCTCTCATTCTTAAGTTCCCCCACCTCCAACTCTGCAGCTCACAGGGAGGGTCAGCACTCAGAAGCAGCAAGTTCAAAGTCATCAGACTGACTGCACACTGCCCTCTGGCCTAACTCCCATTCGCCAAGATGACAAAGGTCTCCATTCCTTTCTCAGCTTTCAGCTGCCCTCTCCCCTCCCTGTCTTCTCTGTGTTCCCAGCAGGTGACTTACCTCAGTCCAGAAGGGTGGATGGGTGCATCTCAAGTCCCAGGAGACAGATAAAAGAGGCAAAAATAAGATATCCTCCTGCCTCATCCTCCTGAGAGATGTTTATGGAGTGCTTGCTACCTGCTTAGCCTGGCACTGAGACTTTGAGATTTGATCTCATTTAACCTCATGAGAATACCATGAGGTAGGTACCAGGATAGTCCCTATTTTGCAGATGGGGAGACTGAGGCATCAAGAATTGCAGTGACTTGCTCAAGGTTGCTCAGGTGCAAAGTGACAGAGCCGGGGTTTAAACCTGATAATTTAGCTGCAAGGCTTAAGCCATCTCCACTCATTACACTGTCTCTCTTCATAAACAGCAGGGGGAAGCCCTGGGCTGAATTTGGCCCCAAATCTGCATAGTCCCCAGAGCAAAGAAAGCATAGGGAGGGAGTCAACACCAGCACTTCCAGGAAGCATCGCTTTCAATTACATTTCATTGGCCAAAGCAGGTCGCATGATTTAGCTTGACTTCAAGGGGTAGGCAAGTGTGATCAGGAGGAAGGGGAAGCCAGGTATATGGGTGAGCATGGTAAGGTCTCCTAGGTCTAACCACAGGTCTTCTCTGTGGTTAGAGCTGAGGGGCAGCGAGGCTCCTGTTGCCATAGAGATTCTGCAGAGATACTAGGCATCTCATGTCTTCAGGTCCAAGCTGAGGAGGCACGAATATAGCAGCAGCCCACAAAATGAGCAAGGAAGCTCCCAGATTGGTTCTTTACAAACAAGCTTTTTTTTTCTAGAAATAATGCCCAATGACTGTACGTCCATTGAAACTTAGACTCTGGACAGGTATTGTCTGCTCAGAGCAACTGCTCCCCAAGCCCCACCCCAAGGCTCCTGGAAACCCTCTCTGCCAGACAGTGAGGGAAATGGCCAATCTCTTCATGTTGAAAACCATCAGACAGCATTCTACAGAGAGGTTCCTCTGCCACAGGACAGCTTGATACATCACCAACCTCAACTCTGGCATCAAGAGGTCATTAAAGAGCAAGACTTTTAGAGTCAGGAGAATGGGGTTCACATTTCCATCACTGTCACTGGTTGACTTAGTGAGGCCCTTAGCCTTCTAATCTTCAGTTTTCTTATCTGTGGGCTTCGTGGTGGCTCAGATGGTAAACAATCTGCCTGTAATGAGGGCTACCCGGGCTTGATCCCTGGGTTGGAAGATCCCCTGGAGAAGGGATTGGCAACCCACTCCAGTATTCTTGCCTAGAGAAATCCATGGATGGAGGAGCCTGGCAGGCTACAGTCCGTGGGGTTGCAAAGAGTCAGATGTGACTGAGTGACTAACACTTTCTTATATGCAAAATGGATAATAGTAATACCTTAAGATGAGTGTGAGGCTATTTAAATGAAATTATTTTTTGTTTTCTGAGGTGCTTATTAGCACCAAGGCTGGCACACAGTGAGTGCTTAATTTCTGCTTGCTGTGGTTAGAATTTCTAGAGTGTGAGCTTTTGGGACCCTCTTGCCTCTGTTGACCTCGAACAAAAAGACTGCCAGTTATTTCTTCAGCAAAGATGAGCTTATTCAGCACTGCAGAAAAGTGTAACTTGGGGCCTGCAACCATGGTGAGCTGCGTGCACGTGCCCCCATGGCAAGTGATGGAGAACACTTTTATAGAGGGGAAAGGAAGTTGGGAGGGCTGTAATAAACAAAGGGACCATGTTTTTTCATTGGCTGAGTCCTTGCCGGGAGAGAAGAGGAGTCTTTCTTCTTCCTGTCAGGGCTTGGCTATTGTCATGGGTTGTGATAGTTCCCTGTTCTGGTGTCCCAACTCTACTGAAGTTTCTGTTGATTAATTTGTGCACCTCTGATCAGCTAAACTGAGAACAAGGAGGGGTACTTGGCATTGCTAGCAAGAGATGCCCAAAGGATCCTTCCTAGAGGAAGGCAGGAGTTTTTCCTCGAAGCAACTCAATTAGAGCCACAGGGGACATTTAGAGCAGTTTTAGCAGAGTTATTTGATGCCAGCTTATTGCCTTGAGGGGCATAGAAGTATTAAAGTCCTTTTTACACAATTTGTGTCTTCCTCCCAGTGATTTTTAAAAAGAACTTCTCCCCCATGTCTTGTTTTTTCTTTCACTTAAATGTCAGGGAGTTGAATTGTTTAGTTTATTCTCAGTAGTTTATTGTAACCCAACGTATTGGGTTTATTCCTGACTGCACCATCCATTCATTCACCAAGTGGCTACCAATTCTGCCCTCCTGGAGCTTCAGTCTTACTCCACAAGACAGATCTTTAACAATAAATTCTAAGAAAACAAGAGTAAATTAGCAAACAAAAAGGCTATCTTGAGATTGTCTTGAGGGTTAAAAAGATAAACACGGATACATATCAAGGAGGGAAGAGGGAGGGTGAGGCACCTTTGGGTGGTCAGAGAAGGCCTCTCTGAGGAGGAAGCATCATCAGAGACCCCTCTAGGGACCTTCACAATCTGTTACCCTTCCCCAGGATCTCGGGTCTCTTTCTCTCCTGGTCTCTTGGTAACACCCAAACCTTAGCTCCTGGGAGGTGGGCTCAGAAAGAAGTAGGGTGAGACTTCCTGTCCAGCTTGCCCTGGGAAGGGTTAGAAGGGAGGAAGTCCCACCTTAAAGGGTGGTGCCTCAAGAGGGTGTCCAGAACTTGATTCCCAGGCCAGTGGCTAAGGCTGCTCTGTTCCTACTTCCAGTGTTAGAACCACCTCCTATAAATCCTTATGAATTCATCTATTATTTCTATTTCTATCTCCACCTTGATCCCCCTCCCATCATCTTTCCTATGAACCCCTGCTCCGGCTTCCTCACTGGTCTCCCTCCTTTCAATCTTGCACCATTCTCCACTCAGCTGCCAGAGGGTTGGGTGTTTTAAATTGCATGACCAATCACCTACCTTCTCTGCTTCAAGCTTGTCTATGGACTTTTTGTGGTACCCACAGCAAAATCCAGACCCCTCACCACTGCTCACAAGGCCCTGCAGGGTCTGCCCCAACACCCTTCTCCAGCCCCACAGCTGGTCCTGTGCAGGTGGAGGGGCAGTGAAGCCCTCCATGCGTCCCTCACATCTTTCTCAGACATTAGAATACCCACATCCTTCAACAAGTTTAAGTTTTTCTGCCATTTAATTTTTGAAAGAATTGAACTGTTTGTGGGGGATACATTTGGGGGTCGTAAGCAACTCATTTTATTTCCCATTGGCTATGATTTCTCAGAAGTCAAAGGATATGCATGCTTTCAAAGTGAGAAGATGGAAAGGTTTGGAAGACTAGGAAAGGAAAAGAAGATGAGATTGGATCAGATGAGAATCGGGGCAGAGAAGCTTGGGTGGACGGTCCAAATGATAATGGGTGGTCTAGAACACTGGGACTTCTGCGTCAGTGACAGGTGTATAACAGAGGAGTGAGGCTTGGTGGGCTTAGCCCTGCTGACTCAAGAGAGGATCTTCAACACCTGGCCTGACTGTTCAGGCCTCAGATCACATTGCCCCTTCCTTCTGCTCACGGTAGATGGACCAAACCATCACTGCATCCTGAGTTGAAAATGACAAAAGCCAAATAAACTCTTATTTTAAATTTAAAAGTGCAAAGAGGCTTTACTAATCATCTCCACCAGTTTTGGATGATTCTGAGGGTTCCCTGTTAAGCCGAGGATGCTCCTCAAAATTGCAGGGATTCCAGCTTTATGGATGTGAGTGAGAGGGCTCCCTGAAGCACTGGGGGGCAGGCAGCAGATTTCATGGCAGGACATGCAATGAGACTTCTCAGGTAACTCCATGATGTCCTATTTCAGTTATAGTGGACAAACAACAGATGCTAGATGTCCCCCTCAAAGAGCTTGCTTAATAGATGTTTCTGCTACTAATCTTGAGTAACAAACCATATCAAAACTTTGTGTCATAAAGCACAGTTTTAGTTGTTGTTGTTCAGTTAGCTGTGCCCAACTCTTCGCAACCCCATAAACTGCAGCACACCAGGCTTCCCTGTCCTTCACTATCTCCCTATTGTTTGCTCAGACTCATGACCATTTAGCTAGATGCCATCCAACCATCTCATTCTCTGTCACCCCCTTCTCTTCTTGCCCTCAATCTTTCCCAGCACCAGGGTCTTTTCCAATGAGTTGGATCTTTGAATCAGGTGGCCAAAGTATTGGAGCTTCAGCTTTAGCATCAGTCCTTCCAATGAATATTCAGGGTTGATTGCCTTTAGGATTGACTGGTTTAATCTCCTTTCTGTCCAAAGGAGTCTCAATAGTCTTCTCCAGAACCACGGTTTGAAAGCATCAGTTCTTCAGCACTCAGCCTTCTTTATGGTCTAGTTCTCACATCCATATATGACTACTGGAAAAACCATGGCTTTGACTATATAGTCAGCAAAGTGATGTTACAATTTTAGTTACCACATAGATTCTGTGGATCAGGGCAGCTTGTCTCTGCTCCAAGGTGTCAGCCCTCAGCTGGGAATAATGGCTGGGTGACTTAACATCTGGGGGATGGAATCACCTCCCAGATGGGATGGGAGGGTTCTTCATTCACCTGTCTGGCAGTTGATGGTGCCATTGGCCAGAACACCTGCACATGGACAGCCTGTCCACATTCCGGATTCAAAGGCACAGAATGGAAACTGAATAATGTTTTTATAATCCAGTTTTGGAAGTCACATGGTGTCATTTCTGTTTGACTCATTTAGTCAAATCACTCACAAAGCCCCTTCCGGTTTCATCAAAATGTCACAGCGTCACAGAGCTTTGAAAGTGGCCCTACCACCTCTGAAATTCACTGGCTCTCTTCCATTGCACCACAGGGAGTAGAGGCACAGAAGTAAGGAAGCCCAGAGGGTTTGGAGAAGAGAAAAAGGAACAGTCTGATAGAAGCAGGTGAGCAGCAGGAGATGGGGGCCTGGAAGGCTGGCCAAAGAGTTTGAGTTTTCTCCTGTAGGCAGTGGGGAGCTGTGGAAGGTTCTTGAGGAAGAGGAGGAACCTGGTGCTGGTGCTGGATGTGCCGAAGTGGACAAGGCAGACCACAGTAGGAAAGGCTGGGGCCTCAGTCAAGGGCTTGGAGAAAGAGAGGAGGCCACTGGGAGAGGGCTGGTCACCTGGTTATTGGCATTTCTTTTTTCCAGGACTTCCCTGTGTGAAGAGGATGTCCACCCAATCTGATCTCTTGAGGTTTCCCAATACTGAGCCCCGAGGTCTAAGCTTAGGCACAGAAAGCAATCGCATGCTCTCAGTTACCACCTCCTTCCTGCCAGACCCCGAGGCTCCCTGACTGGATGTAGATGCTCCACCAGGGCTGTCCAGCCTCCCTCTCAAACGATTAAACTTCCCATTCTGAAGATGATTTCTGGAGGAGAGTCAGCGTCTGTGATTCAATGTCACAGTCAACCTAAAAACCCCAGTGTGGGTGCAGGTGCTCAAGAAATGCAAGCCCCACCCTCTGGCAGATTTTAAGCATAGCCTTTGCTACTTTGGAGCTGGGGAAACTGAGGCCCAGAGAGGCAAAGGGACTAGCCCAAGGCCACACGCTGGGAGTAGTGTGGCAGGGTCAGGACCGCGTCTTCTGAGGCCACGTCAAAGCTCCTTCTCTACCATCACTGCAGCTCAAATCCTGCTGAGCACAGAACACCCTGGCAGTGTGTACAGTTTCAGGCTCCCAGGCCTCCCACTCCCAGAGCTTCTGACTCAGTAGATTCGGGATGGGAGACTGGAGTCTGAATTTAATATGCTTCACAGAGAGACTGGCAGAAGACTTTGAGAAATATTGCTTTAGTTTACCATCCCCATTGGGCAGTCAGGGACACTGAGGCGGGAAAGAGCAAGCAAGTGCCAGGGTTAGGCTTGGTATTCAATGCTCAGCCCCGACCTCTTTGTAGGGTGTTTCAAGAGATCCCCTCTGAAGGCATTAACTCTGTCCCTCTCTCCTGCATCAGGAATGAACCATGTGTGACTGAGTTGGCCAGCCTTCAACTCCCAGCCCCAGTCACTTTCCAGGCAAGAGGTGACTCTGAAAAGAGCAAATGCAGCAGCTGGCATGGCCTGGGCTTGATAAGAACAAATCAGGCAGCTGCCTTAGGGGATCTGCGGGGCCAGTGATAAAGAGCCCTTGTTTTGAGCCCTGAGCTGACCTCATGCCCCACCCCACCCCCAACCTGAATGCTGCCATCTCTCCTGTTAGCTGACCATGTATCTTCCTCTGGGGAATTCTGCATCTTTCTCCTAGTTGCTCAGGCTGCACCATTGTCAGAGCTCTCTCTCCTTCCTTTACTTACCTTCTTTCTCCATCTCAGACTTGCCCGACCCAGCCCCTCCAAGTTGCTGGGACCATTCAAACTGTTCTGTTGTCCTTGTCCAAGTTCAGTCATTGTTCCCTAGTTTCTGGACCAAGAAAAGTCTCCCAGCTCCTGTCACTACTGTAACAGGAGGGAAACAGGCAGGGCACAACTTTTGAAAGACATAGCCCAAGGGCACAATATAAACTGATTAGAAGCCAATGGGACCAAGATGGCAAACAAGATTAGACCTTGATCCTGAATCAGCAAGTGAAATGACACACTCAGAGGTTTTGGCTGGGTTCGAGTGCCAGGACATGGGTTCAAGTCCCATGACAGTTCCAAGGCACTGTTAAAAGACCAAGGAATGGGCTGTGGCCAAATCCTGGAAATCTCTGCCCCTTCCCTAAAATAGTTGGAATAGTCCTCCCACATATGAAATTATCCTGCCTATAAAACAAACTAACCAGGCCACATTTCACAGCTGCTGTACTCACCCTCTATGGTGGTTCACACTCTGTGGAGTGTGCTTTTCTCTGCATCTGAATAAATCCACTTCTTACCTACCACTTTGTCTCTCACCGAATTTTTTCTGTGATGAGACATTAAAATCTTGAGCTTCATTAGGCTCTGAAACCAGGTACTGTGGGTTTCAGCTGGGTTTGAGTCTCATCCATGTGGGTTCAAGTCCCAAGCAGGGTTTTGGCTGGGTTCAAATGCCAGCACATGGATTCAAGTCCAAATCTGTGGTAAATGGCTTCACTACCCTATCTTGAGCCACACATCTGATCCTTTATAGGATCATTTATATAACGATCATTTTCCAAGTAGTTGCTATATTCCAAGGTGCATGAGTAGGACAGCCTCCCCTTCCTACCGTCCCTTGAATTTAGGCAGCTCTACTGCTTGGGGAGCCAAATTGGAGCCTGGAAATCCTTGCCCAGGCTGAGTCCTGGGACCTTGGTCCAGACACAGCCCATGGTCTCTAGGCCCTGTGATTTGTCCAGGGTGGAAGATATGGGCCCCAGGGCCCCTTCCCAGACTTGGGCAACCTCTGTCCCACTGGAGGGTTTTGTGTGGTAGCTGTGATTTCATTTGACCTTTATCTGGGAACTATGAGAAATAGGGATTGGGATTCCCATTTCACAGGAGGAGCACTGAGGCACGGAATGGGTATAACTTGCCAGGGCTACCTAGTGGGGGAAAGGCAGTGCTCGATGGCAGCTGAGGCCTCCTGATCATGCCTGTGGGGCTCTTTGTGCAAATCTTAACAACAGTGGATCCAGTTTACTTTGTGCCTAGCATCGTGACAGTGCTTGGCACTGAGATAAGGTCTTGGCATGCAGTTCATTCAGGCATCACAACAGAGCTTCACAGCAGGTGGAACCACTGACTCCACTTTACAGATGAGGAGACTGAGACTCAGAGAGAGGACTTGAGATCACCCAGTGCCAGGAGAGCAGAGCTGAGATTCAAATGCAGGTTGTCCTGACTTTGGTGCACATGCTTCCAACCTAACCCACAGAGATGATGGGGTGACATTCAAGCCCACCCCAACATGGGGTCCTGCAAAGTGACCAGAGGAGGTGGGGGTAAGGCTGATAACTGTTGCACCAAGGGGTGTTCGTACTGAACTGTCTCATCGGTTAGTTTACCAATGAGAATACCTACTAGAATTGAGCTAATCAATCAACCTCAATGAGATCACATCACACTATAGAATCAGTTCAGTTCAGTCATTCAGTCATGTCCGACTCTTTGCGACCCCATGAACCGCACGCAGCATGCCAGGCCTCCCTGTCCATCACCAACTCCCGGAGTCTACCCAAACCCATGTCCATTGAGTCGGTGATACCATCCAGCCATCTCATCCTCAGTGGTCCCCTTCTCCTCCTGCCCCCAATCCTTCCCAGCATCAGGGTCTTTTCCAATGAGTCAGCTCTTCACATTAGGTGGCCAAAGTAGTGGAGTTTCAGCTTCAACATCAGTCCTTCCAATGAACACCCAGGACTGATCTCCTTTAGGAGGGACTGGTTGGATCTTCTTGCAGTCCAGGGGACTCTCAAGAGTCTTCTCCAACACCACTGTTCAAAAGCATCAATTCTTTGGCGCTCAACTTTCTTCACCGTCCAACTCTCACATCCATACATGACCACTGGAAAAACCATAGCCTTGACTAGACAGACCTTTGTTGGTAAAGTAATGTCTCTGCTTTTGAATATGCTATCTAGGTTGGTCATAACTTTCCTTCCAAGGAGTAAGCATCTTTTAATTTCATGGCTGCAATCACCATCTGCAGTGATTTTGGAGCTCCCAAAAATAAAGTCTGACACTGTTTCCACTGTTTCTCCATTTATTTCCCATGAAGTGATGGGACCAGATGCCACGATCTTAGTTTTCTGAATGTTGAGCTTTAAGCCAACTTTTTCACTCTCCTCTTTCACTTTCATCAAGAGGCTTTTTAGTTCCTCTTCACTTATAGTATAATCAAGTGTGTGCTGTGTTATTGAGAAATTCAGTTCCTAGGTAGGTTGATAAGAAGTCCGGGATCCCCAAGGAGGAGAGAGGGGTCTGGAGTTCTAAAGGAGGAGAAAAGGACAGACATTTTTTTTTTTCTTTAAACCCAGAGTTGATGATTATACAAAACAACTCAGCTTAAACTCTGTACTAAGGATTGTGAGTTGAGGTGTGGGCATATTCAGTCGTGTCACACTAGCGAGTGGGGCACTCTCTGATTCCCCTTCTGATGTCTATGTCAGGAGTGTTCTCTGTCCCTTTTCATACTTTAATAAAACTCTGCTACACAAAAGCTCTTGAGTGATCAAGCCTGGTCCCTGGTCCTGAAGTTAAATCTCCTTCTTCGAAGATCATGAATCTGACATCATTCACTGTAAGCTATCATTGTGCTTAGTAGCTCAGTTGTGTTCAACTCTTTGCAACCCCATGGACCATAGCCTGTCAGGCTCCTCTGTCCATGGGATTTTCCAGGCAAGAATGCTGGAGTGAGTAGCCATTTCTTTCTCCAGGGGATCTTCCTGACCCAGGGATGGAACCTGGGGCTCCTGAATTGCAGGTGATTCTTCACTGCAGAGCCACCAGGGAATAATAAGTACTATAGAAAGGCTTAAACCTAGTTGTGTCCAACTCTTTGCAACCCCATGACTGTAGCCCACCAGGCTCCTCTGTCCCTGGGGATGCTCCAGGCAAGAATACTAGAGTGTGTTGCTATGCCCTCCTCCAGAGGATCTTCCCAACTCAGGGATGGAACCCAGGTCTCCTGCATTGCAGGTGGATTCTTTACTGTCTGAGCCACCAGGGATAATCAAGCGTAGTATAATCAAGATGAAAAAATGAGTGAGGGTTTCTGGACAGCCTAAATAGAAAAATCAGATGAGAGTGGAGCTGCTTGGGTTGAGGAGGGTGGGATTCAGCAGTGTTACCTCTTGGACTCCCTCACTCTCAAGATAGTCTAGTTAATGAGAATAATAACAGCAAAATGGTGGTAAAACACCACCAAAGAGAGATGTAAAGTCTTATCACAATAGCAGCTAAGATCCTCTGAGCACTTGCCTTGTGCTGGGTGCCACATGGCCAAACCCTTTATTTTCTTATTCTTTAAAGTTTTTACTCTTGCACCCATTCCACAGACGAGGAAACAGACTTAGGTTAGTTAAGCAGTCTGAGAACACACTGATGATAAAAGGAAGACTCAGGATTTAAATCCAGAATCCACAGATGCATTTTCCATGCATCACCATGTTGTGAGTCCTGCGGGTTGCAGCAGAGTTATAAGAAAACTGTCCATGGGTTCATTTATAAGATTTTTATGGGAATCCATTTACTGATTCCCAACTTTTCTATGTTCTCATTCTCAGAACCCTCTTTTCAAGAGTGGCTTCTTCCACAAACCTTACCACCTTTCCTTCTTCTAGTGTTTCTTTGAAACTTCATTATAAAGCATTTTTCTCTTTGCCCCAGTTCCTACTCAAGAGCTTTCCCTTGGAACATCACCTCCAGGGCTTGGAATAAATGGGCTGTGAGTTATCCTGGAATGTCCAGGAAATAAGCCAAGTGGTTTTCAGTTTGCTTTCAACAAAAGAGGAGTGTTATTACTGCTCCTAGTCGTAACCTACTTGGAGTTATTGAGAAACATTTTTTGATAATACATCTCCTCGTGATTTTTGTCATACACATTGAAAGCAGTTCAAAAGACTGAGCAAAACAGTTTTAATAGAACTCCTTTCAAGCCTCTCTGCTTATTTTGCTGAAAAAGTATACAGAATTGTTCGTGGCACTTAGCTCTCTGAAGATGCAAATTAGGTCTTTGATGGGTGCTGAGCCCTGCTTTCTAGCAATGAGTAAAGTAATTCACAGATAAAGCAGCTAATTGGGAAAAAGCCATCCATTTCATTAAAACATCCATTTCTCAATCAATATTACTTTGTGTTAAATTGTTATTTAAAAATTTAATAGATTATAGTAGTTTAGTCGCTCAGTCACATCCAATTCTTCTACCTTGTGGACTGTACCCGGCCAGGCTCCTCTCTCCATGGGATTCTCCAGGCCAGAATACTGGAGTGGGCTCCCATTTCCTCTTATAGGGGATCTTCCTGACCCAGGGATCGAGCCCAGGTCTCCTGCATTGCGGGCTGATTCTTTACCATTGAGCCACCAGGGAAGCTCAAAGGGGAGCAGAATATGTGACCCTCAAATGCCCCACTTTGGCCTGTAGATTATTTTGAGCTGAAGGCAAACAAGCCCACTAGACAGACTCAAGGAAAACTTTCACCTCTCCCTTAATTATTTAAAATAATTAAATAGAGGGCCTGGCTCAGGGAGCGAGTTATTATCAGAGATAACTTAAAAAATAGTATCAACTATTATTATTTTTTAAATATTTATTTATTTGGTTGGCTGTGCCGAGTCTTAGTTGTTGCACGCAGGATCTTTGATTTTCGTTGTGGCAAATGGGATCTGTTTTTTTCTTAGTTGCAGCATGCAAACTTTTAGTTGTGGCATGTGGCATTCAGTTCCCTGTCTAGGGATCAAACCTGGGCCCACTGCATTGGGAGCACGAAGTCCTAGCCACTAGACCACCAGGGAAGTCCCACCAGAGATAACTTCTATCTGAATGAACTAACCCTATGGCAGGGCATACATCTAACTAGCAAACATCTCCTCTCCTTATTGTTCTGTGAATTACCCTCCTCCTCTTTGGGCCCCAGGCCTCTATCCAGTTCTTCAGTTCAGGATGGCATAGAGGTGTCAGATGCTGCATTTGGCCTTGGTTCTCATATTTTTGGGCTTCCCTGGTAGCTCAGCTGGTAAAGAATCTGCCTGCAATGCAGGAGACTCCGGTTCGATTCCTGGGTTGGGAAGATCTGCTGGAGAAGTGATAGATTACCCACTCCAGTATTCTTGGACTTTCCTGATGGCTCAGCTGGTCCAGAATCTACATGCAATGCGGGAGACCTGGGTTCTATCCCTGGATTGGGAAGATTCCCTGGAGAAGGGAACAGCTACCCACTCCAGAATTCTGGCCTGGAGAAGTCCATGGACTATACAGTCCACGGGGTCACAAAGAGTCAGACACCACTGAATGACTTTCACTTTTTCTCTCTCATATTTTTATGGAACTCCCATACATACATAATTAAATTCATTTTTCTTCTGTTAATCTACCTTATGTCAGTTTAATTAATAGACCAATCAAAAGAATCTAAAAGTGTAGAGAAAAATGTTTTCCTCTCCTATAATAATAATAATCTAAAAGATTATTTTACTTTTTGATGTGGACCATTTTAAAGTCTTTATTAAATTTGTTACAATATTGCTATATTGCTTCTGTTATATATTTTGATTTTTTGGCTGCCAAGCATGTGGGGTCTTGGCGCCCTGACCAGAGATTGAACCAGCACCCCCTGCACTGGACCTTCAGGGAAGTCCCTAAAAGATTATTTTAAATATTTAGTGCCTTAAAGTCAAGGGAGATTTGAAAAATTTTTTCTTATTGTGGATCATATTGTGGATGCAAAAAGTACATCTCTCTCCTTGACTCTCCAACAACCTCTGTTCTTTTCCCACTTGTCAGCTTCAAGACAGCTTTGCTGGCCTCCCAACTACCCCTCCAACCCACCCCAGGACCTTTGCAATTGCTGTCTCTCTACCCAGATTGCTTATCCCTCTAGACATAACTATAGCTGCTTCTCTTATCCTGTGCTACCTTATCTAAGTCAGTTTCTCAATGAGGACTTCTCTGACTTCTGTGTCTCAAATTTCTCTCCCTTCCTGTCAACCCTTCATATTTCCTGCCTTGACTTTCTCTTAGCACCAACTTCTTCTTACAAGGACACTAGTCTTTTTTTTTTTTTTCCGTAATTTTTATTGGAGCATAGTTGATTTACAATGTTGTATTACTTTCACTTTCGGCAAAGTGAACCAGTTAGATGTATACATATCCACTTTATTTTTAGATTCTTTTCCCATATAGGTCATTGCAGAGTATTGAATGGAGCACCCTGGCTACACAAGGATGCCCCTCTTATTGGATTAGGGCCGATCCTCATGACTTCATTTAATTTAATCATCTCTTTAAAGACTCTGTTTGCAAATACAGTCATGTTCTGGGTACAGGAGCAAAGACATCACCATATCAGTTGCGGGGTGTGTGTGTGTGTGTGTGTGGTCACAATTCAGCCCATAACACGTGGGAAGATTCACTTTACACGAACTCCCCCAGTTCTATGCCTCTCTGTGTGCACTTATGTCTGTATGCTCTGCTTCAAGGGTGTGAGAGGTACACAGTTTTTGAAAATTCTATGACTCAGTACAAACAAAAAGAATCGTGGAATTTACTCACATGGATGTTGGTCTGATTAAAAAGCACAGTGTGCCCTCCAAGTCTGTAGAGTGATGCCCCACATAAGGCCCCCAGAAAGGGAAAGGGAGCCCCCCTCCCCTCCCCAAGTGGCGCATCTAGACTCTGGGGATGAACAGACTGCAGGTTGGGGTGGCAGCTGGCCAGCCTGCTTTGCCCTGCTGCCAGCGGATAACTCTCCCAGATGGCTGTCTCCAGCCCCCTATGTGTCTCTTTTACAGACAGTGCAAACTGAGGCGCCCACAGTGGAAGGGACTTACCCAGGGGGGCCACCCCGCTTTTTGACTCTGTGCACTCACCCCTGACTCATCCTGGTCATGCTGTCTCGTCCCTCAGGCCTGGCATCACTCCACCCTGGTGGGGCTGTTTGTCTTCCTTCTGCTGCCTGAGGTGTGAAATGGGCCAAGAGCCTTCAGGCAGCTCACAGATCAGCCTGCCCTCCCCTGGCAGCCCGCCTAGCCCACGTGTCTTTGCAACTGACTCCAGGCTCCCACAGCAGTGGCACCTGGGAGCACTGGGGACAGCCTGGATGCCTGGGAGGGATAAGAGAAGGGGCTGAGGAGAGGCCCGTGAGGGTCAGGGGACTCTGACTTGCCTCGCCTCTGATTCCTCTCCACTGGGCATGGTCCCCGGGAGAGCCACAGTGAGGGTGAGTGAATGGTAACAGAGACATCCATCCTCGTGGCCACAACAGCCCCTTGAGTGGGTACCACCCTTTGTAGTTCGCAAGGTACCCACCCTGTACATCAGGGAGGCACCACTAAAGCCAGTACGTAGGGAGAACCTGAGACCCAGAAATGAGAAGGGGTACACTCAAGGTCCTGCTTCTAGCCCAGGGGCCCTCAGGTCCTGGTGTAGACTCCAGGTGCAGCCTGTGGGCCCCCAGATTCCTTCAGTGCCCCCTTGGGAAGGGGAAGAGTGCTGGCATGACTATGTCCAGAGAAATTGTAGTTCTTCTCTCAGCTAGAACCAGAATTGTCCAGGTACATCTCGATTCCTCAGGAGAGTTGACAAGTTCCCTGGAATTCCCATAGGATTTGTGTGGCTTCCTCAGACACTGACATTCCTTTTCTTTCTTTCCCCCCATGCATCTTTTCCTAAACTGAAGTATAGTCAATTTACAATGCTGTGTTAGTTTCTGGTGAACAGCAAAGTAATTCAGTTTTATATATAAAATATATATTCATTTTCATGTTCTTTTCCATTAAGGTTTATTCCAGGATATTGAATATAGTTCCCTGTGCTGTGTTATCTAGTAGGTCCGTGTTGTTTATTTCATATACAGCCATGTGTATCTGTTAGTCCCCAACTCCTAATTTATCCCTCCCCTACCTCCTTTCCCCACTGGTAACCATAAACTTATTTTCTACATCCGTGAGTCTGTTTGTATTTTGTACACAAGTTCATTTGCATCATATTTTACATTCCATAAAAAAGTGATATCATGTGGTATTCATCTCTCTATTTCTGACTGACTGCTCTTAGTATGATAACCTCTAGGTCCATCAATGTTGCTGCAAATGGGATTATTTCATTCTTCTTTATGGCTGAGTAATATTCCATTGTGGGGCTTCCCAGGTGGCACTAGTGGTAAAGAACCTGCCTGTTAATGCAGGAGATGTAAGAGATGCAGGTTTCAGTCCCTGGTTCAGGAATATTCCCCTGGAGGAGGGCATGGCAACCCACTCGAATATACTTGCCTGGAGAATCCTATGGACAGAGGCGCCTGGCAGGCTACAGTCAGTGCTGCTGCAAAGAAGTGGCCCACATCTTCTTTATCCATTCATCTGTCAATGGACATGTAGGATGCTTCCATATCTTGGCTATTGTAAATAGTGTTACTATGAACATTAGAGCATGTGTACCTTCTGTCCACATATATGCCACATAGGAATGGGATTGCTGGATCATATGGCAACTCTAGTTTTAGTTTTTTTTTTTTTTTATTGTGTTGGTTTTTCCATACAGTGACATGAAACCGCCATGGGTTTACATATGCTCCCCCTCCAGAACCCCCTCCCTCCTCCCTCCCGATTCCCTCCACCTGGGACATCTCGGTGCACCAGCCCTGAGCATTAACCCTGGGCTGGCAATTGATTTCACATATGATAATTAACATGTTTCAATGCCATTCTCCCATATCATCCCACCCTTGCCCTCTTCCACAGAGTCCACGAGTCTGTTCTATACATCTGCATTCCTTTTACTGTCTCGCATGCAGGGTTCTCGTTACCATCTTTCTAAATTCCATATATATGCGTTAGTATACTGTATTGTTGTTTTTCCTTTTGGCTTACTTCACTCTGGATAATAGGCTCCAGTTCCGTCCATCTGAGTAGAACTGATTCAAATGAATTTTTTTTAATGCTGAGTAATATTCCATTGTGTATATGTACCACAGCTTTCTTATCCATTCGTCAGTTGATGGGCATCTAGGTTGCTTCCATGTCCTGGCTATTGTAAACAATGCGGCGATGAACATTGGGGTACACGTGTCTCTTTCAATTCTGGTTTCCTTGGTGTGTATGCCCAGCAGTGGGATTTCTGGGTCATATGGCAGGTTTATTTGCAGTTTTTTAAGGAATTTGAGGAACCTCCATACTGTTCTCCATAGTAACTGCACCAATTTACATTCCCACAGACAGTGTAGGAGGATTTCCTTTCCTCCACACCCTCTCTAGCATTTGTTATTTCTGACAGTTATCAGGAAACACCGAGAAATCTGTTTAGAAGGAAATACAAGACCTCTATTTTATAGAAATAGAGAGATTTCATATGGAGAGGTTAACATCCTTCAGGAATTTGGAGTGTCCCCTCAGTTCCCATTAGGAATTCTGAGATTTCTCTGAGGAACCATGGGACACTCACAGAAGGGCTGATAGTATTCCCTAGGTCAACGATTCATTCTCTCCAAGAAAACTGAGACTTCACTAGAGTGGCCTTGGAGTAGGGAACAAATTTCCAGGGGCTGAAGGTTGCTGTGGGGAATCAGGTGAAAGCTGTGGCTTCTTCCCAAACCTCAGCCGATGTGCCCTTGGAGACATGAGCACATCAGAGAGCCCTGCTACACACACACACACACACACACACACACACACACGCATGCACACACAGAGGCGTACACACGCATTCACATACTCAGACGCAGTGCACACACAGACGAGTCTGTAGACACATACACTTACAGTGCACACACACAGGTGTGTAGGCACATACACGTACGGACTTGTGGTGGTTTCAGGAAGTCACAACTCCCATCCAGGTTGCTGGTGCGGACGATCTCATGCCTTATCCTCCTCAGGCCTCCAGGGTAGAGCCGTGGCTCTGCACCATCCCCTTCCCTATTCTGGTTTTAACTGGAAGTGGCCAGTCCTCCCCAGAGCCCTGCTCAGGTTCCTCAGGCCAGCTGCCCACCCTCTCCATCCCTGGCCCACCCCTTGGCCCTCCTACTACTTAAGCTCATCTCCACTCCTGGCTCTCACTTTGCGATCAAGCAGAGGAGGCCCACAGGTCCTGGGTGACTGGAGGCAGATCGCAGGTAAGGCTCCTGCAGTCCCCACACTCAGAAGCCTGGAGAGGAGCCAGGTGGAGGTGAGGAAGGAGCTGGAGCCCAGCTTCGGGCCTTGGTTCTGTCACTGACCTGCCAGGCATCCCTATGGCCTCAGTTTCTAGGTCTGCAAAATGGGAACCCTCAAGCATTTTTTTAAAAATTGAATTATAGTTGATTTATAATATTAGTTTCAAGTGTACAACAGTGATTCAGTACTTCATAGGTTGTATTCCATTTAAAGTTATTACGAAATAATGGCTCTATTTCTCGTCTCTGTACAATATATCTTTGTTGCTTATCTATTTTATACATAGTGGTTTGTATCTCTTAATCCTTAATCCCATACCCTTACCTTACCCCTCTCTTGTCTCTTCCCACTGGTGACCACTAGTTTGTTCTTTGTATCTGTGAGTTCGTTTCCATTTTGTTATATACATGCCTTTGTTTGATTTTTTTAGATTCCACATACAAAGGATAACAGAGCATCTGTCTTTCTCTGTTTCACTAAGAATGAAAGCCTTTCTAGGTCCATCCATGTAGTTGCAAATGGCATTATTCCATTCTTTTTTAAGGCTGAGTAATATTCATATATACATATATGTGTGTGTGTGTGTGTATGTGTAACATCCTCTATCCATTCACCTATTTATGACACTTAGGTTGCCTTCATATCTTGCATAGGGAGACCTCTCTTTGACATAAATCATGGCACTAACTTTTTGGATCTATCCCCTTAGGCAAAAAAGATTAACACAAAAACAAGCAAATGAGTCCAAACAAAACTAAAAGCTTTTGCACAGCAAAGGAAACCATTAACAAAACAAAAAAACAATCTATTGAATGGGAGAAAATATTTGTGAATCATATGACTGATAAGGGTTTAATATCCAAAATATACAACAGCTCACACAATTTATCACCAAAATAGAAGTAATCCAATTACAAACTGAGAAGACCTGAATAGACATTTTTCCTTAGATGTTTGCCCTCAACCTTTAACGTATCATGCCCGTGACACAGCCAACGCCACACCTTAGGGAACTCAAAGCCCGCTTGTCCAGAGACCAAAGATCTGTCAGCTCACGGACATTCTGGTTTTTTTTTTTTTTTTTTTTTTGCTCATTTATGGTAAATATTAAGGACACGAAACACCCCCTACCTGCGAGGAGGGGACACCGGAAATGGCCTGAGGTGAGTGCTGAGCAGGGCCTGGCTCTCAGGAGGTGCCCAGTATGTGGCCCAGTTGTGCCATGGACCCCCCTGCTCGCCCCAAAGAGAACAGGCACTCCACTTCCCAGGGCTGCTTGGGCTGCTTCATACGTGTCCCAGGTGAGAAGGAGGACTGAGCTCCTGCCGGCTGGATGCCGAGGGAAGGGGCTGGGTGAGGATTGTTACACCGAGTGTCAACGGCAACAACAGCCCCAGCTGGCTTACTCCGTTTGTCCTACTTAGGAGGACTAATTCCTGCCTGCTTAACCTGCGGCATGCTAGTGAGGGCGCATTGGCTGTACGAGTCAACCCCTCCTAGGAGCTCCCAAGAAAGGAAACACATTATCAGATGTGTCCTGACTTCAGAGAGTGTCAGAGGGACAAACAGATGCCCCAGAGCCCCGGAAACATGGCAGCAAAGCCCTCAGGGAGCAAAGATCACCCCTCCTGCCTACCCACCATCTTTCTTTCTTTATTTCACATATTAAAAAAAATTTTTTTTTAATTTATTTTATTATTTTTTGGCCTCACCACACGGCATGTGGGATCTCAGTTCCCTGACTAGGGATCGAACCCTGCATTAAAAGCACCGAGTCCCAACCACTAAACTGCCAGGAAAGTTCTAATTTCATAGGTTTTTAACTGAGGTTTAAGTTACATGCAGTAAAGAATACAGCTTGATGACTCTTTATGTATGTGTATCTACCTGTAACCACACGCAGCTCAGAGACAGGACATTTCCACCCAGAAGTTTCCCTTAGGCCCTACCCTGCTCAGTACTGCCCTCCAGAGGTGACCAGTCTTCTGACCTCTGTCACCATAGTTAAGTCTCATCTGCTTTTGAATTTTATGTAAGCGGAATCAGATTGCCTTCTGTTTGTGAGATTCACCCATGTTATATCTATCAGCTTTCTCTATTTCTCTAAATCAAATTAAACCCCCCAGGAACCCAAGCTTCTCCTCTCACCTGCCTCCCTTCCCCCAGAGGGCACTCAGCCCCCAAACAAGTCCCCTTGCCTGTGCAATGGCTGTGATGCCGCCGTGTGGAGTGGCCCCAGGGGGACCTGCCTGTGCCTCCACCCTCCTCAGCCTGAGGCCTGGAGGAGCGTGGAGAGAATAGGCCTGGAGAGCCTATTCTTTCTAGAATCCCTCACTGATGTTCCAGAGCAACCATCACGAGAGAGCTCAGGCCCACCATCCAGTATCGGTCCCCATGCCTTTCCCTGGGGTGAACGAGGTCCGCTCTTGCCCACTGCCCTCTGATACCGACCCTCTGTCCCTTTCCCCACCATCAGTTTAGTCATCTCAGTTTAGTCACAGGTCTGGCCTTGACTTCTCAACTGGCAGTCCTGAGGATGGATGTGCAGTGAGTATCTAAAGTATCTAAATGCCTTTGGGAGCCAGGCAGGCAACTCCAGTGAGGGAGCTGTTGCCATCAGCTGGAGCTCCTATACATGGACTCTGTTTGGTCTGGGCTTCCTCACAATACAGGGACTGAGGTTCAAGGGCAAGTGCCTGCAGAGAGTGAGTAGAAATTCTGTCTCTTTAATGACTTAGCTTCAGAAGTCACAGGGGCTTCCCTTATGGCTCAGCTGGTAAAGAATCCACCTGCAATGCAGGAGACCTGGGTTCGATCCCTGGGTTGGGAAGATCTGCTGGAGAAGGGAAAGGCTACCCACTCCAGTATTCTGGCCTGGAGAATTCCATGGACTGTATAGTCCATGTAGTTGCAAAGATTCAGACATGACTGAGCTACTTTCACTCACTCAGAAGTCACAGAGCATCACTTCAGGAGTGCTGCCTTCATTTTAGCCACCACCAACATCTCCCTATCCCGGCCCCCACCCTCCATCCAAGGAGAGGGAAGATAACTCCACCTCTCGGTGGGGAGAGTGTCAGTAACATTGTAATAGCATGTGTATACTGTTGCTCAGTCATGTCTGAATCTTTTCGACCCCATGGACTGTAGCCCACCAGGCTCCGTTGTCCATGGGCTTCTCCAGGCAAGAATACCGGAGTGGGTTGTCATTTCTTTCTCCAGGGGATCTTCCCCACCCCGAGACTGGACCCGCATCTCTTACATCTCCTGCATTGGCAGGTAGGTTCTTTACCACTGGTGCCACCTGGAAGCCCAGCTGCAATAACATGTTGCGGTTCAGTTGCTAAGTTGTGTCCAGCTCATTGTAACCCCATGGACTGCAGCACCCCAGGCTTCCTGGTCCATCACTATCTCCTGCAGTTTGCTTAAACTCATGTCCATTGAGTCAGTGATGCCATCTAACTATCTCATCCTCTGCTGTCCTCTTCTCCTCCTGCCCTCAATCTTTCCCTGCATCAGGGTCTTTTCCAGTGAGTCAGCTCTTCACATCAAGTGGCCAAAGTACTGTAATAACATGTAAGACAAGATAAATATATAGTTGTGGCTATCTTTGGAAAATGTAGTCTTCCTCAACCACTAGCCCAAGTACTAGAGAGTGGATTCAAGCAATAACCATCTCTCACAGTCATTACCCACTAAGTGATCTTGAGCAAATCCTTTCCCTTCCATTCCTTCATCTGCAAACTGGAGTTAATACTGTGTGCCTCTCAGTGTTTTTCTGAGGATGTGATTACATGAAATGGTGAATGGAAAGCACCTAGCTTTGGGACTGGCACATGTAAATGTAAATGGTGACTGCTGCCTCAACCACGTCGACCAGCTGAAGCATCATGCCATAGTGTGGGCTAGGCCAGCCTGCCAGACTCTGAATTAGGACTGCCATCTACCAGCTGTATGGTCCAGACCAAGTCATTTTACTTCTATGCACCTCATTTACCCCACCCTGCATTAAACATGCAAATACGAGATATTATGTGCTCATGTCTGTTCAGTGGAAGAACTAGCTATTAATCAAGCAAATAAAATAGAACTATCAACCGTTAAAAAAAAGGCATAATAATAGAACCTAAAAAGTTCTTATGAAGATGAAATACGGTGATGCAGACAAAGTCCTTAGCACAATATCTTGCACATAACAAGCTTAGTAAATACCGGCTGTTATTAGGTTCATATGTGCCGAAGAATTTACTGCATATTCAAAAGTGCTTCTCTAAGGTCATGTTTCCCTTTCAAGAGGTAGGGCAAGTAAAAGTTCCAGCCTTACAAATAAAGAAATGGAGGCTCAGAGAACCTGAGTGGCTTGATTAAGCCCCACATGAAAGTAATGGTGAAGATCGGATGAGATGGCCAGGCTCCAGGATCCCAGATCAGTGTTGCCTATTGACCAACCATTGTTTCCACAGGAGCCTAGAGTGATCATAGGAATGTTTCTGTGGGCTCTCCTCTTCCCTTGATGTCTGCTTAGTACCAGTATTGTTCAGTTTGGAGACTCCAGTTCCCAAACAGGTAAGTCATCCCATCCTTCCTTGGAGCTCCTTCCAAGAAGATTCTAGAAGAAACAAACTCACCTCTGTTGGACAAGCTAGCACGTGCCTCCAAGTCAGTTCCTTAGAAGTTCTTAGATTTGCAAGGTGATACAGGAGGCACTTGGAGGCCCACTGCCATCCCCAGATGTGCCTAATCCCTTTCAGATCACCTTTGGGGGTCTAGATCAGATATTTAATACAAACCACACATCACCTCTCTGCTGTCTCACATAGTCTTCTTTTGTTTTTAAAATTATAGTTGAGTTGCAATGTTTCAGGTGTACTGCAAAGTGATTCAGTTATGTATATATATATTTTTCAGATTGTTTTTCATTGTATGTTATCATAAGGTATTGATTATAGTTCCTTGTGCTATAGAGTAGGTCCTTGTTTACTTTATTTAGAGTGTATCTGTTAATTCCACACTCCTAATTTATCCTTCCTACCATAATCTCCTATTCTTATACTTAGTTCCCAAGCAAATCTTTCTAGTTTTAATCTCTGGTGATCTAAGTCCCATGAGATTGCAAGTGAAAGTTTAACAGTTGCTTTGGAACCACACCTCATTGGCTTGTAGTTCCCGATCTCTAACGAAGGGCTCTTTAGAAACCCCTCGTATGCCTGGGCCATATTTTCTCTGAAGTCTTCTTATCTGGAACCTCACTTCTTGTGCCAATTTTTGTCTTTAGGGATTTTTTTTGGCTGTGGGCTTCCCAGGTGGCTTAGTGGGTAAAGAATCTGCCTGCAGTGCAAGAGAGCAGGAGACATGGATTCAATTCCTGGGTCAGGAAGATCCCCTGGAGGATCCCATGGGCAGAGGAGTCTGGCAGGCTACAATCCATAGGGTTGCAAAGAGTTGGACACGACCGAAGTGACTGAGTACAGCACAGCACATTGTTTGGCTGCAAGAAACAGCAACCTCCCCTACAAAGGAGTTAGCAAAAAGAAAATTGATTTATAAAAAAGGGAGGGATGTCATCTACTGATTTCAGAGTTTAGAAGTCCCTTGGATTTCCCAGGATCCTAAAACTGAGGTCTAGGCAGCTGTCAACCACTAAACAGCTATACCCTATGGGGCCACAGCACTTATCCCTCAGGGCTTAATTGTATCATCATTTTCTCTCTTCCATCATAGGTGGCCCAAATGTGGTCACCTTGTATCTGACTTGTCATTGCCTCCTGGGTTAAGTGCTCAAAAATATCTCACGAGGGAATTCCCCAGTGGTCCAGTCGGTAGGACTGTGCTCTCACTGCCAAGGGCATGGGTTTGATCCCTGATGATCCCTCAAGCAGCATGGTGCAGGGAAAAAAAAAAAAAAAAACTAGCGAGAGGTTGAATCTCTGTTCTGAATTTGCGAGGGTGGTCCTTATCCTGCTTCCTGGACATGGCCACAGAATGGGTTCTGAGCTGAGTGCCATAGTCCTATGTCTCTAAGGGGGAGGGGGAGGTCTTGGACTCACCCACGTGTCTGTCCCAGCAGGCAGTAGAAGTGGAGGTCTCCTTCTCAAGCCTGGCCAAGTGCTTGGCAATGGTGGTATGGTTGGCCCCGGCTTTCTCAGTGGGAGCAACCAGCAGGCTGGAGCCATCAGGAGTCCTTCAAGTAGCAGAGGAGCCATCCACTTCCAAGACCAAAGCTTCCCTGAATATGACCAGACGTTCGTGTTTCTGGAGGACACTGGTACTGAAGACTTCACAGAATACAGTGCCCAGTCTAAGAAAGTCAATATGCTTCCAGACTGGCCCCAGAACCCCAACCTGCTGACCATACCCCCGGTGAGAATGGCTGCGCCTACTCCAATTCCACCCATGAGAATGCATGTGACAGATCAGGCCACCATACATACCGCTGGCCAAAGTGAAATGAGTGGCCGAGATTCTGCTGACAGAGGTCCTGTGATCAGCCAAGGATCCTCAGGCTATGGAGAAAGGAATCCCTCCAGACAGTCTGAGCAAGAGGGTAGGATGAGCCACTCTGACCACACGTTGCCCACCCACCCTGGCAGTAAGAACTTGGGTGGTATGGCCAGCTCAGGCAGAGACCATCATGCAGGTGTTTCTCGAGGAAGCGGTCTCACATATGGGGTGGCCAGGCCTGGCAATCATGGTCAGTCTCTGGCTGGGTCGTCTAACAGTTTTAGTCAATTTGAGGAAGGGTCAAGAAATGGTGAACTTGGGTCACGGAAAACTGGTAGTTTTGGTCCGTCAGAGTCAAGGTTAATAAATGTTCAAACGGGCTGGGTTGCATAGTGTCCATGATCAAGCTGGGAGAGGGTCATCTGGAGAGGACGGTCAGTCCAGGACGGAGTCGGTGAGTGGTCAGTCTGAGTCTGAATTAGTGAGGGTTTGGGGTCAGTAGGGGACAGGTTTAGTGAGGGGTCACACTGGTGGTAGGTCATCTAATGATTATGGTCAGTCTGGGGCTAAATCATCTGGTGGTTTGGGTCAGTCTGTAGCAGGGCTAATGAAGGATCCAGCTGGGGATGGCTCTTCTAGGGGTTACGGTCTGCCTGGGATGGGGTCAATAAAAGGACAATCTGGGGCTTGGTTATCTATTGGCTACAGTCAATCTGTAACAGAGCCAGTGGATGATCGTCCTGAGTCAGGGAAATCTGGTGGTCTGGATCAGTTGGCGACAGGGTTAATGACTAGGAATAGGTCATCGACTGAGTATAGTCAAATTGGGACAGGGTCATCTGGAGGGAATGGCCAGTCTAGGGCAAGGCCAACAAATGGTCGGCCTGGGCCTGAAAAATTTGCTGGTGACAATCAGTTTGAGGCAAGATCATCTGGAAGCAATGGCCAGTCTGATTATGGGTCATCTCGTCACCTTAGTCAGTCTGAAACTAGACCAGTGAATGGATTGGATCAGCCTAGAGCTGGGTCATCTGGCACATCAGGTCAGTCTAGAGTTGGTTCAGATGAGTGGTCAGCTTGAGGCTGGACCATCTGATGGCTCTATTCAATCTGGGGCTGAATCAGTAGGAGGAAACAGTTAGCTTGGAGGAAAGGTATCTAATCATATTCTTTCAGGGACTGCATCATCCATAGATTCTGGTCATTTAGGCATGGGAATAACTGTTGGCTACAGTCACTCTGGAAGCGGGTCACATAATGATCATGGCAGGTCTGAGGCTGGGACATCTTAGGTCATGGGCAGTCAGGACAAGGTAACTCTGACCACTCTGGCTCCACTGGAGAATTAAAATGGGGAAACACTGCCCACATGGGAACCCCAGTGGACGGAAAGTCTCCCCAACACAGGAGATCAGTCAACAGCAATGCCTTGCTTCCGCCGGCTTATGACAGTCCAGGAGGAGGCACTGGAATGGGATCTGGAAACCCTCCCAGCCAAACAAATGCTCTCAACAAAGACATCTTGGCTCAGGAAGGGCTGCTAGGAGCCATCCTTCTCAACAACCAGCATCTGATCAGGGAATGTGAAAGGCTGCTTAAGATCTTCCTGGGCAGCAAGACCTTACCTGCTGGTAAAGATCACCTCCTGGAGGCAACTGGGTCCTTGGCTCTGGAAGGCTTGCTCTGCAAGAGTTCTCTACGGGGTGTTTGTGGCCATGGGAGTCTTGACAACATCGATGATGCTGTAAAGAGTGCGGTTCCTTTTGGGAAACTCAACAGCTGGTGAGTTTAAGTCCTTTAGCTATAAAGTAGCTCCCCCAAAGCATTGGTTAGTAGAGGCTCCAGGTATTTGAAAGGTGTCACTCTCTGCTGTGAGATTCAGATCTCATGTACCTGTGCAAAGCTGACATTGAGAAGGCAACATTAGATATCTCTTTCTTCTCCAAACTGTCAACCTAGCACCCAGTATCCCCCCGTTATGATGTCATACCTTGGATTTATGTAGTCTTGTCTGAGCCCCTACTGAATTACAAATAGCCCTGGAAAGGGGTACAGCAGAAGCCCTTCCTAGTGAAACCTTAGTTCTTATTTAATACCCCAGTGATTAAAACAGCATCTTTATTATAAGCTAACACCATAGTTATCAACTGATGCTTTGGATTTGATGTCCTAACTCTCCTTTAGTACCCCAGTTAACTGAAACCATCTGTTATTGGCTTATGCTTCCTTATCTAGAGCTAGTAAGAATGGGAGTTAGAATGGAAATCTAGATTAAGGATGGGAGGGCTCAGGATGAAAGAAAGGCCATACTGCAGTTTGAGTGTTGAGCTGAGAGGCCTAGGGAACATCTTTTTCACTTTCTGTCACCCTCCCCATTCTGTAGGCTCAACATCAACTTTGATATCATCCAGGTATCATAGAAGGTCTATCCTTTAACCCACTTCCAACTGCAATTTCAGATCAGACTGACAATCAGTTTCCCAAGATGAGTAATATTCATAGCTAGAGAAGGGGGGCATGGAAGAGAATTCCTGGAGGTAGTTGATCATTTTTCAACATCAGAACAATGTCCCTTGGCTACGTTTAGCCTTGGCCAGGAAATCATCACAGTATCTGCCTAAACACATCAGCTCCTTAGGGATGACTGTTAACAGTAAGACAGCTGTAAGAGTATATCTATTATTCTTCTGCCATTTTTTCCATTCTTTATTATAACAAACTTGGGGGAAGGGAAAGTTAAAACATAAACCTAAATTTACAACCCAGAGACAATGGCTGTACTTCCCAGAATTCTTTCAGTATCATTTTGAATGTCAATAATTATTCTATCACATCATTGTACAATGATACATTTTAACCATCTTTCTACTGTCAGATGCTTGAGCTGTTCCCAATTTCACTCTTATAAATAACTCTGTGATTAATATCTTGACTAACAAATCTTTGTTCATAGCCTCAATTATTTACTAATTCTCAGAAGTATAATTATACATTTTTGGCAAGTATTGCCAAATTGCCTGCCAAAGGGATGATGAGATGATGACTGCATAACTGTTATTGAGTACCTAATATTGATATTGGGCTTCCTTGATAGCTCAGTTGGTAAAGAATATGCCTGCAATGCAGGAGACCCTGGTTCAATTTCTGGGTTGGGAAGATCTGCTGGAGAAGGGAAAGGCTACCCACTCCAGGATTCTTGGGCTTCCCTGGTGGCTCAGCTGGTAAAGAATCTGCCTGCAATGTGGGAGACCTGGCTCGATCCCCGGGTTAGAAAGACCCGCTGGAGAAGAGGAAGGCTACCCATTCCAGTATTTTGGCCTGGAGAATTCCTTGGACTGTATATAGTCCATGGGGTTGCAAAGAGTCAGACACGACTGAGCAACTTTCACTTTCACTTTCAATATTGATATATTCCAGGGCAATATATTCCAATGCTAAGGGCATTCATGAACTATCTCATATATTATTCACCATAATCTCAGAAGGGGGGTATTGCTATCATGAACATTTTACAGAACAGGAAACGAAAGCTCAGAGATTAAATTAAATTGCATGTGTGGGACAGCAGATGTGTATGGTGGGAGGCACTGTACACGTCTCTGTATTTTGACTCTTGAGCCATAAAAATGTATTACCTATGAAAAAGTAAAGTGAAAGCATTTAACTTACTTTTAAATATATATTCAAAAACAAAATTAAGTTAAAATATATATGGAACAGCTGTGCCGTGTGCTGTGCTCAGCTGCTCAGTCATGTCTGGCTCTGTACAACCCCATGGACTGTAGCCCACAAAGCTCCTCTGTCCATGGAATTTTCCAGGCAAGAATACTGGAGTGGGTTGCCATGTCCTACTCCAGGGGATCTTCCTGACCCAGCAATCAAACCTGCGTCTCTTTCATCTCCTGCATTGGCAGGCAGATTCTTTATCACTGTGCTACCCAGGAAGCTCACATATGGAACAGCAGGCATCACTAAAAAATATGCATTTGGACCACATCTCTCACCCACAAATGCCAGTGCTTGTTTCCAAGCTTCAGGGAAGCCTTTAGAGCAACCCTAAACATTTGTTCTGGGAGGGGAGGGTTGCCTGAGCTGCAGAGGTAGAGAAGGGGAGCCCATGATTTGCCCCCAGACCTGATGCAAAGACCTGACTCATTTGAAAAGATTCTGATGCTGGGAAAGATTGAAGGCAGTAGGAGAAGGGGACAATAGAGGATGAGATGGTTGGATGGCATCACAGACTCAATAGACATGAGTTTGGGTAAATTCCGGGAGTTGGTGATGGATAGGGAAGGCTAGCGTGCTGCAGTCCATGGGGTCACAAAGAGTTGGACACGACAGAGACTGAACTGAGCTGAACTGAACTTGCCTGGGACCCAGGGTGTGCCCTGGCCATGGTCTTCCCTCTGGAGCTTCCCTGGGATCTCAGTGCACACAACCCTCTCACTCCCATTCACTGTATGTGTGCTGTCCAGGATATTCAGCTTCCTCAGCGGCTCCAAGGTGGATGTGACCATTGAGGTTCCCTTAGAGATGCCCCAGATCAGGTTGAACCAAGACCCATTCACTCCACAGAACTGCAAGCTCATCTTCAACAGGATTATCATGCGAGCAGGGTAAGTGCTGTGCCAGGAGGGCTGGGCACTGTGCAGGGTGCAGTTGGGGATTGTACCAGGCTGAGTGGTGGTTACCAAGCTCTCTGGGGACCATGGTCTGGATCCCAGCAAACCGCTAGAGCATCTGCTCTCATCTCAGCTTCTGCTCAGGTCTCTCCCCTACAGAACTTAGGCTTCTAAACAGAAGAGAGTATCTTCTTAGGGATGCTCATGTCATCCCTAAGCATGGTCCCTTGTCTGTGCTCACATGAGAGATCCTGGGCGGAATCTCTGGTATGTCACTTTTCACACTACACTGTAATTGACAGTGTATGAGCTGTGTGGAAACAAAAGCTGCTTTGTAATTATCATTCATTTATTCTTTTGTTTATTCAACAAACATTGAGCCAGCCACTACAGAGTTGTACCTGGAGATACATTGGAGAACAAGACTGAAAAGGAGGCATAGATGGTTGGATGGATAGATGAATGGGTGGAGGAGTGGGAGGATGGATACATGGATGGATGGATGGATGGATGGATGGATGGATGATGAGTGGATGTGTGTATGTATATAATTGTGACTGATTCATGTTGATGTATGGCAGAAGACCACCACAATATTGTAAAGCAATTAACCTCCAATTAAAAAAATGAGCAAACATTAAAAAAAATGTAAAAGACACGACCCGTTTGTAAGGTGGCAGGAGCCCTGCTGGTGAGGTGGTCGAATGTCCTCTAGCTCACCTCTTTCTTTCACTTATTGCATCCCACAGCAACTCTATTTTACATATTATACACGAGAGGCACAGAGATGTTATGTAAATCGGACAAGTTCACACAGCCAGGAAGTAGTGGTACAGGGATTCAAGTGATCGTGTGTTTTTAATATTACCATGATTTGAGTTAAAATCACTGTGGATGGTGACTGCAGCCATGAAATTAAAAGACCCTTGCTCCTTGGAAGGAAAGCTATGACAAACCTAGACAGTGTTTTAAAAAGCAGAGATATCACGTTGCTGACAAATGTCCATGTAGTCAAAGCCACGGTTTTTCCAGTAGTCATGTATGGAGGTGAGAACTGGACCACAGAGAAAGCTGAGAGCCAAAGAATTGATGCTTTTGAACTGTGGTGTTGGAGAAGACTCTGGAGCGCCCCTTGGACTGTAAGATCAAACCAGTCAATCCTAAAAGAAATCAACCCTGAATATTCATTGGAAGGACTGATGCTGAAGCTGAAGCTCCAATACTTTGGCCACCTGATGCAAAGAACTGACTCATTAGAAAAGACCCTGATGCTGGGAATGATTGAAGGCAAAAAGAGAAGGGGGACGGCAGAGGTTGAGATGGTTAGATAGCATCACTGGCTCAATGGACATCAATTTAAGCAAAGTCTGAGAGACAGTGGAGGACAGAGGAGCCTGGTGTGCTGCAGTCTGTGGGGTCGCAGAGTTGGACACGACTGAGTGGCTGAACAACAACAAAATTGAGTTAATATATGCCAAGTACTTATAAAACTTATATATTAAGTACTCATATTACAAGTACTCCAAGTCCCTGGAGTGGAGGAAACATTTGTAACCAGTAGCTATAACTGCTGTTATTTCAAATGCCCTGTTCCCCTCCCCAGCCAGCTCTCTGCAGTCATAGAAGTCATGCTCAGACAGATCGTGCAGAGCTGTCTACCCAACATGGTGAGTTTGACCAAGGGGGCCCCGGGCAGACCCTAGAGATTCCCTGGAGAGGCTTTGCAGCTGGAGGCACAGAGAGGCAGCCAGGGCAGTCTGTTTTATCTTCAGACTCTCCAGCCTCTCCAAGCTTTGCTGTCCTGCCCTTTGTCCAGGCCCTGCGGCTGGGGAAGGGACATTTACTCTAGGATTGATGTGTGCTAAGCAGTTTATACCTGCAGAAGAGGAAGATTTGTTTTGTGTTTATAAAAACTCTGATAGAGCCATTCAGTTCTACACAACCAGCCAAAGGCTGGGCTGTGCTGGTCTGGAAGGAGGCCCAAGAGTCCTGTCACGCAGGCCTCTGCTCATCTGTATTTCAGCTGTGCCCAGTGGTCCGATTCTGGATCTACATCATCAATCAACAGCTGAGCTTCCTAAAACGTAAGTTGTGTTACGGGCCTCAGACCTGTTCTCTGACTTTTGCAGTAGCCACCTATCCACTCCTGTTTTCTCCCTTTCGTGGCTTCCAGAGAGGTTTCTCTGAATCACACCTCTCTGCTCAGAGTCTTCCACAGGAGGACAAATTCAAACCCCTAAGGCTGGCAGTCAATATCTTTCCTTACCCTCCTCTTTGTCCCTCAGGCTGCTTCAGCCTACAGATCTCAGCCATCCCATACACTCCATGCCCTTTTCAGATGTTATAGCTTTGCTCCCGATGACTTCCCACACCTTCTTCACCCCTTCAAGGTGTGACTCTGATGTTTTATTCTCCCTAAAGCCTTTGCAGGTCTCCCCAGGTAGAGTGATTCCCTCCTCAGGACTCCCATGCTCACCTATCCATCACTTGTACCAGACTGTTTAGCAATTGTCTGCTTCTTTGCTTCCACTAGAACAGAAGATCCTTGAGATCAGGGACCTCTGTATTATATTCTTTCTAGTATTGTTTCATAGTTCCTAGTTAGGCACAAAGGAGGCACCCTATATTTGTTGACACTTTGTTGGAATCTGAACTGGAAATGAAAGGGAAGAACATTGATGAATGGAACAAATAAGTGGAAACATGTATGGACGAATAAGTGGAGAGATGGATGGATCAGTGGACAGATAAATATAAGGAAATGTGAACAGGATATGATGGAAGGAAAATGGGAAAAAGGGAATATAAGTGGGTAGATGAATAGATGGAAAGAAAATAGAAGGAAAGAGAGAAAAAATAATTGATGGATATAGGAGAAACTGGAAAGATGAAAGATGATGGAGGGATAGATGGATAAATGGATGGAAAGAAAAATGGATAAAATAATGAAAGAAGGAAGAGAGGACGGTTGGATAAAAGGATGAATGGGTGAAAGGGTTAATGTATGGACAAGAGGGTGAGTGAATGAATGGAAGGGAAGAAGGGTCTCTTATTATTGTGTGGGAAATGAATGGTGAAGAGGTGTGTATAGATAATATATACATAACAGAATGGGAGAAGGAAGGAAAAAGGAAACTATAAAGATGAACAGAGGATGGATGGATAAAAGGAAGGGATAGGGGAACATTAAGTGGATGGATAGGTGGGTAGATGGAAAGATGAGGAGAAAGAGAATGGTAAGGGAGATAAGAAGGACATATGATGGATGGACGGACGGACAGATGGTCACCTGCCAAGGTGAGAATGTTGTGCTCTCTTGTGCTAGAAGATGGTGGGACATTGGGGTTACAATGTATTTTCCAGCAGTTTTTTTTTAATAATCTTCTTCTTCCAGATAAGTCTGTGTATGACAGGGACAAATGAATGAGTTTTATAAGTCTGTGTTTCAGTCAACTTAATCTCTTGTCCTCCCTTCTCATCGCCACCACTCTCCCTCTCTCTCTATCAGATGTCCACTCCTTTGAGTTGTTTAGGAACCTCCACCCTCCTTTCTCCAGGGTGCCCACATCATCTGAGCCATATTACTGCCTGGACTTTCAGGTATGAGCATCGAGCGGTGGCCCCACAAGTCTCCTTACCTCCCCACATTTGTTCTCTCATCTGTCAGATCAGGCTGAACGTAACTTTTTTCCTTCTCATATCTAGCCCTACTACTATCTCCCAATCCCCCCACCCCTCCTCCATCTTCATGTTGAACTGTTCTTTCTCAAGAATCCTGAAAGCAAGTGTAAAATCTTGGGACCGTGGACAGCCCACCAGGCATAGATTCCATGCTTTGATCAACACCGAGCTCTAAAGCTGGCTTCCTAGATGGCCGGTCCCCAGGGACCGGTGTCACAGTAGGGATCCTGAGACCACCCACTGCATAGTGATGATGATGATGGTGGGAGTCCGGGCTGCCATATGCCATAGAGACTCTTGCTAGAGACAGATGTGTGGAGCAGCTCATGCTATAGTGATGATTGTGAGTGGGTTCTGGGGGCAGCCCTCATCAGAGTCAACAGTGTCAACCTGGGGCTCCTCAACTAACCTACTCCATGGTGAAGAGATTCGTCAGGTTCGTTACTTGGCATGACAATAAGAGATTCCCAGAGTCACCTACTCCATAATGATAAATCTGTTAGTGAAACTTCAGATTATTTTTACTCCATGATGATCAATATTATGGGATTCCTAGGCTATGTCACCAAATAAGGAAGATTATTATGATGGATTCCTAAAATATTTCGCTCTGGTGGTCAGTTAATTGAAATATCTCATTCTATTAGGTTTTTAGGCCAGACCCTTTCCTTGGAGGCTGTTCTTTGTATTGTGGTTAAGTTCCCACCCTATCCCACTTTACGGTAAAGGGCACCGAGGTGAGAATCTTAGGATATTTCACTAATGTATTGTGAGAAGCTTTCCAGTAGAGCCAACTGATTTCTGAGTCTTAGAGGAATTGGTTGGACTTCTCTGGTGGTCCAGAGGCTAAGACTCCGCCTTCCAACGCAGGGGACATGGGTTCGATCCCTGGTGGGAGAACTAAGATCTCACATGCCCCAGGACAACTAAGTCCATGTGTCCAAACTAGGGAGCCCCGGCACAACTGCTGAATTCATGTGCTATAGAGCTCATGCTCTACAACTAGAGAAAGCCTGTGCACCACAACTCTGACCTGGTGCAGCCAAAATATTTTTTAAAGAAGAATATGTTTAGTCACTGTGCTTCCATTTCATCCCCAAACCCCCAAGTCTTCTGTGGGGAGTCTGGGCTCGACAGAGAAAGAGCATTGTCATGGTCAAGTTTTCAGACTGTCATCATAGCCTCTTTTGGGGCCACCTCTGCCTCATTCTGGGTTTCTCACCAAGACTGGGTGTCAGGCAAGAGGCAGGAAGGAGATGGGACCCCGGTCAAGCAAGAGGGGCAGCCTGTTGTCCTCCTGGGCAGCCAAGGAGGGCCTGACTTATCCATGAGCCCCCTTGCTGCTTCCGTGGAATTCCCCATGATGATGGCAAAGCCAGAGAAGATGACCAGAAAGATAGTCTTGGCCTGGGCATCCTGACACCTGGGTTCAAATCCCAGTTCAGCTACCAGCTCTCTGGTGACTTTATACCAGTTGCATCCCCTCTCTGGGCCTCTCTTCTCCCATCTAGAGAACATGAGCAGTCTCTGAAGGTCTTTCCATCACTGATGAGTATCGAGGAAATGGGAGGGCGACAAAACCAGAGGCCAGAGAGGTCCCTGGCAAAACTGTGGCCACTACAGATCCTTCTCATGGTAGCACCTTCTAACGTCTCCCTTTGCTGTCAGTTGCAGGGATCCAGACAACCTCCTATTACTAGGATCGGCTTGGGACCCCTGCCAGGAACATGGTAAGGATGTGAAGCCAGGGAGAGTCACCGTGGAACTCTCTGACCCCATCTCGAGAAACTGTCATCTTGACTTACCCATCAGTGATCTTGCAACCAAACTGAAAGTAGTCCCTTCCTTAGAGCGTGGGTTTGGATTTGTTTGAAACTGACCAGATGAAACATCTCTCCAGGGTGGCTATTGATTGAGGTAGAAAAGCTTCCAAGAACTGAACCAGAGGAATGATGCTCTAATGAGGGAAGAACTGCAGTGAACATCCCCCTCTTCGGGCAGCTGGCCTAGGGTCTGAACATTTCTGAGGACTCCTGAGGCTGAGCATAGTGATGACCTTCCAGTGAGATGCATGAGCCAGGCTGAAAGATTGGCTCCAGGCTGTTTAGGACTCAGAGTCAGTAGCTGCTACTAGTGAAGCTGCCTGTACCTTCTAATCCTGGATCCCTAGTCCCTGCTTTCCTCTCCTGTATAAGACATTTGCCCCAAAGCTGCTTTTTCAGTGTATAAGGTACACTTCAGAATCTGCCTGGAAAAGGTAAAATTGAAGAATAAGCTAACACACACTTAAAAGGTCAGAATCCTGGCCTCAGCAGCCCTGGGAATGCTAGGGCCTTCCCAGTGGGTGGGCATGTCAGGCCTGCTGGTCCCACAAAGTGAAGCCCTGAACCCTTCCTTCACATGAGACTTTCATGACGGTTGTGTGTTTCAGCGAGTGGGTGTCCCTGATGTGGCACTCTGGCGTGACTGTGAAGGGCACAGCTTTGGAGTCAGGTTCAAACACTATCCTCCCCACTGACTCTGAACCTCAGTTTCCTCTTCTGCAAAATAGGAGTGAGAATAGAGCCTATTTTATAGGGTAATCTGGAGAAAATGCAACAAGAATGCCTTGATGCGGTGCCTTAGACAGTGTTGCGAACTGCCTCCACCAGTGGGTGGTCCATGAACTGAGTGGCAGAGGGCACAGTTTGTGCAAAGATGTGGAGGGATAACTCGAGGGGTTGTGAGGACACACCGTCATCCCACATCTCTCTTCAGCCCCCACCCCACTTCACCCCCGCTCCCCTAAATGAGCCCCCACAATCATAGAGGCAAGAGAGCCCGTGAGCTTCAGTCACCCTTCTCTCCACTCCCCCCCAGGGCCCCTACCTCCTGCCTCCAACCCCTGCCCCTGCAAGCCCAGGATCGGCGATAACTGCGCAGTTCCCAGATGACACCACAAGGTGGAGCCATGATGTTGCCAATTCATGTTTCTTTCTTTCTTTTTTTTTTTTTGGTGCTTAATTTATTTTTTATTTATTTTTATTTTTTAAAAATTTTCTTTACTTTATTGTGTTGGTTTTGCCATACATTGACATGAAACCGCCATGGGTATACATATGCTCCCCCTCCAGAACCCCCCTCCCTCCTCCCTCCCGATTCCCTCCCCCTGCACCAGCCCCGAGCATCAATCCTGGGCTGGCGATTGATTTCACATATGATAATTAACATGTTTCAATGCCATTCTCCCATATCATCCCACCCTTGCCCTCTTCCACAGAGTCCACGAGACTGTTCTATACATCTGCGTTTCTTTTGCTGTCCCACATGCAGGGTTCTCGTTACCGTCTTTCTAAATTCCATATATATGCGTTAGTATACTGTATTTTTGTTTTTCCTTCTGGCTTACTTCACTCTGGATAATAGGCTCCAGTTCCGTCCACCTGAGTAGAACTGATTCAAATGAATTTTTTTAATGCTGAGTAATATTCCATTGTGTATATGTACCACAGCTTTCTTTTTTTTTTTTTTTTAATTTTCTTTACTTTATTGTGTTGGTTTTGCCATACACTGACATGAATCCGCCATGGGTTTCTTATACTGATGATCATTTGTATAAAGCAGCGTATTCTTTTATGCCGGGCTCTGTTCTGGGCAGAGGAGCCTGGCCGGCTACAGTTCATGGGGTTGCTAAGAGTCGGACAGCACCGAGAGACTAAACGCAGTACAGCAGTGTTCTGGGCACTTGGCCTTCTTGATCTTGTTTAATTTTCAAAGCTTGACTTCAAGTTCAATATCCTTAGCTCCATCCTAAAGATGGGAAACCAAGGCTCAGAGAAGAGATGTAACTAAATGTGTGGCTGGGAGTCAGAAATCTTGGGCTCAGATCCCAATTCTTCAGCCTGCTGGGACACAACCTCAGTCTCCCCCTTCGAAAAACAAGGATAATAATAGCAACAACATTGTGATAGTTAATCGACCTTGTGTGCATGCTAAGTCTCTCAGACGTGTCCCACCCTTTGCGACCCTATGGGCCATAGCCCAGCAGGCTCCTCTGTCCGAAGGATTCTCCAGACAAGAATGCTGGAGTGGATTGCCACCCCCTCTCCAGGTGATCTTCCTGACCCAGGGATGGAACCTGTATCTCTTATGTCTCCTGCATTGGCAGGTGGGCCCTTTACTGATAGACCTTAGCTGTTTATTTTATACCCAGCCCTGTGCTGTGCTCCTTACATGGACCATTTCGTGTGGTCCTCACAACCATCCTAGGAAGTGGCTGTTAGTATCCCTGTTTTGCAGATGAGGAAACTGAATCTTAGAGAGACTGCCTGGCCCACTCCCACACAGCTAAAAGGAGGCAGAGTGAGTTTGAACCCTGGTCTTCCGGTGAGAGCAAGAGGAGCTGGAGGATGGGGGTGTTAGGCCCTCAGGGAGAAGAGGTATCCTGGGTTCTCCTTCTGGCCTGGCACTACCCTGCCATGTCCAGCTCTGGCCTTTTCCCCACTGGTGCTACAGGGGATTGGGATTCATGAAGCTGGCCCCTTCACCACCCCCTGGTTCTACAACTCCCCTTGGGAGGAGGGACTCACAGGGTGGCCAACAGACCACATCCTGGAGGTGTCAGGCTGGGGCATTGGGACCCTCAGTGACAGGAGGATCCCAAGCCCCCAAGGGTCTCCACACCCCACATGCCCAGCACAAAGTGACCTCAGAGCCCAGTCCTCTCTTGTCTCCTTCGTGCCCCTGGGGCCCTGGCCTGAAGACACCCGGACTGTGGCGGCCCTTCTGGCCCAGGGACACACGTGACAGCTTTGTTTTGTCAACCTCCTTTTGCCAATCCTCCTGTGAACAACCCGAGGATCCCCGTGGGCACAGAGGAGAGTCACATGGAGCTGGATGGGGGGACAAAGAATGAAGAGCGGAGGGATTAGAGTGGCCTTCGGTTCTTGTGAAAGTCTCTGCGGGCCCTCAGCACCCGACCTCCCTGGCCCGGAATCAGTGATCCCCGGGAGGCCTCCAGGTGCCAAAGGACCCACAGTGGGAGGCTCTCAGGAGAGAACCCCGCCACGACGTTCCTTCCTTCAGGCAGCGAATAGACTCGGCTCACATCTCCGTGAATCTGATTTATGCAAATCTGAAACAGTGTCCTGAAAAATACGAATGAAGTTTCACGTTGTGAACAGAAAGTTAATTTTTCTCGTTGTTAAGAACACACAATGCAACACGCTCCAGGCCCTCCTTTAAGGAAGACTCAAGGCCACAATCCATCCAGTTCCCGCCTCCCCTCCCTCTACCGCTTCGCAGCCAGTTTTCCCATAGCTGGGTTTCTCAGCCTGGAACAGCCTTCTCAGCTCAAGGCTCTTGTTAAAATGCGGTGTCTCGTCGGTTGGTCTCGGCCAGGGCCTGAGATTCAACGTTTCATCAAACCTTCCTGGAGAGGCCGATACTACTAGTCCACAGGTCACCCCTCAAGCGACACACTTACTTGGGATACGTTCTCACCTCCACTCACCCATTTTCACTGGTTACCCTACTAACTCAGTGCTCATCAGGCCCTCAACAATCTCTACGTGGAGTACAGGTCAGCCTCATCTTACTTGATCGCACTACAGACATCCCTTTCTCCTCCTTGAAATCAGTCCTTCCCTTGGCCACGCTCCCCTGCCTGTTCTCCTACCCCTCTAAACATTCCACCTCTGCCCCTTTGCAGGCATAAGGTTTTCATATTGGCCAATTAGTGTATTTCTTCACCCCTGCCACTGTGATTGGCTCAGAGCTCGGCATGTGACCCCAGCTGAATCAATGGGTATCAGGTCTAGACGTTTGAAGAGATAATAGGAAAGAGACAGTGCTCTTTCTGCCAGGGTTAAGAGAGAAAGTGAGCCTGGTGACCTCTCTACTACTTTTTGGGGAGGGTCAGTTTGAGAATGAAACCACTGAAGAAGAAAGCAGGTCTAAATTACAGAGAGAAATCGTCCTGAAACTTTCCTTTGAGCATTTGGATTCAGCCTTGTCTGAAACCCATTGACCTTTGAGGTAACAGGAGCCAATGACTCTCTTTTACACTTAAGTCAGTTAGGGTTGTGTTTTCCGTTACAAACAACCCAAATAATCCTGACAGATGCCATTGACAAGCAAATATCAGCTCATTCTGTGTAAGCTATCCTGGGAAACAAGTGATGAATCTCAGACTTTGGCCTCCCAGAACTGACAGTTGTGTGTGTGTGTGTAGAAAAGGAAGTGACCTATTCAAAAGCTACAAGGCAGAACATTAAGAAGGGCCATCTGGGTGGATCAATGAGGATTTCATATGGGAGGTGTCATGAAGGAGATGGGGAGATTTGCAGGGTGTGACAGCCTCAGACCTGGCTCTGGGAATGGGGAGCAGTTGATGGAAAGCAGGTCCAGGAAGTCAGAGATGAGGCCCGGGGGGATGGTCCAGAGCCAGTGCCTCCCAACCAGCATCAGCTTTTGATGTTAGAGAGGAGATTCAGAGAGTCGACTTGCCTAAAATCACCACCTCTAAGAAGTAGGGTCAGGAAAGAGACCCTGTCCTGGTTCCCAGGCTCAACCCTTTCCCCTCAGCAGAGTTAGCTTTTCCGAACACTCACCATGTGCCAGGCACAGGATTCACTGCTTTCAGACTTAAGTCTTACCTAATCCTCACACCAGTTTCAGCAAATGCACTATCGTGAGCTCTACTTTGCAAATGAGGAACGGATGCTCAGAGAGTCCATGTAATTTGTGCAAGGTCACACAGCTAGTCAGCAGCAGGGTTAGGATTCCATTTGAGGTCTGGTTAATTCTTAAAAGCCCCTGGGAGACAAATATACTCACAGATACCCGAAGTTTGGGGAGTCTGCCAACATCGGTCTTTTGTATTATCTGTACTATCTCCAACTACATCATAATGTTGTATGGTTTCTTCTTTCAAGTCCCAAAATGCTCAGTTAAACTCAATTCAGTGTTTCTGAAAGGCTGTCCTCAGGACCAGGCTCTGCCAGGGACAGCAGCTAAGGCAGCAAGAGGGAAAATCCCAACCATTTGCATCAAGTGTTCAATGTACAGAACATTTTCAAGAACATTACCTGCTTTGGGGAAAATAGTTGTCAGTGTGCATGTTTGCCTGCACCTGATGAAAGAGGGAAGTGAAAAAGCTGGCTTAAAACTCAACATTCAAAACACTAAGATCATGGCATCCGGTCCCATCACTTCATGGCAAATAGATGGGGAAACAATGGAAACAGTGACAGACTTTATTTTCTTGGGCTCCAAAACCACTGCAGATGGTGACTGCAGCCATGAAATTAAAAGATGGTTGCTCCTTGGAAGAAAAACCATGACCAACCTACATAGCATATTAAAAAGCAGAGACATTACTTAACCTACAAAGGCCCATGTAGTCAAAGCCATGATTTTCCCAGTAGTCATGTATGAATGAAGAAAGCTGAGCACTGAAGAATTGATGCTTTTCAACTGTGGTGTTGAAAAAGACTCTAGAGAGTCCTTTGGACAGCAAGGAGATCCAACTAGTCCATCCTAAAGGAAATCTGTCCCAAATATTCATTGGAAGGACTGATGCTGAAGCTGAAGCTCCAATACTTTGGCCACCTGATGTGAAGAACTGACTCACTGGAAAACACCCTGATGATTGAAGGCAGGAGAAGGGGATGACAGAGGATGAGATGGTTGGATGGTGTCACTGCCTCAACGGACATGAGTTTGAGCAAGCTCTGGGAGTTGGTGAAGGACAGGGAAGCCTGGCACGCTGCAGTCCATGGATCACAAAGAGTCAGACTCGACTGAGTGACTGAACTGACTGACTGCTGATGCGTGCTGAGGGTTGGTACACACACGAGTGCCCTTTGAGACCCCAGAGCCTGGCATGGGGCAGGGCCAGAACAGAAGTTCCAAAAATATATGATGAGTGAATGGGTGATGGGATGAATGGATGGATGGAAGGGTGAGAGGAAGGAGGGATGGATGGAGTTCTGAATTCTTCTTGCTGGATTCTGTATCTTATCCTCTACCTTCTTTATTCAGCCAATTGATCTGTTGATTAGCTTACTCTTTTCATTTTAATTCAATGTGGTATTCATTGGGACCTAGACTGAAGGCAATAAGAGAAGCGGGGGCAGAGGATGAGATGGTTAGATAGCATCACCCATTCAATGGACATGAATTTGAACCAACTCCAGGAGATAGTGGAGGACAGAGGAGCCTGGGAGGCTACAGTCCATAGTGTTGCATACAGTTGGACACAACTCAGTGATTGAACAACAACAACCACAAACCAGGCCCTAGATGGCTGCTGGGGACACAAAGATGGCAGAACTGTGGTCCCTAACCTGAAGGAGCCTCAGTCTAGCAGAGGGGAAAGGGCTAATACACATTCTTTCAACCAACGAACTTCTATGGAGTGCCTCCCCTGAACAAAACTTGGGCTGAGTGATGCTAAGGAAACAAAAAAATGAATCAATCAGAGTGCTTCCTATCCTTTAAGCGCTCAGACAGGCCAAGATGGATGCCAGTCATTAAGGTGAAAATGACAGTGTGATGTAAATGTCTCAGAGCATGGACTCTGGGACTAGGTTACTTAGGCTCAAATCCCAGCTCAGCTACTTACTAGGTGGGTGACCTTGAGCAATTTACTTTAGCTTTATGTGCCTCAGTTTCCTTGTCTATAAAATGGGGATAAACTATTACCTGCCTCTGGTGGTTTGGAGGAGTAAACAGTGAGATCACACTTTCCTACCAGTTATGAGCTGACCTCAGTGACTCATCTATTGCTCTGGAGGCTGGCCCATCTCTGGGACAAGGACCAAGAGTCATTCGTTTTTGACATAGGGCTTGACGCAGGAGGTGCTCAATCAACAGTTATGAGTGGATGAGTGGTCCTAGCGCAAAACTATTAATATTTGTTAAGTGAATGAATGACTAGATGGATGAGGGATCCAGTTCACTTTAGCAGGAGGCATCTGGAAGAGGACACAGGGAGAAGACAGACGAGAGGTCAAATTCTGGGAGCTCAGTGGACTGTTGACCTCATTCTCTTATCTATTCATTCATTCACACATTCAGACAGTCAATGCCAGTTAGCCAAGCCAGGTCCTCTGTGGTCCCTGCTGATCTGGTCAGGTCCTCAGTGATCTGGTCAGACAGGGCACAGATGATGCACTTCTCCCACACCCTCTCTCTTTTCTTTGCTCTTTCTTCCTTTCCTTCCTCTCCACTCTTTCCATCCTCTCTTTCTTCTTTCCTCCCCCAAACATCATTTGATTCCTGCTCTAAGTCAGATCCTATGCCAGCTCTGAGGGGCTCAAGGGGTGAAAAGATAAGGTGTTTGGACTTCAAGGGACTTGGGAAGGAGCCAGACCCGCTGAACTTTCCTTTCAACTATGTAGTGACTCTTCCCTGGGGGGTTTGGGAAAAACGCTCAAGGGGCTTTTCACAGAGCAGGAGGAAGAATAGACCCCCTAGTCCATCCACCAGTCCATGAGAAGCAGTTATACATTTTCTAGGGTCCGACACCTGGGAGAGCTGTTTAACCCAATAGGTGTTCCAGACACAGAGCCCAGGGCTTAGGAAAATAAATGTTTGCAAGCTGAAAAAACAAAATGTGTTACCTTCAAAACCAGCCAAATGTCAAAACGGCTCAAAGTTTAAATTAAAGGTCTTCAGACTATAAAATTATGACAACTTAATTAATTGTTATATTTAGGAGTCATGAAAATGACACTACGTTTGAAAACAGTTGTTACTTTGATTTCCATATTTGCCAAGAATTCCTGCGGAGGCAATTCAAGTGTGAGAAACGAGCCTTTTATAAATTGAATGAATTGTTCCTGTCTGGTTGATTTCAAAAGCAAAATGACAATTCTTTCAGCTTTTCTTCATAGCAAAGTGAAGAAATTACATTTGGTGGATGGCAGGAGGGTGCATTTCCGTAAGTCTACCTTTGTGTTAGGCAGGGTTTGGGGAAGGGGTTTCTGGGGGTGAAACCTGGGAACTGAATGGGAACCCTGAGCCTCAGCCAGCCCTGCCCCTGCCTCTGTGCAGCCTCAGCCCCACACTTGCCCTCTCTCGTCTTGGTAGCCTGGATGACCTTCTAGAATCTTTCTTGCCAGGAAGCTGAGCTGTGTTCAGAAAAAGATACCAGCTCAGAGCTTAAGGGCTGAGTCAGTGGGACGAGGAAGCTGCCATGGCTGAGGATTAGCTGTCATGCCAGGGGTAGGATGTCCTAGTCTTAGGACAGCTAATCCTTCACGCTTCATTGGAAAATTTCAATGAGAAATTCATCTCACGACCCTCGTGGCTGGTGCCTTTGGCCCTGAAGCAAATAGCTTCCTTGCAAGGAAATTCCTTGTTCCCGGAGAGGGATGAAGAGACAGGATGCATGGGAGGAGCTGTCATTACTTCTGTCTCCAGGATGGCCTAGATGAACCTGCCTGGACCTCAGATGGCCTCTGAGGGAACCAGCCTCCCTGCCCACTGCCTGTGGCCTTTGCTTTCCAGGGTTTGCAGAGTGGGCAGAAATGGGCATTGATGCACCCCGTGTTGTGCTGGCCCTGGACTGGCATCTTCTTGTTGGACAGACACAGCAGTCTGGAGAAATACTGAGCCTGGCATTAGCTCCCAGAGCAGAGATGCAACAGGCTCAGAGGAGCCCAACAATGAGGAGAGAAGCCCCTGGCCAGCCAAGTTAACGTTCTTGCCACTGTATGTACCAGTGGTCACTGGAACAGGAAGGGACCAGAGAGAAGGGAAGGGTGGATTCTAATGTAGCAGAAGTGCCCAGTGTCTGGGGAGAGGCAGATGTGCATGGAAAGTACTTAAAAAACAGAGCAATGTGCTCTTCCCCAGGGAAGTCACCCATGGGCAGGGTCAATGATCTCTGTTATAATAACAGCAACAACAACACATCAGGGAACATGTGTTCATCAGCCATGATCACAAGGCATTGTTATGACACAGGGGACACGTCAGGGAACGAAACAGACAAGATCCCTGCCTCATGGGGCTCCCACTCCAGCAGAAGAAGAAGAAAGCACATCTTTAGGGACTGTGTGTCCAGGTTTATACATGTTAACTGTGTATCTTTTAGACCAGTTCAGTGATGTAGGTATACCCATTGTGCCCACTTTACAGGTGAGTAAATTGAGTCCCTGAAAGAGAACGATCATAAGGCTAGTAAGTGGCAGAGCCAGGATTTGAGCCCAGGCCTACCGTACTTTTAAGAACTGCACACTGCCCGTTGTTGCCCTCACTATTCTCCTGGGCTCCTAAATGCTGCATCAGGTCATCACTCACTACTGTTTATGGCAGTAATAGTAATGATGATGGGCTTCCCTGGTGGCTGAGTGGTAAAGAATCCCCCTGCCAATTCAGGAGATGTGGGTTCGATCCCTGGGTTGGGAGAAGGAAATGGCAACCCATTCCAGTATTCTTGTCTGGGAAATCCTACGGACAGAGGAGCCCGGCAGGCTACAGTCCGTGGGGTTGCAAAAGAATTGGACATGACTTAGGGACTAAACAACAACAAAATAAAGATGACATTCACTGTTATTCATAGAGTATCTTCTCTAGTCAAGACTGGGCTGGGTTCTCTACTGACATGTCCTCACTTAGCTCCCCCTGCAACTCTACTAAGGTAGAGGATATTCTAGTTTTTGTTTTACAGTTAAAAAAACCCCAGAGCTACCAACAGCTCATGCAACTCAATATCAAAGCAACAAACAATCCAATCAAAAAATGGGCAGGGCACCTAAATAGACATTTCTCCAAAGAAGACATATGGATGGCCACAAGGCATATGAAAAGATATTTGATATCACTAATTATTAGAGAACTACAAACCAAGATTGCAATGAGGTAACACCTCACACTGGTTAGAATGACTACCATCAAAAAATCTACAAACAATAATTGCTGGAGGGGGGGTGCAGAAGTGTCCTACACTCTTGGTGGGCTGTAAGTTGGTAGTTAGTACAGGCCCTATGAAGTACTCTATGGCGGTTCCTTAAAAATCTATAAGTAGAGTTATCATAAGACCCAGAAATTCCACTCTTGGGCACACACCTGGAGAAAACCATAATTCCAAAAGATACATACACCCCAATGTTCACTGCAGCTCTATTTACAATAACCAGGATACGGAAACAATCTCAATGTCAATCAACAGAGGAATGGATAAAGAATATGCAGTGCATAAATACAATGAAATATTACTCAGGCCAAAAAGGAAGGAAATTGTGCCATTTGCAGAGACCTGGATGGACTTAGAGACTGTCATACAGAGTGAAGTAAGTCAGGAAGAGAAAAACAAACATTGTGTACTAGTGCATACATGTGGACTCTAGAAAAACGGTGCAGATGAACCCATTTGCAAAGTAGAAGTAGAGACACAGATGTAGAGGACAAAGGTGTGGTTACTCAGTGGGGAAGAGGTGGGTGGAATGGACTAGGAGATTGGGACTGACATATGTACAATACTAGGTCTATAAAACTAACGAGGGCCTTCCCTGGTGCTCCAGCAGGTAAGATCCACGCTTCCAATGCAGAGGCTGAGGGTTTGACACCTGGTCCAGGAACTAACCTGCCACAAAAATAAATAAATAAATACAATTAAATAGAGAACTGATGAGAACCTACTGTATAGCACAGGGGATGAAAAGAAGAAGGTACAGTCTGCTTGTAAGACATATACTAAGCTAACCTGAAAAAGGCATTCCAACATATGTTAGGTGCAGACAAATACTATTTTATTCCACTTATACAAGGTCCTTAGAATAGTCAAATTCATAGAGTTAGAAAATACATAGGTAGATGCCAGGAGTAAGATTGAGGGCAGGAGGAGAAAGGGGCAACAGAGGATGAGATGGTTGGATGGCATCACCAACTCAATGGACATGAATTTCAACAACTTGGGGGAGATAGCAAGGGATAGGGAAGCCTGGTGTGCTGCAGTCTATGGGGTCACAAAGAGTCAGATAAGACTGAGCTGAATGGAGGGGCTGGGAGAAGGAATAGGGAGTTAGTGTTTAATGGGGATGGAGTTTCAGTTTAGGAAGGAGACAGATGATGGTGAGAGTTGTACAATAATGTGAATGTACTTACTGCCACTGAACTGTATGGTTAAATGTGTTTAAAATAATAAGTTTTATATTCTAGTCACAGCTACGGCTTTTCTAGTAGTCACATTATGGATGTGAGAGTTAGACTATGAAGAAAGCTTGAGCGCTGAAGAATTGATGCTTTTGAACTGTGGTGTTGGAAAAGACTCTTGAGAGTCTCTTGGACTGCAAGGAGATCAAACCAGTCAATCCTAAAGGAAATCAGTCCTGAATATTCATTGGAAGGACTGATACTGAAGCTGAAGCTCCAATACTTTGGCCACCTGATGCAAAGAACTGACTCATTTGAAAAGACTCCAATGGTGGGAAAGATTGAAGGTGAGAGGAGAAGGGGATGACAGAGGATGAGATGGTTGGATGGCATCACTGACTCAATGAACATGAGTTTGAGTAAGTTCTGGGAGTTGGTGATGGACAGGGAAGCCTGGCATGTTGCAGTCCATGGGGTCACAAAGAGTCGGACACAACTGAGCGACTGAACTAAACTGAACTAATATTATGTGAATATTCTTACAATAAATTTTTTTAAAAAAAGAATTACAGTTTCTATCTACCACCACCACTAGCAACAAAAACAGAGCTCAGAGACGTTAGGGCACTTGATTTCTGTCACACAGCCAGCAAGGGAAAAGGCTGGGATGCAAACCCAAGGATGACTCTAAAAGCAAGCTTATTGTGCTGTTATAAATAAAATGCATGTATTTCTAAATACGTACACTTTAATCAACAATAAAGAAAAACGCTTCTGCATGCTGCAATAAATAATCATTGAGCATCTGTGTGTCAGGTCCTGGGGATGATGCCCTGTGATCCTGGTCCTCATGGCCTCAGAGAGTGGGCAGTTATCACTGTGCCCAAGAAGCAGATGGGATTCCTGCAAAGCAAGAGTGCCAGGTGCGCCATCTGGTGGGAATGTGGTAGCATAGCCCGAGAGGTTCCTGATCGTCTCAGAGCCCTGCAGTGTCAGCTGTCTAGCAGAGAACCACTGCTTTTTGCAGTTAGAGGAAATGGAGATCACGGGAGAAAATGAACGTCTTGGTCACAGTCACAAAGCAGGTTATTTAACAGAGCCAAGAGTGGAACTCAGATCAGGGTCTCCTTCTTCCTGCAGCACCAGGCGAGTCCCAGGGTCCCACACTCCATGAGCATGTGGTGACACTCGTTGTAGAGACTTTAGAGATGACCTGGTCCTACACTGGCAAACATGCAGTGTCTCCTCTCTCTCCTCTTGAATTTATGGAAGATATCACCAATCAATCCTTCCCTCCAAGCCCAGGAGCTTCCTGGCAGGGCATCTTGGCGGAAAACTCCATCCAGGCCCTACAGTCAATCAGGGTAACTTGGCCCCAGAGGTGAGAAACCAACTGTGCCAAGGGCTATATAATTCCCAAGGGTGCCAGAATTTGTGGACACAGGTATCCTGCAGATCTGAGCCCATTTAAGCTCATTTAGTCTTTACTGCACAGAAAAAGAAAAAATGCAGTTGCAACTGATTAAGCATAATGGCTACTTAATCTACCCACTACAGCCTCTCCATAATCCTGCACAGTGGGGTCATAAACAGATGAGAAACCTGAGGTGGAGGGGGGTGTGGTGACCACAAGAAACAGTTGTAATCATCAACATCACTGTTGTAACCATGTTATCAGGGCCCTACACACATTATCCCACCACTTTCTTACAGCATTCCTGGGAGGAGAAGCCCATAGTTAGTCCCATTTCACACTTAGGGACCTGAGGCTCAGGGAGATGAAGCTCCTTGTCCAGGCCACACAGCTAGCAATAGGCAAAAAGAGGATTCAAACCCAGTCTGCCCAACCCCAGAGTTGGGGTATTGTAATTTCCATTTTGCTTTTGAACTATGATGTTGGAGAAGATGCTTGAGAGTCCCTTGGACTGCAAGGAGATCAAACTAGTCAATCCTAAAGGAGATCAACCTTGAATATTCATTGGAAGGGCTGATGCTAAGGCTGAAGCTCCAACACTTTGTCCACTTGATGCGAAGAATTGACTCACTGGAAAAGACCTTGATGCTGGGAAAGATTGAAGGCAGGATGAGAGGGTGAAACAGAGGATGAGATGGTTGGATGGCATTACCAACCCGATGGACATTTGTTTGAACAAGCTCTGGGAGTTGGTGATGGACAGGGAAGCCTGGCGTGCTGCAGTCCATGGGGTCACAAAGAGTTGGACACAACTGAGGGACTGAACTGAACTGAATTTCCATTTTGCCACTAGGTATGGAATTGTTTTGCCATTTTACAGTGATGCAGCTGAAGCCTGGGGCCAGCATCAAGTCCAAGCTCACTACATCACATTTGACCCTTTGGGCTGTGTTCTTGAGTTGGGAAATCTCTCTTCACAAGATTTCAGCACAGCCCTCAGCTCTGTGTCCACAACAAGGGAAAGAGGAACACAATGTTTGCAGAACTGAGCACAGACAGCCTGGGAGGTAAGTCTGCTGACCAGTCCAAGGCTTGGCTGGATGTGGTCCACCACGTACCAGGTCTAGGCTTGTGCACCTGCCCTGTGCTCTGATGATGAGACCACAGTCAGCATGAGGAACACTAGCTCCCCAAGCCTCTGGCCCTACCCCTACTTTGTTCTGGCCACGGTCACGTCAAGGACAGGGTTACAGGTCCCTGCTGAGGTGCAGGTGGGTAAACGGAGGAGGCTGACTCTGGGTGACCTGAAGCTCTCTACCAGGGCTCCCAGCCTAATGCCACATGGGCACCCATCTGTGCTTCCTGGACTGGGTGTTCTGGGTTGACATAGACCCAATGCACCAGGAATTACAACCAACTCAAACAATCAGAAACAAGGAATAAACAGGGTATTCAAGTGAGACTTTCCTGCCCCACCAACTGGCCTCGATGCGATCTGAGTGAAAGTCCTTCCCTGAGAATGCAGATGCTAGGTTCCTGTCCTTGTGAGACCTGGGCCAGTCACCTCTCTTTCCTAAACCTCAGTTTCCTCAACTGGAAAATGGGGTTTTCCAAACCTCCTTAGGGGATTGTCGGGAACACCAGTGGTGAAAGTAGACCGGCAATGTCAAGCCCAGGGCCAGGCACTGGCCTGCCCCTACTGGGTTTTGGGGTAAAGAGTGCGACTCGCTGCTGCCCCCACAGGCTGAGAGTGGGAGCAGCCAATCTCAGTGGGAGAAGATGCAGAATTGGGTGAACGCCCCAGCTCTGACCCTTCCCGTCGAGAAAGCCATCTTCCCCTTCAGAGTTTCATGTTCCTCAGTCAACAGATGAGGGCAGCAACACCCTTGCCTGGTTGCTGATGAGATGAAACCAGATGAAGCAAGATAAGCACCTAAAGGTTGTGCAGTCATGTCTAGGCAGAGATGGGGTTCCTGAGGGTGGCATGGGAGTCACAGCTCTTAGAACTCAAGGTTAAAAGTACCTTTGAGCCACCCTAGTCCAGTTTCTTCCTTTTCTGGTCAGCCATCCCGGAACCCCTGACCCTGAATATTTAGGGAGGAGCTCAGGCTTCTATAGTTTAATCAAACTTTAGATAATTTTATTTAATCTTTTGTTTTAAACAGGCATTACCAAGCAGAAAAATTTCAACAAACCTAAAAGATAGCAAATGGAAGTGGAGAATAAATTTCATTAATTCACATGGAGTTTTGGATGCTTCCTTCTCCTTCTTTGGACCATGAGCTCACTAGTCTTCCCAGCAAGGAGGTCAAGTGGAACTCCAAGTTTTTCTGTGGCTTTGGTGTTTTTTATGTTCCCGATGTGGTTAGTTGACCCTGGGGTTGTCACCTAAAGGGAGGAGGTGATGTAAGTGTTGTGTTGTGTCAGAACTTAAATGTGTTAAGTCAGGACTTACTGTGAGTTTGAATGGCAGGACCAAACTCACACTGGCTTCAAGAGCAGAGTTTTATAAAGAGGGAATGGTCTGTGCAGAGGGCCAAGGCAGCAATGATATTGGTATTTTTCTGGAAAAGAAGGAAGACAGTAGGGCCACCGAGAGAGAGGTAGGTGAGTTCGGGATGGCCGTGAGTAGATGACGTAGGGGCCATGATGGAGACTTTGGTTTAAGTTGAGTGCCTTAACTTCTGGCAGCTGCACTGAGAGTAGAGGGGTTGGGGGCAAGTGTGCAGAGGGATACTGCATATATGGGGATATATATGGAGGCAGACTATATTCACTCTCAGGAGAAACTGCTGACTCAATGGACTGGGCAGATGGCAGAGGGTGGATCCTGAGCAACCTGTCATTGCAAACATTTGTCCTGAGACTGGTTCCACTGGGAGGGAGCATTCAGACACAAGAGAAGTTTGGGAAGAATGACCTCAGTGGTCACTGACCCTGATGCTCTGGGCCACGAGCCTAGCCCCCTCTCTGTCTCCGTCTTACAGGCTGGCTGCTTTCCCTCTCTGAGCCTGACTTTCCAAGTACTGATAAAATTAAGCTTGATGATCACTATGGATCTTTCTACCAGAATACTCTCCAGTTCATCTCAGTTTTTACCCCTGCCCCCCACCCACATGACCACCATGTTGGTAGCTGGAGGCTCCATGGGGACCTGCTCTTAGCCTTGGCACAAAGTCCTCTCCATAGCCATCCAGTTCAAGCATCCTGGCTGACTTTTGCTTTGAAAGTCTCTCTGTTCACTCTGGATGGCTCTGGATCCAAAGCTTGATTCCAGGGACAGCTTCCCACCCCATTGCCACCAATATAAGTTAAGGGCCATCACCACCCAGCAGAATTCCAGGAGACCGTGCAGAGGAGCAAGGATTTTGTAAGCATTTTTCTTCAAACCTGTGGATGGTGGGTTTCCCTGTTAATGTCACTCGATATGGAGGCTGACAGAAAGTTTTGGGGACAAGAGGCATAGGGATGAAAATGAAAGTGTTAGTCCCTCAATTATGCTCTACTCTTTGGGACCCCATGGCCAGTAGCCCACCAGGCTCATCTATCCATGGATCTCTCCAGGCAAGAATACTATAGTAGTTTGCGATTTCCTTCTCCAGGGGATCTTTCTGACCCAGGGATCAAAGCCAGATCTCCTGCATTGCAGTCTTTGCCATCTGAGCCTCCAGGGAAGCCCTTTAGAAGGCTCTGGGGGCAGGAGACAGAGGGATGGGCCACTTGAATTAGCTAATATTTTGAATGGAGCAAATTAAGAAATAGATTTAATTAGGAGAAGAGTCAAATTGATGACGAATGCAGCATTATGATGAGGTGCCCATTTATTTGTTCATACTTTTATTCAGCAAACTTTATTTTGTTGGGCTGTATTAGGTACAAGTTTTTTACTATGAGTTGGGACTTCAACCATGAAATAAGTCACAGCCCCTCCTCTAAAGAATTCATAACCTGGTGGAAAATGGAGCAAAGTTGTCACTAACTGGTACCCAGGGCTCTGAACAGTGAATGAAGGCAGCAAGATGGTGGAGTGGGGCCTCCTAACCTAGACTCTGGGGAGAGATCTAGAGGACATGATGTCTTACTGAAGCTGGAAAATCAGTAAGAGGTGACTCAGCTAAAAGTGAAAAGAAGAGGGAAATGTTCCAGGCAGAGGAACCAGCATGTGCAAAGAGGGCTGACCTGGAGTCAAGCGTGACTTTTCACATAGTAGCTCCTTCATTCACTGGTTGTTTATCTCTGGGCAAGAAAGCTTCTCTAGCTTTTTGACCTGGGTTGCCCATCTGTAAGAGAGGAGATAACCACGTCCATCTTCAAGGACTGTTGAGTGTAAGAGTCATAGCTGCTCATCCACAATCCCATTTCTCTGTGGGTAATTCTCACTCCTGTTCCTCCCATGACTGTCCAGGTGTCAGGACAAGATGTTTCAACATTGGAAACTTGTTCTCTTGGGTGGCCTGCTTGCCGGGACCTCAGCGTCTCCTCTTGACAATCTTGGCAAGGATGTTCTGAGGAAGCTGAAATCTAGTCTTGAGAAAGGACTTGACGACCTTGACAGTACACTTGAAAGTGAGTCCACAACGGATGATCAGCAGCTCCCAGGAGCTTGCCTCCTAAATAATAAGCCTGTATTACCAAAGGCTGCCAGCAGGGGCTGTACTTATGGGTGGTTTACTGAGAGAACTTGTTCCTGGTTCATTTGTTTATCACTTTTCTAAAAACAGGTATTTCTTAACTGAATGTCAATTTGCATCTTATATCATGGTAAACTTTCCTAATATATTCATAGGATCAATTCCAAAAAGTGACATTTCAAAAGTTCAAAGGTATGCATATTTTAAATTACAGAACATATTGACAAACAATCCCCTATATTAATAGTTTCTCCAGTCATCTGTGAGAGTATCTTTTTTTCTACTCCTTTGGCATCATTGATTTGGACAACTGAAATTTTTTCCAGTCTCTCAGATGTAAGGTTATAATTCATCTCAGCATTTCTCTAATTATGAAAGAATTCACTCATATTGTAACTTAAATGTTTATTTAATTTGTATCATATCTTCTGCTGCATCACTCAATTTTCTTAGTAATTTGTATTAACTAATTGGAAAAGGATTCTACCTAGCCTAGATAGCTTTAAAATTACCTTCCTTTTAAGTTTATCATATTTTCTTGTAATTCTGATTTCTTGAAAGAGCTTGGTCTTCTTTTCACTTTTTGGAAACATTAATACACATTGCTAAACATTCTTTATCGGAGAAGCTAACTTCTGAAAATGACTGCCCTTCAAAACTTACCAGGGCTTGAGAGTGACTGAGTGACGGTCGCTCAGTCGTGTCCAGATCTATGCGATCCCATGGAGTATAGCCTGCTAGACTCCTCTGTCCATGGAATTTCCAGGCAAGAATACTGGCGTGGGTTGCCATTTTCCTTCTCCAGGGAATCTTCCTGACCCACAGATTGAACACAGGTCTCCTGAATTGCAGACAGATTCTTTACCATCTGAACCACCAGGGAAGCCTGGCAACTTTAAAAACACAGGAGGGACCCATGTTCCAATTTCATTGCTGATAAAACTGAGCTCAGAAGCATCTGCATCAAAGTCACCTAATAAGTTATAGGACCAGATGTACTTTCCATCTCTGCATCATTTTAACTAAGTACTGTCCATCGCAAAGCCACACTGCAGTACTTTGGTTGCATACTTTTTCTTGAGCCTTTTCTTATTCTTTGAGCTAGTGGTTTCCTTGTTGTTTCTCACTTGAATTATTTTCTATAAAGATTTTCTTAATACTTTTCAAATGTGCCAGTCTACCTCTGCCAAGTCACTTCCTCTATCAAATCCCTCTTTTCTCTGTCCATTAGGATTCTCTGTCCTTGTTCATTCTCCTCTCGGAGTCATCTCTTTCGAGGCTTTATGCAAAGCTGTCATCCAGGGACTCCGATATGCCACTTTTATAATTTAGATCCATATATTTTCTTTGGTTCTAGATTGTCCATTTCTTGTTCTATTCTAAGTTTACTTTGTTTGTATGAGCAGCTCGTTAGTGCTTCATTATTAGAAGCCAATGTGCAATCAATACCTACTGCTGCTCGGTTAGTTGATTGCTTTGTTGATGAATAATGAGTATGTATTAGCGTGAAGGCAGCATAGGAACAACAAGGTCTCCTAGCTGTGTGATTCTGATCCATTTCTTAAACTTTTGATCTTTTATTTCCTCATCTGAAAGTGCAGATATTAGTAATACCTATTCTGTGGAGTTATTACAAAGATTAAATGAAATGACATAGGCAAATAGTCTCGTTTAGTACCTGGTGCCTAGGAGCTGCTTCATAAGTTGTGATCTACACTAAATGGAGACTGTTTCGCAGCTATCTTTCAGCAATTGAAGACTGATGTCATGTTGCCCTAGGAATCCAATACTGCTGAGGAGGCCTAGAAGACCACTGAGGATACTAAGAACTTGTTGGAAGAATTCATTTCTGGAATTTTTGAAGTAGTGAACAGGCTTACAGGGTGAGTTGATTGTTCACTTGGAGATCTTTGTCCCAGAAAATAGAATACATCTCTTTGGGGACATAAGTTTAATATCAAAGACAGAAAGATGAATAAACCTTGTGTGTTCTTGCAGAGGGCTTCCCTGGTAGCTCAGCTGGTTATGAATCCACCAGCAATGCAGGAGACCCCAGTTCGATTCTTTGGTAGGGAAGATCTGCTGGAGAAGGGATGGGCTAAATATATATACACTACTATATATACAATAGAGAACTAACAAGGACAGGGAACTATACTCGGTATTTTGTAATAACCTATAAATGAAAAGAATCTGAAATAAAAATACCTCTGTATCAATATATCTGAATCACTTTGCTGCACACCCGAACCTAATGAGAAGTGAAAGTGTTAGTCGTTCAGTCATGTCTGACTCTTTGTGACGCCACGGACTGTTGCCCACCAGGCTCCTCTGTCCTTGAAATCTGTAGGCAAGAATACTGGAGTGGGTTGCTATTTCCTTATCCAGGGAATCTTCCTGACCCAGGGATCGAACTCAGGTCTCTGGCATTGCAAGCAGATTCTTTACCCTCTGAGCCACCATGGAAGCCCCACACCTGAACCTAACACAACATTGTAAAGCAACTATGTATCAGTTTAAAAAAAAAAAAAGGTGTCTCTGGCACATATTCACCCTTGAAGTCTTGAGGGAAATCACAGCTGTCTGATCCTCAGTCTGCCATGCCATCCAATGGAGAGAATCCAGCCACTGAGCAGAGTTCTCATGAGATCAAAGTAGGCAAGGTCCATGAGGCTCAACGGCTCAGCATGCCACTGGCATAGAGAAGAGCCCAGCAATGGCTGTCAGGAGGAATGACAGGGTGAATGTGGTTTTTGCACAGGGTGAATGTCAGTAACCTTCATATCCTGGATATCACATTAGAAGCGACTTCTGAACACACCACTGAAGTGAGCATCCCCATCACTGCTGAAGTCAATGTGAAACTGTGAGTATGCCTGAGGATCCAAGGTTTGGGGGATGCAGTGCAGTATGGCCAGTAGATCTCCAACCTGGAATCAGGCACTTTTCAGCCACTGCCTTAGTCTCCAAATCTGTAAAGTAAGGAGCTCTTTGCGACTCCTAAATCCAACCTATAAATGTTCTCAGAAACTTTGCCCATAACCAAATCTCTGTAAAAAAATCGTCCATGAAATATATTTCCAAAATTATAACACTTATCTAATTATAAAATTTGAGGATTGAGAAGATGTGAACACGTAACTCTTTGGCAAAGTTTCCTCCAGAATCATTTTGTCTCTCAAGATTCTCTTTAAATAGCAGTGACTAGTATGGGCCATATAGCAGTGTACATGATGTAATGAAGATCATCTGAAGATTATATATAAAATATAATTTCTAAGTATTTTAATTACTTTGAAGATCCAAAGAGAAAGGAAAATGAGGATGTGTAAAAGTGCGCTATGACTTCATCATTCGTTAGTTATGAGATCTTGAGGTAGTTCCTAAACTTTTCTATACCACATGTTTCCTCATTCTGAAAACAGAGCTAATGACTGTGCTTTTTTTTCATGGTATTGCTGTCAAGATTAAATGAATTAATCTAGGTAAAACACTTTTTTGGAAATACATAACATAACATTTTGCTTAAGAAGTGTTAACTCTTATTTTTTTTTATTCATTGGTGTGATACTCTATAGAAATTTCAAGTGAGCCAAACCTTTATGACCTGGAGAAGAAACTCCTAACTTAAGAATGTTGATTCCATAAAGAATACAGACAATATTGACATTGTCCATTTGTTGTTCAGTCACTAAGTCCTGTGAGACTCTTTGCCACCTCATGGACAGTCTTCCCTGTCCTTGTCAATAGACATCCCACATAATGTCCACACAAGACAGAGACTAAAGTGGGAAACATGACAGGACTTCTCCATCTCTGTTCACTGTAACTCTTATTCCCTACAGGCATCTTTTGGGCGAGATTGTCCACCTGGGCCTCAACTTGGTCCTCCAGTTTACTGTCAGCGTTGAAACTGATGATACTCGTGTCTCCACAGTGGGAGTGGCAGAATGCAGAAATGATCAACACAGCATCTCACTCACCATCCTGGGCAGGTCAGGTCCACACATCTCAGCAGAGCAGGGAGCTCAGAGGAGTTGGGACCCTTAATTTCAACCGTATTCCTTACCTGGGAGGGAGCAGAGTATGGTAAAGAAGAGGTCAGACTCTGGAGTCAGACTAGCTTTGCCACTAACTTGTGGTTTTGGAATCAATTTAGCCTCTAGAAGCTTCAGTTTTCACATCTGTAAACCGAGGATGGTAATAATACCTAACTCATAGCCTCCTGCTTATTTAACTTATATGCAGAGTACATCATGAGAAACACTGGGCTGGATGAAGCATGAGCTGGAATCAAGATTGCTGGGAGAAATATCAATAACCTCAGATATGCAGATGACACCACACTTATGGCAGAAAGTGAAGAAGAACCAAAGAGCCTCTTGATAAAAGTGAAAGAAGAGAGTGAAAAAGTTGGCTTAAAGCTCAATATTCAGAAAACTAAGATCATGGCATCTAGTCCCATCACTTTATGGCAAATAGATGGGGAAACAGTGGCTGACTTTATTTCGGGGGGCTCCAAAATCACTGCAGTTAGTGACTACAGCCATGAAATTAAAAGATGCTTACTCCTTGGAAGGAAAGTTATGACCAACCTAGACAGCATATTAAAAAGTAGAGACATTACTTTGCCAACAAAGGTCTGTCTAGTCAAGGCTATGGTGTTTCCAGTGGTCATGTATGGATGTGAGAGTGGACATCTTTCCTGCATCCCATTTCCATGAATGTGTCATGTTTAGGGTCTGAAACAAGGTTCCTCCTTTTCACTTTCTTAAGATTCTACTTGTCACATGTTGTTATTATATATTCAATCGCGTGTTTACTCCATTCTCTCCGCCAACCAAAAATGTGTGGAGCATCTGCTCCATGCCAGGCAGGCACCATACTGAGAGCTCTGGAGAATTTTCAGGTGACTGCTAGAACCTGCAGTCAGTTGCTTGTTTTTGTGGGGCTTAGTCTCTGGAGGGAAAAGCAGACAGGTGAGCATTCAGTCCAGCAGTTAAGAGCCCACAAGGAAAATATTTGATTGCAATCATCCTATTGCAAGGATAGCCCACCTAACAGGGTGCTATGACACAGAGCCCTCCTTTAGACAAACAGTCATGAGGGCTGCCCTTGGGAGGTGACAGTGATGTTGAGAACTGAAGGTGGAAAGGAGCTAGCCTTAGGAAAACGTGTTAATATTGGGTTGACCAAAAAGTCTTTGGGTTTTCCATAAGCTGTTACAGAAAACTGCAAACGAACCTTTTAGCCAACCCAGTATTTAGGTACCAAGAATTGCTTGTGCTTTGCTCATCATTGTGTCCCCAGTCAGGCTTGATTCTGAGCACATGTTTGGTGCTCATTAAATATGTGTTGATGAATGAATGGATGACTGGATGGATGGAAGGGTGGAAGGATGGATGGATGGATGGATGAATAGAAGAATGGACGGGTGGAAGAATGGATAACTGGATGGATCAATGGATGGATGGATGAGATCTCGGGGTTGTGATGAATCTCTCATGAGCTGCTGGGGTGGCGGTGTCATGGTGGGAGTGTCTCATGAGCTACAGCTGGTCAACCATGGGGCTCTAAGTGATGATCCCCCTGGGTGGAGGCTCAAGTCACCTGACTTCAAGGAGCTCCACCATCTTCCACCCTCTTCCCACTGCTCCTGCTTGGCTGCTCTGCCAACTTCACTGAGCTTTATCAGTTTCCTCTCTTCTCCAGGTGCACTGGACTGCTCAACGGGGTTGTGGACTTGCAATCAGTCTCGTGAATGAGGTGTTGTCCCAGGTAGCACACTATGAACTGAGTCTCCCACGGCTGGAGGTGCAGAGCCAGGCCTGGTGGGGGCAGGTGTGACTTCCCCTGGTGGGCTGTACTCTCTGGCACCTTCCTTTCTGATAGGCCAACTTCCTTTGGGCCAGCCAGTTGCTACCTGCCCACCTTTACTCAGCCTAGCCTGGGGAGGAGCTGAGCAGGGGCCTGACATGAGCTGAAATCACTGGGTTTCACACCAGAACCATTTACCATACCCGTGGACTTCCAGTTGGCCTTATAGGTAATATTTTTCTTCATTGAACACAATTTTAATTCATTTAAATATGAAAACTATACATACCTTAGTTCAGATCCATGAGCATCATATTAAAAACTGAATATACCAAATTCCAAAGATTCTATAAAGTCACTCTGGAAGGCAGATGGGAATCTGGCTTTACTAAAAAAAAATCCTCCATGTTGTTCTGTGATTTACTGAACTTGAGTCATGCTCAAACTGTGGTCCTCAGACCAGCAGTGCTGACCTCCCATGAACACACCTTAGAAATACAGACTCTTAGGTCCTATCCCAGACCTGCTGCTCAATAATTTACATTTCAACGACATCCTCAGGGAATTATAGATACACGAAATTGCAGAAAACACGAAAACACTTCTCTATGGTTCCCAGGGCCCCACTTAACTCTATAAAGTTTCAGGTTCCAGAGGTCAACGTTTCTAAGAGCATAGGGTTCTGGAATGTTAAAAGTCTAGATTCTTTAAGGTTCTAAGATGCTAATGTTCTGAGGTCTTAGGATTCTAGTGTCCTCTGGTTCTCAGATTTGGGTCTTCTAGGTTTCCATAGTTGTTTAATCCTAAGGGTCAGAAGTACTCAGGCTCCAGTACCAAGCATCTCCGTGGGGGGTGGGCAGGGTGCTCACAGCAGATAATAACCAGTCTTCTTCCTTCTCTGTCTCTCCTCTCCCTCCTCACCTCCCGACCTCATTCCTTCCTTCCCTCTCTCCATTTCTCTCTCTCTGTGACTCTCTTTCCCTCCTTGTGACCCTCAGCAGTCCACAGCCTCCTTGAAAGCCTGGATGTGAAGTATGTTAAGAAGCGCATTGGCAAGTCACAGCCCGGGGAAGGGGCGAGGGGGCTCCCTCTGCAGCCTCACACGAGGCGCGGCCACTCTGTGCCTGCTGCACTGGCAGGTCTCGTCAGGGGACCCTGGAGAAGCTCAGGACCCTTCGTCCTGAGCAAGTCTGGAGACTATGGATAGAGGGGTCCCTGCAGACTGATGGCCTCTGTGGGCCTCTGAGAGCTTCCACTGCCCTCCTTTGTCCCACTGGCAGAACCTGCTGCCCAGAATGATGTGAGAAAGAGGACGGGCCAGACCTGGGTTCAAATCCTGGGTCTGCTACTTAGCAACTATGGGGCTAGGGTCAACTGGCTCCACCTCTCTGAGCCTCGGGTTCCTCCCAGGTGAAAGGAGATTGTGAGCACTGCTGAACTGATGAGTGGATATAAAGAAAAAGCAGAAAGAGCCTAATATCCAGTAGGCATTGCTAACAAACACGGCCCTTTTCCTTTCCCTTCTTATGAGAAGCTGTGGCTTTACTTCCAGCCCCTGGGGGCTTTCCTTGACCTGGGTTTCTGGCATGACTGTGGTTGCTGGGGCTGTGGAGCAACAGAAATGGGATGAGTGACAGGATCAGGGGCCTGGAGGCAGGGCTTCTAGAAAATAGCCACAGGCCCAGTTCCTTGGGAGATCACGCTATGCTTCCTATGTACTGTCATTGGATCTTTGCAATGACCCTGTGGGGAAGGGTAGTATCATCATACCCATTTTACAGGTGCACTAACTGAGCTCAGAGAGATGGAGTGACTTGTAAGAGGTCCCATGGCTGTCAAGCCTGACCTGCTGGAGGGTGGCAGCCACTGATGTTTGATTTCTATTCAGCCCTCCATTGCTGGAGCCTGAGAACTGCTACTGATTTGTTCTTTCAGAGGAAGTTTATAAACTCCAACATGAAAATGAATGGAACAGAGGAGGAAAACGGCTGCAAAGTCTGCCTGCTGGTGAGGGCTGGCCTCTGGGCCCTGGGCTGAGGGAGGATGAACATCCCCTCCGACACACATACACACGCATGCACACACACAGGCCTGTGGAGAAGCAGAATCAAAGCTTGGCTTCTCTTCTTTCTCTAGTAGCAAACTGAACCCTGATGTTGATCATACTGATTCCTGACCCTCAATCACACTCAGACTGCACTTAATGGTTTCCTGACTGAGCCCAGAACAGTCAGACAGAGCTTTGACTGCAGTTGTTGACTGAGCTCTGACATTGGTCATGGATAGAGAGCTGTCCTGTATCTCAGTCTGAATCATTCTGATCATACACTGAGCCCTGAACACTTTCTCCTCTGGGCCCTGATCAATCTTTTCACATTGGCCATTTTGCTAAGGTGAGGGGGATGGGAGGATGAGGGGATGAGAGGGGTCAGTGCCAGGTGCCAGAGAAAGATGCCAAACCACCTGTGCCAGTCCCTCTCCGAGCCTCTGAGCTCACAGGGTTTGGGGGAGGTACTCCGGCTGCTGTGCCTGGTGAACACAGGAACCGGTAAGGTCTCCAGGATGTCCATGTCTCACACCGGGGTCCCCTTCAGGTTGGTTCCTGGGGATGTGACTGAATGTCTGTACCATGTCCCTCTGGGGCGGTCGGTGCTGCCACCATCCCCCAGGAGTGACAACTGAGCCCAGTTAAGGACACCTCTCAGATACTCCTCCTCACAGTCAGGACACCCTATGCTCTTTGCCCTCCACTCCCATAAATAAAAAGCCATTTCTGCACCTCCTGTGTGGTCCGTGGCATTCCTTCCACTGGGATTTCAGGGAAGGCGAGGTATGGGCAATCAGGGCAGCAGAGACCTGGATTCAAAGCTGGATGGGAACTTGGGGATATCCAGCCCCACCTCCTTGTCTTACAAATGGGAGCACTGAGGCCCAGGATGGGCAAGGAGGTGACCCAAAGTCCCATGGAGACAGCATCCTTCTGCTTCTGCTAACACCACCAACATGATGGAGGGTTGTCTTCACCAGCACACCTGACCTCATGACTCCCTGACAGTACACTTCTGCCAGGAGACATCGCTCTTGTCCCCATTGGACAGATTAGGAAACTGAGGCTCATAGAGGACAAGTGGACTGAGGCTCATAGAGGACTGAGGCTCATAGAGGACAGGTTCCCCTGGTGGCTCAGCTTGTAAAGAATCTGTCTGCAATGTGGGAGACCTGAGTTCAGTCCTTGGGTTGGGATGATCCCCTGTCTTGCAGAGCAGACGTTGTCTGAGAGCAATTCCACCAGAGCATGGGAAAATTAGAGTTAGGTCTGTGGGGCCAATTTGGCATCTCGTGAGTTTGGGTGTTCTCCTCCTGTGATTTCAGGGTCAGGATGAAGGTTCTCTTCACCCTCACCTCTACCTGTTTGATGGTGCCTAAAGTGCCATTCCCAAGGAATAAGACTTTTCTTTTCTGAGTATAGCCGAGTATAAAAACCTAAATTGTCTCAGGAGAGAGGAAACTAGAATTCACACCATATAGATGACTCCACACATGAAGGTTGGGAGTCAAGCAGTTCCAGATTCTAATTCTGGCTCTGCATAAAAAAGAATGAAATAATGACACTGAAAGCAACAAATGGGTGGATGTAGAGATAATCATACTAAATGAAATAAGTTAAAGAGAGAATGACATATATCATAGATACCACTAATATATGGAGTCTAAAATGTGATACAAAAGAACTTATACAAATTGGACTCTTGAACATAAGAAAACAAACTCATGATTACAAAAACAGAAAGCAGTGTGGAGGATAAATTACGAGTTTGGCATAAATATATACACACTACTATATATACAATAGACAACCAACAAGGACCTACTATATAACACAGGGAGCTATATGCAATATTTTGTAATAGTCTATAAGGGAAAAGACTCTGAAATAAAAATACTTCTGTATCGCTCTCTCTACATATACATATACATATATATACATCTGAATCATTTTGCTGTACATCTTAACCTAATAAAAAGTGAAAGTGTTGGTTGCTCAGCTGTGTCTGAGTCATTTCGACCCCACAGACTATAGCCCACCAGGTTCCTCTGTCCATGAATTCTCTAGGCAAAAATCCTGGAGCAGGTTGCCATTTCTTTCTCCATGGGATCTTCCTAACCCAAGGATTTAACCCTGGTCTCCTAATTTGCAAGCAGTTTCTTTACTCTCTGAAGCACCATGGAAATCCCACACCTGGACCTCATACAATATTGTAAAGCAACTATATATCAGTTTAAAAAAGAAAACAAAGCACATTCTGGCTCTGGCACATATTCACCCTTGAAGTCTTGAGGGAAATCACAGCTGTCTGATCCTGTCTGCCATGCCATCCAGTGGAGAGAATCCAACCCCTGAACAGGGCTCTCATGAGACCACAGCAGGCAAGGTCCATGAAGCTCAAATGCTCAGCACACCGCCGGCATAGAGAAGAGCCCAGCAATGGCTGTCAGGAGGAATGACAGGGTGAATTGTGGTTTTTGCACAGGGTGAAAATCAGTAATCTTCACATCCTGGATCTCACATTAGAAGCGACTTCTGAGAGCAGTGCTCATGTGAAAATCCCCATCACTGGCCATATCAAAGTGAAACTGTGAGTATGGCTTAGAATCCCTTGTTTGGGAGATGCAGTGAGGTATGGCCAGTAAGTCTCCAATCTGGAACCAGGCCCTTATCTAATTATAAAACTTGAGAATTGAGAAGACATGAACGCATAACACTTTGGCAAAGTTCTCTCCAGCATCATTTTGTCTCTCAAGATTCTCTTTAAAAGCAGTGACTATTATGGGCCATATAGCAGTGAACAGTATGAAATGAAGGGCATGTGAAAATTATAGGCAAAATATAATTTCTAAATGTTTTAATTACTTTGAAGGTACAAAGAGATAGGCAAATGAGGATACATAGAAGAGTCTTATAAATTAAAATGCACTATGATTTCACCATTTATTAGTTATGAGATCTTGAGGTAGTTGCTAAACTTCTCTAAACCATTTCTTCATTCAGAAAACAAAGATAGTGATAGTACTTCTTTCTCATGGAATTCCTGTTGAGATTACATGGATTAATCCAGAAAAAATACTTTTTTGGAAATACCTAACATAGTGTTTTGCTAAAGAAATGTTACATCTTTTAAAAATTTTAATTATCAGTGTGATACCCTATAAAAATTTCACATAAGCCAAATACTCTGCCCAGGAGAAAAAACCCTAATGTAAGAATGTAGACATAAAGGATACAGACTATATTGACATTGTCCATTTGTTGTTCAATGACTAAGTCTTATGCGAATCTTTGAGACCCCATGGACTGTAGCACACCAGGTTTCCCTGTCCTTGTCCATAGACATCTCATGTAACGTCCACACAAGAGAGAGACCTAAGTGGGCAATGTGAAGAGTCTTCTTCCACCTCTGTTCACTGTGAATGTATTTCCCCACAGGCCTGTGCTGGGTGAGATTGTCGACTTGGCCCTCAACTTGGTCCTCCAGTTTCAGGTCACCGTTGAAACTGATGGAGACCCTGATGTCTACAAGGTGGTCGTGGAAGAATGCAAGAACGATGAACAGAGCATCTCACTCACTGTGCTGGGCAGGTCAGGTCCCATGTCTCAGCAGAGCGGGGATCTTAGAGGAGTTGGGACCCAAAATTTCAGCCCTATTCCTTACCTGGGAGGGAGCAGAGTTTGGTAAAGAAGAGGTCTGACTCTGGAGTCAAGTTAGCTTTGCCACTAGCAACTTAGCCTCTAGAAGCTTCAGTTTTCACATCTGTAGACTGAGGATGGTAATATTACCTAGCTCATAGCCTCCTCTGTTGGCCAAATGAGAAACTGTGAGTGTTTAGCATACAGCCTGGCACATACTAAGCTCTCAGTAATGATGATATCCACGCTGACTTTCTGTCTCTTGGTTCTTCCCCTTATTGTGAGACAGGAATGCTGACCTCTCCAACCATAATTGGGGATTTCTATATTTCACCTTTCAACTTTATCTGTTTTTGCTCCATGCTTTTTGAAGCTCTGTTGTTGGATGCCAGCACATTTAACGTTGTTATGTCCACTTGAAGAACTGACCCTTCTCATATTACATAATGTCCCTCAATAATAATAATAATGATAATAATTGTAATTCACTGTGCTTACCTTCTTTCTTCTAGTTGGGAGGGACAAGAGGAGTAGTAAATGCCTACCATGAGCTCCAACTTCAGACTATCCCCAAACCATCCTCTACCCACTGAGAAATTCCAAAAATGAGATCTTGAAAACTTAGTCCTCTCCACTGAAATCACTGATCTCTGGCAACCCACCAACACTGTATCTTAAACTGTGTGCTTGGAAGAGTGTATTTAGCCCAGGGAAGAGTGTGGAAAGAGAAAGTCTGATCCTTGTCATGGCTGACAGGAGAAATGGTCTGGAAGCTGAAGGCTGAGGCAGGTTGTTCTTCCAGGGAAAATTGCCACGCCATGAGCAGAGGGTCAGTCCATCCTACCTCAATAAGGGATCTGATCACAGGTTAACTAAAAACCCCGAAACCAGCCTACCATCACTTAGAAGTCTGAGCTGTAAATCCAAATGCCTGAGCCCTGCTGGACACTGCCTTGCCCAAAGCCCCAGGGAAATCATCCTGCCTTCTAGGTCGCAGTGTCCATATCTGTGAAATGGCATTCCACTCTGCTGCTTCAAACCCTCTGGGGTTTTTTCTCTCTACTTTGGGTGGAGTCTCAGGTCCTCCCAGGGCCATCTAGGCTCTACCTGATCTGGATCCATATCTTGCCCACTCTGCCCCAGAGATGCTAACTTTGCTCTGTGCCTCGGGCAACCTCCTTCCACTCAAGACCTGTACATGGGCTGCTCAGGCACTTAGAACACCTTTCCTGCATCTTTTTCCATGTATATCTGCTCGTTTAGGGCCTGAAACGGTTCCTCTTCCTCTCCCTCATACAATTCTACTCTTACCCTTCTGAATATCAGTCAAAATTATCATTATATATTCAATTGTAGGTTTGCTTCATTTATTCTTTCAACAAAAATGTGTGGAGCATCTGTTCTATGCCAAGCAGCCACCATTCTGAGCTCTGGAGAATTTACTGGTGACTGAGGGCAAGGAGCTTGTACTTATGGAGCTTAGTCTCTGGAGGGAAGGGCAGACAGGAGAGCATTCAGTCCAACAGTAACAAGCCCAGAAGGAAAATATTAGTTGTAGTCATCCCTGGGCAGGAAAGCACACCTAACAGAGTGTTATGCCACCAAGCTCTCCCATAGGCAATCAGTCACGAAGGCTGCCCTGAGAGCTGAGGGTGGGAAGGAGCCAGGCTTAGGAATATGTGTTCATACTGGGGTGATCAAAGAGTCTTTGGGTTTTTCATTAGCCTATTACAGAAAACTCCAAACGAACCTTTAAGCCAACCAAATATTTAAGTACCACATTAGGAACTGCTTGTGCTTTGTTCCTCCCTGTGTTCCCAGACAGGCTTGGTTCCAGGCACATAGTTAGTGCTCTATAAATATGTGCTGACTAATGAATGAATGGATACTAGATGACTGGATGGACAGAAGAATGAATGGATGGATGAAAGAATGGGTGGGTGCATAGATGGATGGATGGAAGAATGGATGGTTGGATTGATTGATGGATGGATGGATGGATAGAAGAATGGATGGATGGATAACAGAATGAATGGATGGATGGATGAGTTCTCAGGGTTGTGATGAGACTCTCATGAGCTATTGGTGTGGGCCGCTGGTCAACCATGGGGTTCTAAGTGATGATCTCCCTGGTAGAGGCTCAAGTCATCTGACTTCACAATGCCCCATCATCTTCCATCCTCTTCCCATTGCTCTTGCTTGGTTCCTCCACCAACTTCACTGAGCTTTACCAGTTTTCTTTCTTCTCCAGCCACATTGGACTGCTCAATGGGGTTCTAAACTTTGCGACCAGCCTCGTGAATGAGGTGCTGACCCTGGTAACACAGTATGAGGTGAGTCTTCCACTCCTGGAGGTGCAGAGCCAGGCTTGGTGGAGGCAGGTGTGACTTTCCCTGCCAGGCTGTACTCTCTGGGCACTTTCCTTTCTGAGGGGCTAACTTCCCTTTGGGCTCTGAGTTGCTACCTGTTCCTCTTCACTCAGCCTGGCCTGGGGAGGAAGGTGAGCAGGAGCCCGAAATGAGCTGAAATCACTTGTCCTATACTTGAACGATTTACCATACCCATGAACTGCCAGCAGGCCTTTTAGCTAATATTTTTCTTAATTCAGGACAATTTTAATTAATTTAAATACAAAGCTATACATACCATAGTTCAGATTTATATGGATCATATAAAAAAAATATGTGCCTTGTACCCCAAATTCCAAAGATTCTGTATTAGTCACTCTGGAAGGAGGCTGAGAATCTGGCTTTATTTAAAAAAGAAAAATCTTCCATGCTGTTCTGTGATTTACTGAACTTGAGTCACTGCGAAAGTGTGTTCCTCAGACCAGCAGCACTGACCTCCCACAGACACTCATTAGAAATGCAGACTACAGGTCCTACCCAAGATCTGCTGCTCAATAATTTGCATTTAAGCCACCTCCTCAGGAAATTATAGGCACACAAAATTGTGAAAAACACAAAACCATTTCCCTATAGTTCCCAGGGCCCCATTTAACTCTATTAAGTTTCAGATTTAGAGGTCAATGTTTCTAGGAGCACAGGGTTCTGGAACGTTAAAAGTCTAGATTCTTTAAGGTTCTAGGATTCTAATATTCGGAGGTTTTAGGAGTCTAGTGTTGTCTGGCGCTCAGATTTTGGCCTTCTAGGTTTTCACTGTTTTAGAATCCTAAGGGTCAGAAGTTCTGAGATCCCCAATACTGAGCATCTCTCTGGGTGGTGGGCAGGGTGCTCACAGCAGATAATAATCAGTCTTCTTCTCCCATTTCTCCTCTTCCTCCTCACCTCTTGACCTCTTTCCTTCCTTCCCTCTCTCTTTCCATTTCTCTCTTTCTGTGTCTCTTTCCCTCCTTGTGACCCTCAGCTGTGCCCAGCAGTCCGCAGCCTCCTTGAAAACCTGGATGCGGATTATGTTAAGAACCGCATAGGTAAGTCACAGCCCGGGGAAGGGGTGAGGGGGCTCCCTCTGCAGCCTCACACGAGGCGCGGCCACTCTGTGCCTGCTGCACTGGCAGGTCTGGTCAGGGGACTCTGGAGAAGCTCAGGACCCTTCGTCCTAAGCAAGTCTGGAGAGGGGTCCCTGCAGACTGATGGCCTCTGTGGGCCTCTGAGAGCTTCCACTGCCCTCCTTTGTCCACTGGCAGAACCTGCTGCCCAGAATGATGTGAGAAAGAGGACGGGCCAGATCTGGATTCAAATCCTGGGTCTGCTACTGAGCAACTGTGGGGTGGGGGTCAGCTGGCTCCACCTCTCTGAGCCTTGGGTTCCTCCCAGGTGAAAGGAGATTATATCAGCCAAGCAGATGAGTGGATTTAAAGAAAAAGCAGAAAGAGCGTAATATCCAGGAGGCATTGTTAATAAACACCACCCCTTTCTTTTCCCTTCTTATGATGCGCTGTGGCTTTACCTCCAGCTCCTGGGGCCTTTCCTCGATCTGGGTCTCTGGCATGACTGTTACTGGGGCTGTGGGATAACAGAAATGGGATGAGTGACAGTGTCAGGGTCCTGGGGGCAGGCCTTCTAGAAAATAGCCACAGGCTCAGTTCCTTGGGTTATCACTCTGTGCTTCCTAAGCACTATGTCTTTGGATCCTTGCAATGACCCTGTGGGGATGGGTAATAGCATCATACCCATTTTACAGATGAACTAACTGAGGCTCAGAGAGATGGAGTGACGTATTAGAGGTCCCACGGCTGTCCCGCTGGAGGGTGGCAGCCACTGGTGTCTGATTTCTATTTGTGTTCCAGTGTTGGAGCCTGACTCCTAATGATTTGTTCTTTCAGAGGAAGTTTATAAACTCCAACACAAAAATGAATAGAACAGAGGAGGAAATCCACTGCAAAGCCTGCCTGCTGGTAAGGGCCTGGCTCTGGACCCTGGGCTGAGGGAGGATGGGCACCCTCCTGACACACACAGACACACACACACACACGCAGCAGCCTGGGGAGAAGCAGAAGCAAAGCTTGGCTTCTCTTCTTTCTCTAGTAGCAGGCTGAGCCCTGATGTTACCGAGTCCTGACCCTAACTCACACACTCAGACTGCACTTGATTCTGTTCCCTGACTGAGCCCAGAACACAGTAGTTGACTGAGCCCTGAGGCTGGTCATGGGCAGAGACCTAACCTGCATCTCAGTCTGATCAATTATGACCATACGCTGAGCCCTGAACCCTGACTCATCATGGCCCCTGCCCAGTCTTTTCACATCAGCCGTTGTTAGGTGAGAGGGTGGAAAGGTGAAGGGATGAGGAGGGGTCAGTGCCAGGTGCCAGAGAAAGACCCCAAACCACTGGTGCCAGTCCCTCCCCCATCCTCAGAGCTGGCAGGGTTTCGGGGAAAGCACTCTGGCAGCCATGCCTGATGAACGCAGGAGCCAGTAAGGGCCGCGGGGTGTCCATGCCTCATACCGGCTCTCCTTCCAGATTGGTTCCAGGGGACATGACTGAATCTCTGACCCGTCTCCCTCTGGAATGATCGGTCCTGCCACCATCCCCCAGGAGTGACAACTGAGCCCAGTCAAGGACACCTCTCAGATACTCCTCCTCACAGTCAGGACACCCTATGCTCCTTGTCCTCCACCCCCAGCAATAAAAAGCCATTTCTGCACCTCCTGTGTGGTCCGTGGCATTCCTTCCACTGGGATTTCAGGGAAGGCGAGATATGGACAATCAGGACATCAGAGACCTGGAATCAAAGCTGGATGGGAACTTGGGGATATCCAGCCCCACCTCCTTGTCTTACAAATGGGAACACTGAGGCCCAGGCCAGGATGGGCACGTGGAGACAGCATCCTTCTGCTTCTGCTAACACCACCAACATGATGGAGGGTTGTCTTCACCAGCACACCTGACCTCATGACTCCCTGACAGCACCCTTCTACCAGGAGACACAACTCTTGTCGGAAACTGAGGCTCATAGAAGATAAGAGACTCATTGAGGTGACAGCGTAGTAACTGATAGGACTAGGATTTAAACCCATGGCTATGGGATCCCTTGCTCAGAGAGGTGACATCCCATCTTCCAGTACTCAGCCACCTCTTCCCAGCGCCCAGCAGGTCCCGCTGTCCTGGCCTTGATCTCTCCCGCAAAGGACTGATGAGGTCCTTTCATGGCCCTTCTGTCTCCTCAACTTGCAAGCCCTCAGCTTCCCCTTGGCCTTGGAGTGGGGAGCAGAGCACCCCTTACTTACAGCTGCATCACCACTGCAGAAGACTGACCCGGGCTATCTCCTCAGGGTCCCCCAGACTCCCCTTTCCAGGAGGCCATCTGATTTTCCTGCCAAGAGGGCCAGGAAACATCTCCCCATTTTCCCAAGGAGCCATCTCAGTGCTGTGTGCAATTCTGTGCGGGAAGAACCACCGTCGTCCTCATGGGAGACTCGGGGTAAGAGAGGCCGGGGTCACACAGAGGTCTGTAGAGGTGGCCACTACACTCAAGGCCCTTCTGTCTGAAGGATGTCCCACAAGGTCAAACCACTGTAGGGGTCCTTGAGCCCCTGGGGCAGCGCGGGGCCTTTGACCAGCTCTCTCAGGAGACATCAGTTCAGGCTGTGCCAGGGACTGCTGACACAGTGTGAGGTCAGAGGTTGGGCAAAGCTGAGCATGCCTTGGCCTCTGCTGTTGCCAGCTGTGTGACCCCAAGCAACTTACTTAACCTCTCAGAACCACAGTCTCTCACCTCCCCAGTGGAGTTAACAGTGAAACCTCCCTAGTTGTGTTGATGTGAGAATTCAACGAGCCAATGAGTGGAAAGCGCTTCACCAGAGTCTGAAATTGGTGTGCGCAAGATGAATGTCACCCTCTATAGACTGGGATTACTGCCAACAGTGTCGAGAAACCATGTCTAGAATCTTTATACGCTGTATCTCATTAGATTCTGACTTTTACTGAGTGATGCGGTGAATGGTTCTTGAGGAGTGTGTGGCAAGTGAATCTCCAGAGGAGAGGCGAAATGATTTCTCCAGGGTCCCACAGCTGGTCAGAGGCAAAGCTAGAATTCATGTGAAGTCGATGGCCTCCAAATCTTGTTCTTCTCCTACTGGCCATAGCAAAGGGATGAGAGTTTTCCTTTCTGTCTGTGTTTTGTGACAATTCCAACTCCCACAGAAGTACACAAGGAGGTCTCACAACTCAGAGCTTCTCTTGAGTGGTAGCCCACTTGGGTCAGGGCTGAGCCTCTGTCCAGGCTGATCCTCTTGGTCATCATTCCTTCCCCCTCCAGCTTCTCAATTCTCATCAGCCCTAAGACTCTGCTCAGGAGCTGTCTCCTGGTAAGTGGGGGGCCACTCCACAATATTTCCCCAACAAAGAGACCATGTTTTCTAGCTGATACATCTACCCAAACTCCCTTGTTATCATTGTCCCAGACAGACAGAGGGTTCAGGAAGTGTCAGTTCTCATGATTATGGTTTGCATTTTTTAATCATCTTTTCCCCCATTTTTAGTGAGAAATAGTTGACATTCATCACTGTATAAGCTGAAAGCAACAGTTTGATTTCTGTGTGTTCCAGTTCCAGTTCAGTCGCTCAGTCGTGTCGGACTCTTTGCGACCCCATGAATCGCAGCACGCCAGGCCTCCCTGTCCATCAGCAACAGGGCATGGCAACCCACTCCATTATTCTCTGGCCTGGAGAATCACAAGGACTGAGGAACTTGGCAGGCTACACTCCTTAGGGTCGCACAGAGTTGGACACAACTGAAGCAACTTAGCACTCATGCACTTGGGATTCTTCTCCCAAGTGTGCTGTGAAGGTGCCGTGGGACCATGTGAGCAGGCCCCTGATACACAGTCACACCAGTGATGATGATGCTATGATCCTCGTGTCTGGTCACTTCACTCCTCTCCACCTCAGTCTCCCATCTGTACATGACCCCACTGCACAGGATTATGGAGAGAATGAACTGATGAGATCAAACATCCAATGTTTTATGCTTCATCAATGGCAACTACATTTCCTATTTTGTGTGCTGTAAAGACCACACGAGCTATATGGGCTCAGACTTCTAGTACACTTGTGTCTACATATACTGTCTCCCTTGGTGGCTAGTTTTTGAGGGGTACATTTCTCGTTCAGCCTCAGCTGCCCATCCAGGAATGAGTTAGAGACTCTAAGACCAATGGTATGCAGTACACCTCACTGATTGTAGGGACTGGATGGAGCTTTCTGCAGAGAAGCCCTCCCAAGCAGTCCTGGGCTTTGAGGGCAGGATTGATTAGTGATGTCTGCCCAAGTTCAGAGGGGAGAGTGGAACGACTGCATGTTTGCCAGGGCAGAATCAGGTCATGTCTCCGTTTCCTCCAACTACAAAATCATCAGCTTCTCTGCTACACAGCTGACCCCTTGGGTCTTTGAGAGGTAGTCAGGAGCAAATGTGGGCTACTTGCTACATTCCCACCAGGTGGAGCAGTGCGCATAGCGGAGAACACTCAGACCAGCCTGGCCCATGGTCTAAAGCACGCACACACCCGTGGTCACCTGAACAGAGAGGGACCAGATAAGGGAGGGGTGGGTCCTAACGCAGCAGAAGTGCCCAGTGTCTGGGGAGAGGCAGATGTGCACAGAAGGTACTTGAAACAGAGCGGTGTAGCTCTCCCTCAGGGAAGTCAGCCGTGGGCAGTGTCCCTGACCTCTGTGCTATATGAACACAGACAACAACACGCCAGGGAGCATTTGTTTATCAGCTACGATCACAAGGCATTGTTATGACACAGGGGACATGTCAGGGACCAGAACAGACAAGATCCCTGCCTTGTGAGGCTCCCACTCCAGCGGAAGAGCAAGGAGAGCACATTTCTAGGGACTGTGTGTCTGGGTTTATACATTTTAACTTGTGTACCCTTCAGACTGATTCAGTATTTCCAGGTGAGTTAGCTGAGTTACGAGAGGCAAAGTTCACAAGGCAGAGCTAGGATGTGAATCCAGCTCCATCATACTTCCAAGAAGTGCACAAACTCACCCTTGTCACCCTCCCTGTTTTCCTAGGCTCCTGAATGATGTCTTTGGTCACCACTCCCTACTGTTGATTGCAGTAATAGTAATGACAATGATGGCTATTATTCATGGAGCACCTTATCTATGAAGTTAGCCTGGGCTCTCTACTGACATTTCCTCAGTTAGTTCCCCAGGCAGCTCTTCTAAGGCAACCAGAATGTCCTAGGACATTCTATTTCTGACTTCATGTTTAAAAGAAGAAAAAAAGTAGAGCTCAGATAAGTCAGGTCACTTGCTTGCTGTCACACAACCAACAAGGGAAAAGTCTGGGGTGCACACCTAAGGATGAGTCTAAGAGCAAGCTTTTTGTGCTGTTATATTTATTTATTTTTTTTTTAATTTTTTATTTTTTTAATTGTTTTTGCCATACATTGTCATGATATCACCATGGGTTTACATATGCTTCCCCTCCGGAACCCCCCTCCCTCTTCCCTCCCCCCCCCGGGGAAATCTCCCTGCACCAGCCCCGAGCATCAATCCTGGGCTGGCGATTGATTAGATATATGATAATTAACATGTTTCAATGCCATTCTCCCATATCATCCCACCCTTGCCTTCTTCCACAGAGTCCACGAGTCTATTCTATACATCTGCGTTCCTTTTGCTGTCTCGTATGTTGGGTTCTCGTTACCGTCTTTCTAAATTCCATATATATGCGTTAATATACTGTATTGTTGTTTTTGCTTCTGGCTTACTTCACTCTGGATAATGGGCTCCAGTTTCGTCCATCTGAGTAGAATTGCTTCAAATGAATTTTTTTTTAATGCTGAGTAATATTCCATTGTGTATATGTACCACAGCTTTCTTATCCATTCGTCAGTTGATGGGCATCTAGGTTGCTTCCATGTCCTGGCTATTGTAAACAATGCAGCGATGAACATTGGGGTACATGTGGCTCTTTCAATTCTGGTTTCCTCGGTGTATATGCCCAGCAGTGGGATTGCTGGGTCATATGGCAGGTCTTTGTGCTGTTATAAATAAAATGAATGGATGTCTAAATATGTACACTTTAATTAATCAGTAATAAAGTAAAATGTTTCTACGGGTGAGATAATGAATGTTTCTTGAGCATCTGTGTATCAGGTCCTAGGGATGATGCCCTCTGGTCCTAGCCCTCATGGTCTCAGTGAGTAGGCAGTTATCTCTCTGCCCAAGGAGCAGGTGTGATTCCTGCAAGGCAAGAGTGCCGGGTGCTCCATCTGGTGGAATGTGGCAGTGAAGCCCCAGATGTTCCCTATCACCTCAGAGCCCTGAAGTGTCACCTGTTTAGCAGAGAACCACTGCTCATTTTGTAGTTAGAGGAAACAGAACCGCTGTGAGGAAACAAATGTCTTGGTCGGAGTCACAAAGCAGGTTATTAAAGAGCCAAGACTGGAACCAGATCCAGGTCTCCTCCTTCCTGCAGCACCAGACAAGTTTCTGGGTCACACCCTCCATGAACATGTGGCGTCTATATGCCCACCACTGGCTGCAGGGCCCTTAGAGACGACCTGGTTCTGCACTGGCAAACATGCAGTGTCTTCACTCTCTCCTCCTGAATTTGTGGAAGACGTCACTAATCAATCCTTCCCTCCAAGCCCAGGAGTTTCCTGGGAGGACATTTTGGCAGAACGCTCTATCCAGGCCCTACAATCAATCAGAGTCTTACATGAGACTCCCTAACTTGATCTCAGAAGGGAAACTGGGGCAGAATGAGGAATCATCTGTGCCAAGGGCTATATCTCAGCACCCAAGGGTGCCAGAATTTGTGAACATAGGTATATTGTAGATCTAAGACCATTTGAGCTCATTAGTCTTACTACATGCAAAAATAAGAAATGCAGTTGCAACTGATTAAGCATATTGGCTGCTTAATCTACTCACTACCACCTCTCCATAACTATGCACAGCAGGGTCATAAACAGATAAGAGACCGGAGATGGAGGGGAGTGAGGTGACCAGATACCAGCAACAATTATAATCATCAACATCACTGTAGTAACCACATATCAGGGGCCTACACACAACATCCCACCACTTCTCACAGCAGCCCTGGGAGGAGAGGGCCATAGTTAGTTCCATTTCGCACATAGGGGACCTGAGGCTCAGGGAGATGAAGTTCCTTGCCCAGGCCACACAGCCAGCAACAGGCAAAAAGAAGGGTCTAACCCAGTCTGCCCAACCCCAGAGCTGGGGTATTGTAATTTCCATTCCACCACTAGGCATGGAGTTGTCTCAACATTTTCCAATGAGGCAGCTGTAGCCTGGGGCAATATCAGGTCTGAATTCACTACATCACACTTGGGCCCCCGGGCTGTGTTCCTGATTCAGGGTAACTCTATGCACAAGATTTCTGTACAACTCTCAGCTCCGTGCCCATATCAAGGGGAAGCAGGGCCTCAGATGTTTGCAGAACTGGGTACAGACAGCCTGGGAGGTGAGTCTACTGACCAGTCCAAGGCTCTGCTGGATGGGGTCCTCCATGTCCAAGCCCCAGGACTGGGCACTTGACCTGTGCTCTGATGATGGGACCACAGTCAGCATGAAGAACATTAGCTACACAAGCCTCTGGAACTACCCCACGTTCACTTTGTTACAGGGCTACAGGTCCCTGCTGAGGTGCAGGTGGCCGAATGAAGGAGACTGACCTTGGCTGACCTGGAGCTCTCTTTCAGCGCTCCTAGCCAAATGCCACGTGGGCACCCATCTCTGCTTCCTGGACTGGGAGTTCCTCATTGACATAGACCCAATACACCAGGCATTACAACCAACTCAAATAGCAGAGGTCAAGGAATGAACAGGATACTTAAGTGCAAGGACTCTCCTGCCCCACCAGATGGCCTCAATGTGATCTGAGAGAAAGGTCCTTCCTGGGGACCCAAATGCTGGGTTCCTGTCCTGGTGAGACCTGGACCACTCACCTCCTTTCCCTGAACATCAGTTTCCTGAATTGGGGAATGGGGTTTTCCAAACCTCCTTAGGGGGTTGCCATGAGCACCAGTGGTGAAAGTAGACCTGCACTGCCAAGCCCATGGCCAGGGTACTGCCCTGGACCTACTGGATTCTGGATACTGGGGCCAAAGAGTGAGACTTTCTGCAGTCCCCAGAGACTGAGAGTCAGAACAGCTGGTCTCAGTGGGAGAGGATGCAGAACTGGCTGCACTCTCCAGCTCTGCCCCTTCCCATCTGTGTGGCCTTGAGGAAGTCATCCTCCCCTTCTGAGCCTCATGCCCCAAAGTCAAGATAAGGACAGTAACATCCCTGCCTGGTTGCTGATGAGGTGACACAAGATGAAGCAGGATAAGCACCTAGGGTTGTGCAGTCATATCTAGGCAGCATTGGGGTTCCAGAAGATGGCGTGGGAATCACAGCTCTTAGAACACAAAGTAAAGAACCTGTGAGCCGCCCTAGTACAGTTACTTCCAATTCTGGCCAGCCACCCCAGAGTTTCTGACCCTAAGTATCTAGGAAGGAACTCAGGCATCTATTTTTAAACAAACTTATTAGAAAAACTGGAAATGGAACTTGCATACAAACCTGCAAACCCACTACTGGGAATACACACAGAGGAAACCAGAATTGAAAGAGACATGTGCAGCCCAATGTTCACTGCAGCACTGTTTACAGTAGCTAGGACATGGAAATAACCTAGATGTTCATTGGCAGAAAAATGGATAAGAAAGTGTGGTACATATACACAATGGAATATTGCTCAGCTATAAAAAATGTATTTGAGTCCGTTCTAATAAGGCAGATGAAACTGGAGTCTATTATACAGAGTGAAGTAAGTCAGAAAGAGAAGCACCAATACAGCATATTAAGGCATATATACAGCATTTAGAAAGATGGTAACGATGACCCTATATGCAATATAGCAAAAGAGATACAGATGTAAAGAATAGATTTTGGGACTCTGTGGGAGAAGGTGAGGGTGGGATGATTTGAGAGAATAGCATTGAAATATGTATATTACCATATGTGAAATAGATGACCAGTGCAAGTTTGATGCATGAAGCAGGGCACCCAAAGCCAGTGTTCTGGGACAACCCAGAGGGATGGGATGGGGAGTGGGGTGGAAAGGGGGTTCAGGACAGAGTTAGGAACACATGTACACCTATGGCTGATTCATGTCAATGTATGGCAGAAACCGCCAGAATATTGTAAAGTAATTAGCCTTCAATTAGAATTAATTAATTTATTAAAATTATTTAATCTATTGTTTTATAAAGTGATTGCCCAAGAAGAAAATTTCAACAAACCAAAAGACATGAAGTGGAAGAGGAAAATAAGTGGGTTCAACTCATGTGTAGCTTTGGATGTGTCCTTCTCTTTCTCTGGACCATAGTATCCCAGCAAGGAGGTTGAGTTGAACTCTAAGCTCTCCTGTGGCTTTGATGTCTGTTATATTTCCAATGTGGTTATTTGAACCAGGAGTTGTCGTGTAAAGGGAGAAGGGGATGTGAGTATACAAATATGTTAAATCAGAACTTAATGTGAGTTTGAATGGCAGGAACAAACTCACACTGGCTTCAAGAGGAAAGTTCTGTCAAGACGGAATGGTCTGTGTGGAGGGCCAAGGCATCAATGATGTTGATATTTTTCTGGAAAAGAAGGAAGACAGTAGGCCCATGGAGAGAGAGGTAGGTGAATTCGGGGTGGCAGTGAGTAGATGGCACAAGGGATATGTTGGGGACTTTGGTTTAAGGTGAGTGCTTCAAATTTTGAGAGGGATGATGCATATATGGGAATATATATGGAGGCAGACTATATTCACTCTTAGGAGAAACTCTACTGACTCAATGGAGTAGGCAGATGGCAGAGGGTGGATCCTGAGCAAACTATCATTGCAAACATTTGTCCTGAGACTGGCTCCACTAAGAGGGATGTTATGGAGAGCATTCAGACACAAGAGAAGGTTTGGGAAGAATGACCTCACTGGTCACTGACGCTGATGCTCTGGCCCCATCTCTGTCCCCATCTTACAGGCTGGCTGCTTTCCCTCTCTTAGCTGAGTTTCCAAACGCTGATAAAATTAAGCTGGATGATCACTTTGGATCCTTCTACCACAATATTCTCAATTCATCCATGCTAAATTTTTTCCCTAGCCCTTCACCTGTATGATCAACATCTTTGTAGCTTCAGGCTCCATGAGAACCTACTCTTAGCCTTGGCACAAAGTCCTCTCTATAGCCATCCAATTCAAGCATTCTGGCTGACCTTTGCCTTGGAAGTCTCTCTGTTCACTCTGGACAGGGGTTAGTTTCACTGGAGTCTCCTTGATGGCTCCAAACGCAGAGCTTGTTTCCAGGGGCAGCCTCCCACCCCATCACCACCAATAAAAGGGCCATCACCACCCAGCAGAATTCTAGGAGACTGTGCAGGGGATCAACGATTTTGTAAATATTTTTCTTCAAATCGGTGACTGCTGGGTTTCCCCTTTAGTGTTACTCCCCATGGAGTCCTACTGAAGGCTTTGTAATAGGCATAGGGATGAAAGTGAAAGTGTTAGTTGCTCAATTGCGATCAACTCCTTGAGACCCCATGGCCAGTAGCCCACCAGACACCTCTGTCCATGAATTTCTCCAGGCAAGAATACTGGAGCGGTTTGCCATTTCCTTCTCTAGGGGATCTTTCCGACCCAGGGATTGAATCCATATCTCCTGCATTGCAGTCTTTACCATCTGAGCCACCAGGGAAGCCCTTCAGAAGGTCCTGGGGGCAAGAAGCAGAGGTGTGGAGCTGCTTGAGTTAGCTAATATTTTGAATAGTGCAAATTAAGAAATATATTAAATCAGGAGAAATGTCAAATTGATGAGGAATGCAAGGTCATGATGTGGTACCCCTTATGTGCACATACGTTTATTCAGCAAAATTTACTTTGTTGTACTATACTAGGTACTTGGTAAAGAATTCACCTGCCAATGCAGGGGACATAAAAGACATGTGTTCGGTTCCTGGTTTTGGAAGATCTCCTGGAAGAGGGCACACCACCCACTCCAGTATTCTTGCCTGGAGAATCTTTTGGACAGAGGAGCCTGGCAGGCTACAGTCCATGGTGTCACAAAGAGTTGGACACGACTCAGTGATTAACACTAACACTGTACTGGGTGCAGGGTTTTTTTTTTTTTTTTTTTTTTTTTTTACTATAAGCTGGGATTTCAACCATGAAAAAAGTCACAATCCCTCCTCTAAGGATTTCACAGCCTGGGAGGAAAGACAGGCAATTTATCGCTGATTAGTACCCAGGACTCTGAATAGTGAATGAAGGCAGCAAGATTGTGGAGTGGGGCCCCCTAACCTAGACTCCGGGAAGAGATCCAGAGGACATGATGTCCTTCTGAAGCTGGAAAGTTAGTAAGAAGTGACTCAGCTAAAAATCAAAAGAAGAGGAAAATGTTCCAGGCAGAGAAGCCAGTATGTGCAGAGGATCTTTAGTAAAGAGAACTGACTTGACTTTTCACATAGTTCCTTCATTCACTGGTTGTTTATCTCTGGGCAAGAAAGTTTCTCTAGTTTTCTGACCTGGGCTGCACATCTGTAAGAGAGGAGAGAACCACGTCTATCTTCAAGGAATGTTGAGTGTGAATGTGATAGGTGCTCATCCAAGATCCTGTTTCCCTGTGGGTAATTCTCATTCCTGTTCCTCCCGTGAGTACACAGGTGTCAGAACAAAATGTTTCAGCTTTGGAAACTTGTATTCTTTTGCAGACTGCTTGCTGGGACCTCAGCATCTCTTTGTGACATCTTGGCAAGGATGTTCTGAAGAAGCTGAAGTCTGATCTTGAGAAAAGACTTGTCAACCTTGACAGTACACTTGAAAGTGAGTCCACAACACTGTCATGACCAGTGACACCTAGGAGCTTGCTTCCTAAATATTATGCCTGTAGACTAACTGGTACCTGTTTCATTTGTTTATTATTTTTCTAGAAACAGGCATTACTTAACTGAATATCACTTTGCATCTTATATCATGGTAAACTTTACTAATATATTACTAATAAACTTTAAGATAAATTCCTAAAGGTGACATTTCAACAGTTCAGAAAGTATGCATATTTTAAATTACAGTACAGCTTGACAAATAATTCCCTATGTTAATAGTTTCTCCAATCATCTGTGACAGTATCTTTTTTTCTGCTCTCTTGACAGCACTGGTTTGGACAATTGAAATTTTTTCCACTCTCACAGATGAAAGGTTATAATTCATCTCAGTATGTCTCTAATTATGAAAGCATTAGCTCATTTTTTCATGGTTGATTAGCCATTTATATATTGTAACTTAACTATTTAATTTATATTTGTAGCACATTCTTCTGTTGGGTCATTTAAACTCATTGTAATTTATATTAACTAATTGGAAAAGGATTCCTACTCAGCTTAGAGAGCTTTAAAATTACCTAACTTTCTAGTGAATATTCCCTTGTAATTCTGATTTCTTGAAAGAACTTGGTCTTCTTTTCACTTTTTGGAAACATTAGCAGCACAGTGATAATCATTCTTTGTATGAGAAGCCAACTTTTGAAAATGACTGCTCTTCAAAATTTGCCAGGGCTTGCGAGTGACTGTATGATAGTTGGTCAGTTGTATCCAACTCTTTGTGACCCCATAGCCTGTAGCCTGCCAGGCTCTACTGTCCATGGATTCTCCAGGCAAGAATACTGGACTGGGTTGCCATTTCCTTCTCCAGAGGATCTTCCAGACCCAGGGATTGAACCCAGGTCTCCTCCATTGGAGGCAGATTCCTTACCATCTTAGCCACCAGAGAAGCCCAGCAACCTGAAAGATACAGGAGGGACCCACTTTCCAATTTCTACTGATAAAACTGAGCCCAGAAGCAGAAGTGTCTACATCAAAGTTACTTGGTAAGTTATAGGAAGTTATAGGACCAGATAGTCTCCATCTATGCATCATTATAACTAGGTACTGCCTATTGCAAAGCCACAATGCAGTACTTTGATTACATACATTTTCTTGCAGCCCTTCCTTATTCCTTGAGCTAGTTGTTGCCTTGTTGTTTGTCATTTAAATTATTTTCTATAGATATAGCCCTAATGGACAGAGAAAGAGGGATTTGATAGAGCAAGTGACATGGCAGATGGCCATTCTACATCTGCCATGTCACTTGCTCTATCAAATCCCTCTTTCTCTGTCCATTAGGGCTATCTGTCCTTGTTCTCCTGTATCTCTTTCTAGGCCTCATGCAAAGCTGTCATTCACAGACTCCTCTTTGCCACTTTCATGATTTACATCTGTATTTTTTCTTTGATTCTAGATGTTCCAATTCTTACTCTCTTCTAAGTTTATTTTGTTTGCATGAGCAGCTCATTAGTGCTTCACTACTAGATGCTGATGTACAGTCAAAACCTATTGCCTGCTCAGTGGGTTGATTGCTCTGTTGATATATAATGTTTATATATTAGCGTGACGGCAGCATGGAGAGAGCAAGGTCTCCTAGCTGTGTGACTTTGATCCATTTCATAAACTTTTGATATTTTATTTCCCCATCTGAAAATGCAAACATTTGTAATACCTACTTTGTGAAGTTATTAAAAGATTAAATGAAATAACACAGGTAAACTGTCTCAATTAGTACCTATGAGCTGCTTCTTAACTTGTGTATCTCACTAAATGGAGACTGTTTTTGCAACTATCTTTCAGCAGTTGAAGACTGATTTCACATTGCCCCAGGAATCCAATACTTCTGAAAAGGTCCAACAAGAAGGCTGAGGAATCTAAGAACTTATTGGAACAACTCATTTTTGGAATTTTTCAAGTAGTGTACAGATATAAGAGGTGAGTTAATGTTTCATTTGGAGATCTTTGTTCCCAGAAAAGAGAATAGATCTCTTTGGAGACATAAGTTTTACATGATAGACAGAAAGTTGAATAAACCTAGTATGTTCTCACAGAGGGTTTCCCTGGAGCTCAGCTGTTTAAGAATTAGCCTGCAATGCAGGAGACTCCAGTTCGATTCCTGGGTGGGGAAGATCCACTGGAGAAGGGATAGGCTACCCATTCCAGGATTCGTGGGGTTCCCTGGTGGCTCAGCTGGTAATGAATCCACCTGCAAAGCGGGAGACTGGGGTTTGATACCTGGGTTGGGAAGATCCCCTGTTCTTGCAGAGCAGAAGTGGTCTGAGGTCAACTCTACCAGAGCATGGGAAAATTAGAGTCAGGGCTGAGGGGCCTGTTTGGATCTCATGAGTTTGGACTTTCTGCTTCTGTCATTTCAGATAACAGAGGACTAGTGTCCTCTAGTTCTCAGATCTGGGCTTTCTAGGTTTCCATTGTTCCAGAATCCTAACAGTCAGAAGTCCTGAGGCCTCAGTATTGAGGATCTCTGCGGGTGGCAGGCAGGATGCTCACAGTGGTTAATTACCAGTCCTCTTCTTTCTCTATCTCTCCCCTCCATCCTCACCTTTTGACCTTTTCCCTTCCTTCCCTCTCTCCATTTCTCCTTTTGTCTCTTTCCCTCCTTGTGACCCTCAGGTGTCCCCAGTAGTCCTTAGCCTCCTTGAAAACCTGGATGCAGAGTATGTTAAGAACCTTATTGGTAAGTCACAGCCTGGGGAAGCAGTGAGGGGGCTCCCTGTGCAGCCTCCCAGTGGGGCGCATGCCGCTCTATGCCTACAACACTGGCAGGTCTGGTCAGGGAACCCTGGAGAAGCTGAGGACCCTTCGTCCTGAGGAAGTTATGAGAGGATGGCCAGAGGGGTCCCTGCAGACTGATGGCCTCTGTGGCCCTCCTTTGTCATGCCAGCAGAAACCGATGCCCAGAATGATGTGAGAAAGACGACGGGCCTGATCTGGGCTCAAATCCTGGATGTGCTACTTAACAAGAGTGGGGTGGGGGACAACTGCCTCCACCTCCCTGAGCCTTAGTTTCCTCAAAAGTGAAAGGAGAGTGTAAATGCTGCCAAGGTGATGAGTGGGTTTAAAGAAGAAGCAGGAAGATTTCATTGTTGCAACAGTATGCGCTGTTTATAAGCATGACCCCTTCCCCTTCCCTTCTAACGAGGAGATGTGGCTTCACCTCTAGCCTGTGGAGGCTTTCCTTGACCTGGGTCTCTGGCAGGACTGTGGTTGCTGGGGCTGCGGGGCAACAGAAATGGAGTAACAATGTCAGGGTACTGGAGGCAGGCTTTCTAAAAACAACCACAGGTTCAGTTCCTTGGGCAATCTCTCTGTGCTTCATTAGATCCTCGAAGGCCCTGTGGGTATTGGCAGTATCATCATACCCATTTTACAGATGAACTAACTGAGGCTCAGAGAGATGGAGTGACATGCAAGAGGTCCCATGAATGTCAAGTCAGACCCACTGGAGGGTGGCAGCCACTTGTGTCTGATTTCTATTCAGCTTTCCAGTGCTGGAGTCTGAGAATTGCTACTAATCTGTTCTTTCAGAGGAAGTTTATAAACTCCAACAGGAAAACCCATAAAACAGATGAGGAAAATAGCTGTGAAGCCTGCCTGCTGGTGAGGTCTGAGCTCTGGGCCCTGGGCTGAGGGAGGATGCACACACCCCCTACACACACACACAGGGGCCTGTGGAGAATCAGAAGCAAAGCTTGGCTTCTCTTCTTTCTCCAGTAGCAGACTGAGCCCTGATCTCAGTCACAGACCAAGTCCTGCCCCTTGATCACACACTCAGACTGCACTTGATTCTGCTCCCTGACTGAGCCCAGAACATAGTCAGACATGGCTTTCACTCGAGCTGTTGACTGAGCCCTGGCGCTGGTCATGGATGGAGACCCGTCCAGTATCTGTCTGATCCACGATCCCGATCATACACTGAGCCCAGAACCCTGACTTATCGTGGCCCCAGATCAGTGTTTTCACATCGGCCATTGTTGCTAGGTGAGAGGGTGGGAGGGTGAGGGGATGAGGAGGGTCAGTGCCAGGTGCCACAGAAAGACCCCAAACCACAGGTGCCAGTCCCTCCCTAACCCTCAGAGCGCCCACCATTTGGGGGAGAAGCACTCCTGCAGCTGTACCTGGTGAACACAGGAGCAGGTAAGGGCCCAGGATGTCCATGTCTCACACAGGGTCTCCTTCCTGATTGGTTCCCAGGGACTTGAGTGAATCTCTGACCCGTCTCCCTCTGGGATGATTGGTCCTGCCACCATCCCCCAGGAGTGACAACTGAGCCCAGTCAAGGACACCTCTCAGATACTCCTCCTCGCAGTCAGGACATCCTATGCTCCTCACCCTCCACCCCCAGCAATAAAAAGCCATTTCTGCACCTCCTGTGTGGTCCATTGCATTCCTTCTTTTGGGATTTCAGGGAAGGCAAGATATGGGCAATCAGGGCAGCAGAGACCTGGATCCAAAGCTGGGAGGAAATTTTGGGATTATCCAACCCTACTTCCTTGTCTTACGAATGGGACCACTGAGGCCCAGGTTGGGCAAGAACGTGACCTGATGTTACATAGAGATGGCCTCACTCTGCTTCTGTTACAACACTGCCATGATGGAGGACTGCCTTCAGCAGCACACCTGACCTCAGGACCTCGTCACAAAACCCTTCTGTTCTTGTCTCCATTGTACAGATTAGGAACCTGAGGCTCATAAAGGACAAGTGACTCATCTAGGTTACAGGGTAGCAACTGCCAGGACTAGGATTTAAACCCAAGGCTATGGGATCCCTTGCTCAGGGAAGTGACATCCCATCTCCCAGCACTCAGACACCTCTCCCCAGCGCCCTGCAGGTCTCGATGTCCTCGCCTTGATCTCTCCCACCCAGAACCGAAGAGGTTCCTCTTGTAGCCCTTCTGTCTCCTCAGTGTGTAAGCCCTCAGCTTCCCCTTTGCCTTGAATGCGGTGCACAGCACCCCTTATTCACAGCTGTGTCACCGCTGCAGAGGATGGACCCGGGCTATCACCTCAGGGCCCCCCAGCCTCTCCTTTCCAGGAGGCCATCTGACTTTCCTGCCAAGAGGCCCAGGGAACATTTTCCCGTGTTGCCAAGAGGCATCTTAGAGCTGTGTGCAATTCTGTGAGTGAAGAACCACTATCGTCCTCATGGGAGACTCGGGTGAGGAGAGGCCAGGGTCACACAGAGGCCTGCAACAGCGCTGCTTCACTCAAGGGCCTTCTGTCTGAAGGATGCCGCACAAGGCCAAGTCATCTCAGGAGGCCCCTGAGACCCTTGGGCAGCTGGAGGGCCTTGGACCAGCTCTCCCCAGAGACCTCAGTTCAGGCTGTACCGGGGCTCCTGACATAGCGTGAGGTGAGAGGCTGGACAGGGCTGAGCATGACTTGGCCTCTGCTGTCATCAGCTGTGTGATCTCAGGCGACTTACCTGACCTCTCAGAACCAGTCCTCTCACCTGCTCAATGGAGTTAACAGCAAAACCCCCTAGCTGTGTTGATGTGAGAATTAAATGAGTCCATGAGTGGAAAGTGCTTTACCGGAGTCTGACACCAGTGAGCACAAATGAACGTCAGCCTCTACACACTGGAATTACCATCAATAGTGTTGAGAAAGCACGTATTAAGTTTTTATACACTGTATCTCATTAGATTCTGATTTCTACTGAATGATGCAGTGAATAGTTCTTGGGGTAGGTGTGGCAACTGTGTCTCAGAGAGGGAAAGTGACTTCTCCAGGGCCACACAGCCAGTCAGAGGCAAAGCTAGATTTCAGGTGGAATCAATCTCCTCCAGAGCTGCATCTCCCCATGCTGGCCATAGAAAAGGGATGAGCACTGTCCTCTCTGTCTATATTTTGTGACAATACCAACTTCCACAATAGTACACGAGGAGGTCTCACAACTCAGGACTTCTCTTGAGCAGTAGCCCGCTTGAGTCAGTGCTGAGCCTTTGTCCAGGCTGTTCCATCCACCTGGAACATCATTCCTTCCCTCTCCAGCTTCTCAATCCTCCTCAGCCCTAACACTTTGCTCAGGAGCTGTCTCCTGGTAAGTGGGGACCACTCCTCAATGTTTCTCCAACAAAGAGACCATTTGTTCCAGCTGGTAGGTGTACCAAAGATACCGTGTCATCATTGTCCCATACAGACAGAGGGTTCAAGAATTGTGGGCTCTCATGCTTATCATTTACCTTTTTTTAATAATCATTTTTTCCAATTTTTGGTGAGAAATAATTGACATTCATCACTGTATAAGTTGAAAGCCACAGTTTCATTTCTGTGTATTATGAAATGATTATGACAATAGGTTAAGCTAGCATTCATCTCCTCATATAGAAACAATAAAAAATAGTGAAAAAGAAAAACATATTTTCCTGTGATAAGAGCTCTTTAAGATCTGCTCTCTTAACAACGTTCCTATATATCATACATCACTGTTAGCTCTAGTCACCATGTTGTACATTACATCCCCAGTGCTCATTTGTTTAGAACCTAAAATATGAGGAAGATTAGCAATAAATGCCTACATTAAGAAGCAAGAAAAACCCAAATAAACAACCTACCTCTATACCTTAAGGGATTAGAAAAAGAAGGATAAACTAAACCCAAAGTTGCCATTGAAAGAATACAATAAGGATTACAGCAGGAATATTTGAAATGAAGAAGACAAAATAATAGAAAATATTAACCAAATTTTAAAACAAACTTTTATTTGTCCTTTGAAAGTGTAAAGAAACGAAAAAACACTTAGCTACATCTCAAGACTTACAAGGGAGCTTTAGGTCTTCACATGTCTGCTTTGTCCTTAAGATAGTATTTATATACAAATATTTTGGCAAAGTTCACTAGAAAAAGAAGCTATACAAAGGGGAGACAACATATTGCTAGAGTGCCTTGATCCAAGTGTGCCTGAAGTCCTCCTTGCCACAAAAGTTCCAGTTCAAATATATGTCTCGGTCCTATTTTTACTTTAGCCAGTATGAGTCAGCTCCTGCCATTCAAATCCACAGGAAGTCCTGACAACACATTTGTAGACTCACGTCTTCCTCCTCCAATCTGATGCCTGCTCAAGGGTCACACAACCACACTGGAAACATAACAGACATCAAAGCCACAGGAGAGCTTAGAGGTCATCGTTTTCACCTCTTTGCTGGAAAGTCTAGGGAGACAGTGGCCCAGGTGAGTGGCTTGGCACAGCGGTGCACTTTCACCACTGGTGCTCACGACAACCCAGTTAGCAGGCATGGAAAACCTCATTTCCATTTGAGGATACTGAGGTTCAGGGAAGGGAGGTGACTGGCCTAGGTCTCACAAGCACAGAAACCCAGCATTTGCATCTGCAGGGAAGGTCAGGACACACTGAGGCCAGCTGGTGGGGCAGGTGAGACCTTGGACTTGAATATCTGCTTATTTCTCGACTGCTGCTGTTTGAGTTGGTTGTTTCGCCTGGTGCACTGGGCCCATGTCAACCTGCAGCCTGGTCCAGGAAGCCCAATTGGGAGCCCACTTGGCAACAGGCTTATAGCACCAGCAGAGACTTCTGGGTCACCTGTGTCCATCTCCTCTGGTCCCCCACCTACGTCTCAGTAGGAACCGGATGAACTCTGCTAGGACAAAGTACAAGTAGGGCTAGAGGCTTGAGGAGCTAGCCTTCCTCACCCTAACTGTGGTCCCACCATCAGACCACAGAGTAGGGAGAGGGTGGCAGCCCAGGTGCCCACCAGGACCCCATCCAGCAGAGCCTTGGATCCGTCAGCAGACCACCTTCCACACTGTCTGAACCTGGTTTGTAAACATCTGAGGTCCCTCTTCCCCTGAATGTGGGCACAGAGCTGAGAGATGTGAGGAAAATCTCGTGGAGAGAATTGTTCTCATCTCAAGACTGCAACCCACAGAGTGGGGAGTGATGTAAGGAACTCAGACCAGGAGTTGGCCCCAGGCTTCCTCTGCCTCATTATAAAATGGGTAAACGACCTGGTACCTGGATCCCCGTGGCAAAATGGAAATTAAAAGGGTCCCAAGGGGATGGTGGTCAGACCTCAGTTCTGGATTCGGGCAGACTGCTTTCCAATCCTCTTTTCCTGATGCTGGCTATGTAGCCTGGACAAGAGACTTTACCTCCCTGAACCTCAGGTCCCTAGTGTGCAAAATGAAACTAAGTATGGGAGTCTCCTCCCAGGTGTACCTTAAGGATGTGGAGGGATAATGTGTGTAGGCTCCTAATGCATGGTTACAACAGTGATGATGATATTATAATTATTGCTGTTGTCTCGTCACTTCACTTTCCTGCACCTCAGGTGTCCCATCTGTACATGACCCCACTGCACAGGGTTACAGAGAGGATGAAGGGAGGAGATCAAGCATCCAATATGCTTTATGCTTAATCAGTGGAAACCAGATTTCTTACTTTGTGTGCTATAGAGACCACAGGAGCTAGATGGGCTCAGACTTCCAGTACACCTGTGTCTATAAATTCCAGCTTCCTAGGGACTGGTGTATAAGCTTTTGGAGGTGTAGCTCCTCAGCTTCCTGTCAGGACCATGTTAGAGATTCCAAGAACTATGGTATCAAGTACACCTCATTAATTGTAGGAACTGGATGGAGCTTCTGCAGAGAAGCCCTCCCAGGCACTCCTGGGCTTGGAGGGCTGGATTGATT
>ML660203.1:10693974-10722798 GCA_007570785.1 Antilocapra americana | reverse complement strand
TCTTCCTCCAGAAATCAGGAGTTTTTCTGCAAGAACTGTTCCACATGTAGATGTATTTTGATGAATTTGTGGGAAAAGGTAAGAATTTGTCATAATACTCCACCATCTTGATCCACTCCCTGGGAAATGTATTGTTATATCTTATTTATTTAGCCATTCTAAGTATTTTAATTGGAGAATTTTATCGATTTACATTGAAAGCAATTATTGATTGGAAAGAACTTACTATCCCCACTGTGTAAATTGTTTTCTGCTCCTCCACAGATCCAACGTTCCTTATTTCTTATCCTGGTATCTTTTCTGCATGAGTTTTGGTGTCTTTTGGTTTCAGTATGCTTTGAATTTTTTCTGTGTTCTTTCATGGAATAATTACAATGCTTCCTCTTGTAGTTGCCATGAGGATAACATAAAATATATTATGCTTGAAACATCCTATTTTACACTGATCACAACCCAACTTCAGTAGGATTAATAAATTTTACACTTTTTCTTCTCCATTTTAGGTTACTATTTTTATAATTTACCTGTTTTCATATTATAAAACTAGTAAATTATTATAGTTATGGTTATCTTCCTACCTTCTTTTTTTAACTTTTAATTAAAGTTGTGTGAGGTATGCACCAATATTGCCATATTGGAATCTAACTGTGACTATATACTTACCACTATCAGTGAAATTTGTGTTACTTTTAATGTTCTCATGCTATTAATTAGCCTACTTTTTCTTCCACTCAAAGAACTTCCTTTAGTGATGATGATGGTGATGATCTCTATCTGATTCTGTTTGTTCAAAAAATCTTTATTCCTTCTTTGTTTCTGAAGAACTGCTTGTACTTCACCAGCTATAGTATCTTGGTTGATAGTTATTTTCTTTCAGTATTTTGAATATCTCATTCCATTCTCTGCTGATCAGAACAGTTTTCCGTTGAGAAATCCACCAGTCATCTCATGGGGTCCCCTTTTTTCTTTTGCTGCCCTTAAAATTCTTTCTTTGTCTTTGACTTTTGGGAAGATAATAATAATGTGTCTTGGTGCAGACCTATTGAGATTCAATCTATTTGGGATTTTTCTGGTCCACATGGATCTGGATGTGCATTTCTCTCCCCAGGTTTGAGATGCTTTTAGCCATCATTGCTTTAATTACACTTTCTGTCCTTTTCTTGTTCTGCAGTTCCCATAATGAAAGTTATTTCTTTTCATCCTGTCCCATAATTCCCATAGGTTTTCTTTACTCTTTTTGTTTCTGCTCTTCTGACTAGCCAATTTCTAATGTCCTATCCTCCAGGTTGCTAATTCTTTCTTCTGTGGTCAAGTCTATTAATACTTTTGAAATATTCCATTGAGTTCTTCAGTTCAATCATTGTAGTTTCAGTAGGATTTCTGTTTGCTTTTTTAATGAATGTTATTTCTTGGCATTTACGCATTGTTTTCCAATTTTTTTATTCATGGATTATTTTCCTAATTTTATTTTACTTGTCTGTGTTTTCTTGTAGCTCACTAAACTATAGGATGACCTTGACAAACCTACCCGGACTCAGATAGCATTCGAGTGTACCAACTTCCTTGCCCTTTGCATGTCCCTCAAACCCAGACTCTGCAGGATTTGAAGAGGGTTCAGGCAGGCAGGGGTGTTGATGCACCCCACGTGCACTGAGCAAGGCATTAGCATCCCGAGCAGAGAAACAACTGGCTCAGAGTGGCCCACAGCTGAGGAGGAAAGCCCTCAGCCTGCCAAGGCCACACTCACAGCCCCTACACAGCCGCCCTGGGGACTAATGTCAGTCTCAGGCTCTTCTACTCTGCTGTAACATCGGGTAAGAAGAAGCTGGCCTGGGCCCGGCACATTGCTGGGTGATCCAACTCCTCAAACCCTGCAGGGCCTGTGTACAAGAGGCAAACAGAGGGTACTTGCATTGTGTGAGGCTGTTAGTACACTCTGGCTATCTGAGTTCCAGGCTGGTTTGTCCATATAATCCCAGAAAGAGAAGCAATCACAGCTTCCCACCCCCTCATCCCTCCTCCTTGGGCATCCCAATTCTTCCTTTGTTTCCAGGGTACAAGGAATCTCCTTGCTAGCATTTTGCTGCTCACTACCCACTCAATTGTCCTGAGAATACTATTTCATGTGTACAGTCAAAAAGAAGTGCATTCATTAATTCACTCATTCATTCATTCAACACCAGTTAGTGACTGTATTGAATCTGGTCCTTTGCTTGGTAGTAGGGCTTCTTGGAAGAGGGAGGTGCCAGCCCTCAAAGAGCTCAAAAGCTGGTGGGGCAGAAATGATAAGAAAAGTAAGGGAGTGCTGTGACCACGATGGAGACTAAGATCATTCTTAACTTTGCTCTCCTGGTAAGAACAACTAATGACTATTTAAGAACAAAACACCACAGAGAGGACTCTAGAATACAAGGGTGAAACTGAAGCATCCCTCACAACACAGAGAACCAGGACACCACCTTAGAAAGGTAAGAAGTAGCTCCACATGTCACTCCTCTAGGCCAGCAGAGCACCATATGGAGAGGCTTCCTCTGAGTCTCCAGGGAAATAAGTGAACACTGGGGTACAATCAGAGTACCTTCGTCATTGTGATCAATTTGTGTGATGCCCCAATTATGATCTCACAACATGGGGACTGCAAGGGAACCAGTGAGGGCTCACCACTGGGATACCGACTATCCCAGAAAGAAGGAGGGGCTTGCAACAACCAACACATGAATCTTGGTAGACCAAGTTCATACCTGCAGCGATCAAGTTAATCACAACCAGTGGCTTCACCCATTTGCAGAACCAAACTTGGAATACACACTGAGCAGGGAACTTGGTGAGAAGCAAGTCTGCCTGACTTACATCTTCAAACAAGAAGTCTGGCTGGCCCTAGGGCTCAGTTGGCCCGTGCACAGTCAGGGAGGGGAGTCCCAGCTCCATTCCCTGAGAAGAATGTCTTGTGGTGAACCAGAAGGGCTGGTGGCAACTATTGGAAACTGTGTTTACCGAGCACAAAACAAGAAAAAGGCAGGCAGAGCCCATAGTTCACAAAGCAAAGCTAGTGACTGCTCACTCAGGAAATGTGGGGTGTGAGTTGGCTTCAATTAAAACAACAGACAAAAACTTTACCAACATTAGAGCAACTTCCCTCACTGTGCCAGGACAGGATAGCTAATTACTGAGTGCAGCCTGTAGCCTGTTCAACTACAGAACTTAACCGGAGCACGTGGGAAGCTGTGTAGCCCATTCAACAGTCCTAAATACTGTGGCCCTTGAAGACAGCACAGTCAGTGACTTTGCTTGTTTGCAGAGCAAAACTGACGGCTTCATGGCACAGAATTCAGCATACTCAAGCTTTGAAAGAGTAAATCTAGAGGTTGTGGGTCCGGTCCTGCGGCATATTGTACTGCATATAACATCACGTCCCTGAACATCTAGTAAGTCTGGCCAGAGAACCCAGGCAACTGCAGAGCTCATTCTACAGCATCACCTAAGTAGGAATCAAGCCAGCAGTTGGATCCAAATGTCTTCAGGCAGAGGCACACCCCTATCCTCATTCTCAGAGCTCAAACCATTGCCTCACCCCCAAATAGACAGAAACAGCCTTCTGACCAAGGACATCACCAGCAGACACACTCAGAAAATGAAGCTGAGCTGACTGTTGAAAAACTGTCTCTGCCAGAGCAAACCTGTAAGTCTGGAAGAGAAGCCTAATTACTCAATGTGCATATTCCAATGTAAGGAATCAAGGATCACACAACATAAGTAAACTATCATACCACCACAGGAAACTAACGAAAACCAATCCTCAAGAGATTGGTCATAGATCCTCAAGAGATCTATGACCTGTCAGACAAAGAATGAACTCTCTCAGCTTATTCTTGTTCAGAAAAGTCTTTCTCCCTTCTTTGGTTCTGAGGGACAGCTTGTGCTTCACCAGTTATAGAATTCTGCAGCACACCAGGCTTCCCTGTCCTTCACCATCTCCTGGCAGGCTACAGTCCATGGGGCAAAGAGTCAGACACAACTGAGCCACTGAACAACATCAGCAACCACAAGACAAAGCCCTGTAGCTATTACATAAAAGAACACAAAAAGAATTGAAAGCATACTGAAACAAAAAGGTACCAAAACCCACACACACAAAAAGACAGCAGGATAAGAAGTAAGAAACAACAAATAAAAAAAAAAAAAAAAAACCCAAAACAATTAACAAAATGGCAACAGTAAATTCTTACCAGTCAATAATTACTTTAAATGTAAACAGATTGAATTATCCAAGTAAAATGTGTAACACGGCTAAATAACATCATATCATTTTTTATTTTTAAAAAATAAAAAACAAGATCCAAAAATATACTGCTAACAAGAGATTCAATTTAACATTAAGTACACACATAGACTGAGTGTAAAAGGGATAGAAAAAGACATTTCAAGAAAGTGTTAACAAATAAACAAATCAACAGCAGGGTTAGCCATATTTAAAACAGACAAAATAGACTTTAAGCTTAAAGTGGTAAAAAGAAACAAAGAGACTCATTATAGAGTGATAAAGGGGTCAATACACCATGAAGATATAACAATAGCAAATGTTTGTGTGCTTAACATTAGAACACCTAACTATATGAAGCAAAAGTAAATAGAGCTACAAGGAGAAATAAACAGCAATGAGGTGGTAGTTGGGGACTTTACTATCACACTCTCAAAATGGGGTACATCATTCAGATAGAGAATCAATAAGGAAACAGGATTTGAACAACACTGTAGGCCAAATGGGGTCTTCCCTGGTAACTCAACTGCAATGCAGGAGACCAGGTTTGATTCTTGGGTCAGGAAGACCCGCTGTAGAAGGGATAGTCTATCCACTCTAGTGTTCTTGGGCTTCCCTAGTGGCTCAGACAGTAAAGAATTCACCTGCAATGTGGGAGACCTGAGTTTGATCCCTGGGTTGGGAAGATTCCCTGAAGGAGGGCATGGCAACCCACTCCAGTATTCTTGCCTGGAGAATCCCCATGGACAGAGGAACCTGGCAGGCTACAGTCCATGGGGTTGCAAAGAATCAGAAATGACTGAGCGACTAAACACATAGGCCAAATGGACCTAGCATACATGTATAGAACATTCTATTCAACAATAGCAGAATACATGTTCTTATCAAGCACACATGGAACACTTTCTAGGAAGATGGGAAAAAAGTTGGGGCAAATTCAAGAAGACTGAAATCATATCAACTATAATCTCTGAAAACAATGGCATAAAACTAGGAATCAGTTAGAGGAAAACTGGAAAATTCACAAACACATGGAAATTAAACAACATTTGCATTTCAGCAATTGTTCAACACTTGAACAACCAATAAAATGAATAAAGAAGAAGATAAAGTTGCTTGAAGCAAATGAAAATGGAAACATTATATATCAAAACAGACGGGATGCAGGGAAAGCAATTCTAAAAAGGAAGTTCATAGCAATAAATGCCACATTAAGAAGCAAGAAAAATCCCAAATAAACAACCTAGCTCTGTGCCTTAAGGAACTTGAGGAATAAACTGAGTTCAAAGTTATCAATGAAAGAATACAATAAAGATTACAGCAGGAATAAATGAAATGAAGAGGAGAAAAATAATAGAAAACCTTTACCAAACAAATAGCTGGTCCTTTGAAAATATAAAAAAAAATTGAAAAGCTCTTAGCTAGATCTCATGACCCACAAAGGGAGACTTTAAGTCTTCACATGTTTCCTGGGTCTGCTTTTGTCCTCAAAGATACAGTTTAGATACAATGATCTGTCAAAGCTCACTAGAAAAAGAGCTATACTAAGGGTATGAGAGAATGTATTCTCTTAGTGCCTTGAACCAAGTATGCCTGAAGTCCTCCAAGCCCCAAACTTTCCAGTTAAAATACATTTCTCATAAAAAAAAAAAATAAAAAAAAATACATTTCTCCCTCCCTATTTTCAATTTTTGCTGAAGCCAGTGTGAACTGGATCCTGCCATTCAAATCCATAGTAAGTCTTGACTTACATTTGTAGATTCACATCTGTCTCATCCATTCTGATTCCCACTCAAGGGTCACACAACCACACTGGAAACATAACAGACTTCAAAGCCACAGGAGAGCTTAGAGGTCATCATTTTAACCTCTTTGATGAAAAGTCTAGGGAAATTGTGGCCCAGAGGAGGATTCAAAGTACCTGTGACTTGAACCCCACTAATTTTTTTCTCTTCTCTTCACATATGTGAAGTTTTGCTTTTTAAAAACACCAATGCAATACATTAATGTATATATATGGAATTCAGAAAGATGGTAACGATTACCCTATATGCAAGACAGTAAAAGAGACACAGATGTAAAGAACAGACTTTTGGACTCTGTGGGAGAAGGTGAGGGTGGGATGATTTAAGAGAATAGCATTGCAACATATATATCACCATATATGAAACTGATGACCAGTCCAAATTTCATGCATGAAGCAGGGCACTCAAAGCCCATGCACTGGTACAATCCAGAGGGATGGGATGAGGAGGGAGATAGAGAGGGGTTCACGACGGGGGGACACATGTGCACCTATGACGATTCATGTCAATGTATGGCAAAAACCACCACAATATTGTAAAGTAATTAGCTTCCAATTGAAATAAATAAATTAATTTTTAAAAAATATTAACACCATTACCTAATAAGTTTGCTTAAACTATAGATGCTTAAGCCCCTTACTAATACTTAGGGTCACTGGCTCCAGTAGACTGCCTCAGGATGTCTGGCCAGAAATGGAAACAACTGGACTAGATGGCAAAAGGTACTTTCTGCCTTGAGTTCTAAGAGCTGTGACCCTCCATGCCATTCTCTGGAGTGTCATCTCTGTCTAGACATGATGCTTACAACTCTACATGCTTATCCTGCTTCATCTTGTTTCATCTTCTCAGCAACCACACAGAGGGTATTACTGCTTCCATTTCCCAGCTGAGTACTGTGAGGCTCAGAAGGACAGGATGATATGCTCAAGGTCACACAGATGGGAAGGGGCAGAGCTGGAGAGTGCACCCTCTCCCACCGAGATCGGCTGTTCTAGCTTCCATCCTCTGGGGACAGCAGTGAGTCACATTCTTTGGTCCCACTGTCCAGCACCCAGGAGGGGCAGGTAAATGCATGGCCCTAGGTTTGACACTGCAGGTCCATTTTCACCACTGATACTCACCACAACCTTGTAAGGAAGTTTGGAAAAATCCCTTTTTCCAATTAAGGAAACTGAGGTTCAAGGGAGGGAATTGACTGGCCCAGGTCTCACAAGGACAGGAAGCCAGCACTTGCGTCTGAAGAGAAGGTCAGATCACACTGAGGCCACCTGGTGGGGCAGAAGAATCCTTGGACTTGAATATCCTGTTTATTTCTTGACTGCTGCTATTTGAGTTGGTGGTGATGCCTGGTGCATTGGGCCCTTGTCAACCCGGAACACCCAGTCCACGAAGCCCAGATGGGTGCCCACTTGGCATCAGGCTGGGAACACCAGTAGGTCACCTGTGTCCATTTCCTCTGGCTCCTCAGCTTCATCTCAGTGGAAACTTGATGAATGCAGCCAGGGCAGAGTAGGTGAAGGGCTGGAAGCTTGAAGAGTTAGCCTTCCTCACCCTGATTGTGGTCCCACCAACAGCACAGAGCAGAGAGAGGGTGGCAGCCTAGGTGCCCAAGCCTGGGGCTGGGACCTGGAGGACTTCATTCAGCAGAGCCTTGGGCCTGTCAGCAAACCACCCTCCCCACTGTCTGTGCCCCGTTCTGAAAACATCTGAGGTCCCTCTTCCCTTAGTTGTGGGCAGAGCTGAGGGCTGTGCCAAAATCTTGTGAAGAGAGTTTTTCTCACCTTAAGAACACAGCCCAGGGGTCGACAATGATGTAGTGACCTCAGACCTGGTATTGGCCCCAGGTTTCAGCTGCCCCATTTCAAAATGGTTAAACAACCCGATGCCTGGATCCTGGTGGCAAAATGTAAATAAAAAGCTTACTGAGGGAGTGGTGGTCAGACCCAGCTTTGGGATCAAGCAGAGTAGGTTTGAATCCTCTCTCTTTGCTTGCTGTTGGCTATGGCACCTGGACAAGGGACTTCATCTCCCTGAACCTCAGGTCCCCCTAGTGTAAAATGGAACTAACTATAGTGGGCTGTGAGGATGCAATTGGATAATGTGGGTTGGCCCCTGATACGCGATTACAACAGTGATGATGATATTATAATTATTCTTGGTGTCTTATCACTTCACTCCTCTCCACCTCAGGTCTTCTATCTTTACATGACCCCACTGCACAGGGTTATGGAGAGAATGAAGTGAGGAGATTAAACATCCAATGTGATTTATGCTTCATCATTGGCAACTACATTTCCTATTTTGTGAGCAATAAAGACCACATGAGCTAGATGGGCTCAGACTTCCAGTAGACCTCTGTCTACAAATTCTGGCTCCCTTGGTAGCTTGTGTATAGTCTTTGGGAGGTGTGCTTCCTCACTAAGCCTCAGCTTCCTGTCAGAACCATGTTAGAGACTCTAAAGACTATGGTATGAAGTACGCCTCATTGATTATAGGGACTAGATGGAGTTTTCTGCAGAGAAGCCCTCCCAGGCAGCTCCTGGGCTTGGAGGGCAGGATTGGTTAGTGATGTCTGCCACGGTTCAGGAGGGGAGAGTGGAACGACTGCATGTTCACCAAGGCAGGACCAGGTCATCTCTACCGGTTCCTCCAGCTGATAATGGGTATGTGAACATCACATGTTCACAGAGGATGGGACTCTGGGACCTGCCTAGTGTTGTGGGATGGAGGAGGGACTCTGATCTGGGTTCCTGTCTTTGCTCAGTTTATAACCTGCTTTGTGACTCTGAGTAAGATGTTCATTGTTGCCATGGTCTCCGTTTCCTCTAACTACAAGATGAACAGAGGTTCCCTGATACACAGCTGAACCCTCGGGGCTTTGAGAGATGGGCAGGAACATCTGGGGACTACTGGCTACATTCCCACCAGCAGGAGCAATGTGCGTAGGGGAGAAACCTCAGGCAGCCAAGCCCACACCCTTGGCCACTATGCAAACCTGTGGTCACCAGGACAGGGAGGGACCACAGAGAAGGGAGGGGTAGGTCTTAATGCAATAAAAGTGCCCAGAATCTGAGGAGAGGCCAATGGAGGTCCCTCCTCCATCCCACCCAAGGCTGACTCTAGCCAAAGCTTGTGTAGTGTTATAAATAAAATGCATGGATTTCTAAATGTGTACATTTTAGTTAATCAGCATTAAAGAAAAATGTTTATGCAAGCTATAATGAATGTCTACTCTGTGTCAGGCCTTGAGCAGGAAGACTGGTCTTGGTCCTATGGATTCAGAAAAGAAGTGGTTATCAAAAGGCAAGAGCGTGAGGTGCCCCAGCTGGTGGGGATGTAGTAAACAGCCTTCAGATGTTCCTGACCACCTCTCAAAGCCCTGAGGGGTCAGCCGTCTAGCAGGAAACCTCTGTTCGTTTTGCAGTTAGAGAAAACAGAGACCCTAAGGGAAATACAAACATCTTAGTCAGAGTCACAAAGCAGGTTACTAACAGAGCCAAGACTGGAACCTAGATAGGGGTCTCCTTCTCCTCTCCCCAGCACCAGGCAGGTTCCAAAGTCACACCCTCCATGAATGTGTGGTGTTAGTGTACCCATCGCTGGCCCTTTAGGTACGACTGAGTCCAAATTAGATATGACCTGGTCCCACAGTGGCAAATACACATTGCCTCCACTCTCCCCTCCTGAACCTGTGGCAGACATCACTAATCAATCCTTTCCTCCAAGTCCAGGAGCTGCCTGAGAGGGCTTCTTACCAGTCCCTATAATCAATCAGATGGTATTTGAGACCATAGTACTGTCATCAGTAACTCAGCCCTGCAACAGAGACTGAGGCTTATGAGGAACCATACCTGCCAAGGGCTATATACCATCACCCAAGGGAGCCAGAATTTGTGGATACTGGTATATTGGAGGTCTGAGCCCATTTTACCTTATTCAGTCTTTACTGCACACAAAAATAAGAAATGCAGTAGCCATTGTTTAAGCATTAAGCATATTGAGTGCTTTGTCTTCTCATTTAGTCTTCTCCATAACCCTCTGGGGTAGGACCACATATAGATGGGAGACCTGAGGTGGAGGGAGTGAAGTGGCCAGACAGTAGAAACAACTGTCATCATCATTTCACTTTTGGTGTTACTGCATATCAGGGGCCTACCTCATGCTCAGCCCCTCATACACATCCTACTGCATCCTCACCGCACACCTGGAGGAGAATTCCATCTTAAGTCCCATTTCACACACAGAGGACCTGAGGCTCAGGGAGATGAAGCTCCTTGTCATAACAAGAGAAGAGAGAGGATTCGAACACAGCTGGCCCAACACTGGAGCCAGGGTACAAGCACCACCCCCTTGGTTCCCTTTTAATTTCCATTTAGTCATTGGGATCCAAGAATGGGTTGTCTCACCATTTTACAATGAGACAGCTGAAGCCTTGGGCCAACACCAGGTCTGAGCTCACTACATCACACTCAGTACCCTGGACTGTGTTCCTGAGTCAGGAAAACTCTCTTCACAAGATTTCAGCACAATCCTCAGCTCTGTGCCCACAACCAGGGGGAAGAGGAGGCCTTAGATGTTTGCAGAACTGGGCACAGACAGTCTGGGAGGGTGGTCTACGGACGGGTCCAAGGCTTTGCTGGATGGGTTCCTCAACACCCAAGCCCCAGTCTTTGGCACCTGCTCTGTGCTCTGATGGCAGGATCACAGTCAGCATGAGGAACACTAGCTCCCCGAGCCTCCAGCCCTACCCCTATTCTGCCCTGGCCACGTTCATGTCCAGGAGATGCTTACAGGTTCCTACTGAGAAACAGGTGGATTAACCAAGGTGATCAACCCTGGATGACCCAGAGATCTCTACTCGTGCTTTCAGTCTGATGTCAGTGAGCACCCATCTGTGCTTCCTTGACCAGGTGTTCCGTGTTGACATAGGCCCAATGCACCAGGCGTTACAACCAAATCAAGCAGCAGAGGTCAAGAAATAAACAGGGTATTCAAGTCCAAAGACACTCCTGCCAAACCAGCTGGCCTCAATTGATCTGGGTGAAAGATCTTTCTCTGGTAACTCAAATGTGGGCCTTGTCCTTGTGACACCAGTATGAGTCAACTCTCTTCCCTGAACCTCAGTTTCCTCAACTGGAAAATGGGGCTTCAAATCTCATCAGGGGGGTGTTGTGAGCCCAGTGGCGAAAGTGGACCTTCAGTGCCAAGCCCAGAGCCAGCCATCCGCCTGCCCCTCCTGGGTGCTGGACACTGGGGCTGAAGAGTGCAACTCACTGCTGCCCTCAGAGGATGGGAACTAGAACAGCCAATCTCAGTGGGAGAGGATGCAGAACTGCGTGCACTCTCCAGCTCTGCCCCTTCCCATCTGTGTGACCTTGAGCATCCTGCCTTTCTGAGCCTGATGTTCCTCAGCTGGGAAATGGGAGCGGTAACACCCACTGTGAAGGTGGTAACACCTGTCTTTCTGAAAAGGTGAAACAAGATGAAGCAGGATAAGTACATTGGGTTGTGAAGGTCATGTCTAGGCAGATCTAAGGTTCCAGAGGACGGCATGGGGGTCACAGCTCATAGAACTCAAGGTAGAAAGTACCTCTGAGCCACCTAGTCCAGACACTTCCATTTCTGTCAGCCATCCTGGAGCCCCTGACTCTAAGTACCCAGGGAGGGGCTCAGGCATCTGTAATTTAAGGAAACTTAGTAGGTAATTTTGGTTAGTCTTTTTATTTCTCTAAGGCTATTGCCCAAAGTAGATGATGTCAACAAAACCAAAAAAGAAATGAAAGAGGAAAGTAAGTGGAGTTCAAATCACTTTGAACCCTTGGATGTAGTCTTGGATGAGTCTTTCTCCTTCTCTGGGCCACAACCTCCCAAGACTTTTCAACAAGGAGGTTAAATTGATGAATCCTGAGATCTTCGGGAGCTTTGATGTCTGTTATGTTTCCAGTGTGGTCGTGTGACCCTCGAGTAGTCATCAGAAGGCAGGAAGCAGATGTGAGTCTACAAGTGTGCTGAGTCAGGACTTACTGTAGATGTGAACAACAAGACCCAAATCACACTGGCTTCAACAAAAATAAAAGCTAAGGAGGGAGAACTATATTTGAACTGCAAAGTCTAAGACACAGAGGCTATCAAGCACAGGTGGATCCAGGCACTGAAAGGATACAGTGTCTCATTTCTCTTTTTATGGTTTCATTTTCTAGTGAACTTTGCCACATAATTGTATCTTAATTGTATCTTTGAGGACAAAAGCAAACTAGGGAATCTGTGGAGACAGACAACTCAGGTATCCTGCTTTGCAGGTGGATTCTTCACCATCTGAGCCACCAGGGAACCCCCTTTTGTGGGTAGTGAGTTCTTTTCACCAGAATTCTGGCAACATGGTTTCCATGATTCTGTAAAATTACCCCTAACGTCAGGAGGTAATTGTAGGTGTTTTCTTCATGAATCTGGTGTATACTGTCTTGTTCTTGCAGATGTGCATACATGCATGCTGAATATGTGCATGTCTCCATATGTGTAAGTATTAATATGCTTGTTCAAGAGTTCCACACACACTGTAAGGAGCAGAGGACAGAGGACCTCAGATAAGGGAGACATGGTTTCTCTGCACTTTGGTAGATTTAGTCTAGTAGATTTTACTAGACTGGGGAGTCCCCCAAAGGCTTTAGCAGATGGGGGACATTGATCATGTGGTGAAGTTCTGTCTTCATGAGAATTGGAGCCAGTGAACCTCTAAAGGAGTGAGTCACCATGAGAACATGGTTCCTTAGAAAGTAGGGACTTGTGTGCCAGCCCCAGACCCGCCAACAGGGATCAAGCATGAAGATCATTTCACCTCAAAGCTCAGCCATGAGAGGAGGCTGACATCAGTGCAAGAAGCTGGTTTTGTCCTGGGTATGGTCCATGGTGAGAAATAGCACCAGCCACTGTGACTCATGAGGCCACGGCCAGGTGGAGGTGGGATCTTGGGAGGCAGGGAGGTTGAGAAAAGGAAAGAGGCAGGAAGCCTGGGGGAACCATGTCTCCATGTGGCAGCCAGACTCAGAGAAAGAAAAGCTGGGAATAAGTCATACAAATGTACAACAATGGTTTTTGTAGAGACTACAGAAGTTTAGAATCACACCTCAGAGTCACATCAAGTCACACAGGATTTTAGCAGTCATTGGTCAAGTTCCTGAGCATTTCTGGTGATGGGACTTTTACCATCTTCCCAGGGAGTGGAGAGCTTTATAGGATGCTCCAAGAGGCCTGGAGCATTCTAAAGCCAGGTCAGGCTCTTGGGGACCCACGTGAGAGGAAAACTCCAGCACAAAGGATGGTAACAAGTTGCTGAGGGCAGAGAACAAGAGAAAAAAGTCAAATGATGATAATTTTCTGTGAAAGAAGTCAACAAGAAGATGAGTCAAGGGGAAAGGGAGGGACCACCTTAGGGAGACAGTCACAGTTTCTGAGGTAATCTCGAGAGCCAGTGATAGCTAGGGAGATTTCTGGGAAGAGGAAATGGTCTGTACAGAGTCCCAATGCAGCAAAGAAATTTTTTGCTGCATTGAATATTTCTAGAACAGAAGAAAAATAGTAGGGGCCAAGGAGGAAGAGCAAAATGGTTTGGAGTGGCAGTGAGCAGATGACACAGGGACCATGATGGGGACTTTGGGTTTACACTGAATGAGACCCCTCTGGCTGCTACATTGAGAGTAGAGGGGCTTGGGGGCAAGTGTGCAGAGGGAGACCGCATATAAGAAGGTATTTTGCAGGCAGATATCGTTGTCTCTCAGGGGGAACTCTGCCAATTAAATGAGTAGGCAGACTTTGGAGGATGGTATTGAACAATGCATCATTACAAACATCTGCCCTGAGGCTGGCTCCACTATGAGGAATGTGGTGGAGAGCACTCAAAAGTCAGATAAGAGTTGGAAAAAATGGCCTCACTAGTCCCTGACCCTCACTCCATGGGGCATAATTCTAGCACATCTCTGTCCATGTCTTACTGGGTGACCTCAAACTTGTTGCTCTCCTTCTCTTGAACTGTTTCCAAATGATGACAAAATTAGACTGGATGATCACTATGGGGCTTCCTATCACAACATTCTCCAGTTCATCCATTCTCAGTCTTTACCCCAGACCCCACCTACAGTGGCCACTATCTTGGCAGCTGGAGTTTCCATGAGAGCCTGCTCTTAGTCTTGGCACAGAGTCCTCTCCATATCCACCCATTTCAATTCAAGCATCCAGGTTGACCTTTGTTTTGGAAATATCTCTGGACAGGGATTATTTTCTTTGGAGTCTCCATGATGGCTCTGAACCTGGGGCTTGTGTTCCGTGGGCAGCCTCCCACCCCACTGCCATTATATAAGGGCCATCACCACCCAGCAGAATTCCAGGAGACTGTGCAGGGGAACAAGGATTTTGTAAGTATTTTCCTCTAAACCTGTGGAGGGTGGGCTTCCCCCTTAATGTCACCCCACATGGAGACCTTCAGAAGGCTCTGGAGTAAAGAGGCAGAGAGATTGGGCCACTTGAATTAGCTAATATTGTCAATATGGCAAATTAAAAAATCAATTATATTAGAAGAAGTTTCAAACTGGTGAGCAATGTGGGGTCAAGATGTGATGCCCATTTATTTTTCATGCTTTTATTCTACAAACCTTTATTTTGTTGTACTCTATTAAGCGGAGGCTTTTTACTAGGAGTTGGGAATTCAGTTAATCACAACCCCTATTTAAGGAGTTCACAGTATGGTGAGAAAGGAGGCAAGTCATCACTAATTGGTACCAAGGACTCTGATCAGAGAATGAAGGCAACAAGATGGTAGAGTGGGGTCCCCTGACCTAGACCCTGGGAAGGGGCCTAGAGTGGACTTTACAGAGAATATGATGTTTTATTGAAACTGGAGACTCAGTAAGAAGTGATTTATGTAAAAATACAAAAATGAGGGAAACGTTCCAGGCAGAGAAGCCAGAATACGCAAATGACCTCTGTGTAAAGAACATTGAGCTGGAGTCAAGTGTGACTTTCCAAATAGTATCTCCTCTACTATTGTGTACACAACTGTGGTTGTGTATCTTTGTGCAAGTTGCTCTAGCTTTCTGATCTGGGCTGCCCATCTGTAAGAGAGGAGATAACCACACCTACCTTCAAAGACTGTTGAGTGTAAGTGATAAGTGTTCATCCAAGATCCCGTGTCCCTGTGGGTAATTCTCACTCCTGTTCCTCCCATGACTTTCCAGGTGTCAGGACAAGATGTTTCAGCTTTGGAAACTTGTTCTCTGGTGTGGCCTGCTCGCTGGGACCTCAGCGTCTCAGTATGATACTGCCAAGAGTGTTGTGAGCAAGCTAAAATCTGTTCTTGAAGAAGGACTTGTGACCGATGACAGTATATTTGAATGTAAGTCAGCAAGAGGAATGATCAGTGGCACCTAGGAGCTTGACTCCTATATACTGTGCCTGTACTAACAAAGACTGCCACTAGGGGCTGCTCTTTACGGGAGGTATTCTGATAGAGGTGGCTATTGGTTCCAGGTTCCTTTGTTTATTGTTTTTCTAGAAATAAGCAGTGCTAAACTAAATATGACTTTACATCTTATATTAACATCATAGCAAACTTTTTAATATATGCATAAGATAAATTCCTAAAAGTGACATTTCAACAGTTCAAAACGTATGCACATTTAAATTATAGGAGATATTGACAAATAATCCCCTATTTTCTCCAATCACATGTGAGATTTCTTCTACCATTTCTTCTACTTTCTTGACAGCACTGTATGGACAATTGAAATGTTTTGACAGTTTCACAGATCAAAAGTTATAATTCATCTCACTTAGCATTTCACTAATTAAGAAATAATTCACTCATTTTTTTCTTTTGTATTATATTGTTGTTGTTTAGTTGCTCAGTCATGTCCAACTATTTGCACCCCCATGGATTGCAGCACACTAGGCTCCTCTGTCCTTCACTGTCTCCTGGGAGTTTGCTCAAACTCATGTCTATTGAGTCGATGGTGCCACCCAACCATCTGATCCTCTGTTGCCCCCTTCACTTCCTGTCCTCAATCTTTCCCAGCATCAAGGGTCTTTTCCAATGAGTCAGCCCTTTGCATCAGATGGCCAGAGTATTAGAGCTTTAGCTTCAGCATCAGTCCTTCCAGTGAATATTAAGGGTTGACTTCCTTTAGGATTGACTTTTTGGATCTCCTTGCTGTCCAAGGGACTCTCAACAGTCTTCTCTAGCACCAGAGTTTGAAAGCATCAGTTCTTCAGCACTGAACCTACTTTATGGTCCAATTCTCACATCCATACATGACTACTGGAAAAACCATAGCTTTGACTATGTGGACCTTTGTCAGTGAAGTGATGTCTCTGCTTTTTAATACACTGTCTAGGTTAGTCATAGCTTTTCTTCTAAGGAGCAAGCGTCTTTTAAATTTCATGGCTGCAGTCACTGTCTGCAATGATTTTGGAGCCCAAGAACAGAAAGTCTGTTGCTATTTCCATTTTGCCCCCATCTATTTGCTATGAAGTGATGGGACCAGATGCCATGATCTTCGTCCTTTGAATGTTGAGTTTTAAGCCAGCTTTTTCACTCTCCTCTTTCACCTTCATTAAAAGGCTCTTTGGATTCTCTTCACTTCTGCCATTAGGTGGTGTCATCTGCCTATCTGAGGTTATTGATATTTCTCTTGGTAATCTTGATTCCAGCTTGAGCTTAATTCAGCCCAGCATTTCACATGATGTACTCAGCATATAAGTTAAATAAGCAGGGTAACAATATACACCCTTGATGTACTCTTTCCCCAATTTTGAATAAGTCCATTGTTTCATGTCTGGTTTTGACTATTGCTTATTGACCTGCATCCAACCACCTCATCCTCTGTTGTCAGTGATGCCATCCAACCACCTCATCCTCTGTTGTCCCCTTCTCCTCCTGCCCTCAATCTTTGCCAGCATCAGGGTCTTTTCAAATGAGTCAACTCTTCGCATCAGGTGGCCAAAGTGTTAGAGTTTCAGCTTCAACATCAGTCCTTCCAATGAACACCCAGGACAACAGAGGATGAGATGGTTGGATGGCATCACTGACACAATGGACATGAGTTTGGGTAAACTCTGGGAATTGGTGATGGACAGGGAGGCCTGGCATGCTGTGCTTCATGGGGTCACAAAGAGTGGGACTCGACTGAGCAACTGAACTGAAAGGTAGGTAGATTTAAAACTACCTACCTTTCTATTTAGTCATATCTCTTTATAATTTTGATTTCTTAAGAGAACTTGGCCTTCTTTTAATTTTCTGGTAGCATGACCAGCAAACTGACAAATATTCTTTACAGGAGAAACTAACTTCTGAAAATGACTGTCTTTAAATCTTGCCAGAGCTTAGACAACCTTCAAAGATACAGAAGGGACTCAGTTTCCAGTTTCATTGCTGATAAAACTGAGCTCAGAAGCAGAAATCTGTCAGATGTAGTTTCCATCTCCATTGGCCTCACTATAATTAGGTAGATACTGTCCATTGCAGAGCCAAATAGCAGTGCTATGGTTACATATCTTTTTCTATAGCCTTCTGGTTTTCCTTGAACTAGTTATTGCCTTGTTTCTCATTTGAATTATTTTCACAATATGTATTCTTAATTCTTTTCACATGTGCCATTCACATCTGCCATGTCATTTACTCTATCAAATCCCTCTTTTCTCTGAAGACTCCCCATTAGGACACTGTCCTCCTGCTTTGTATGAATTGTAGGTTTCTAGGCCTGTTGCAAAGCTGTCATTCAGAGAATCTTATTTGTCACTTTCATGAGTTGGAGTCATGTTTTTTCCTTGTTTCTAGATTTTCCATACCTTAGTCTATTCTAAGTTTATCTCATTAGAGATTCACTATTAGAAGCTGAAGTGCAATCAATATATTTTGTCTGCAAAGTGAATTGATTGCTTTATTGAATCACGATGAGTATATATAAGTATAAAGGCAGCATGAAAGGAAAATGTTCTTCTTAGCTGTGTGACTTTGGCCCATTCCTTCATCTTTCGATCCTTCATTTCCTCATCTGAAAGTGCAGATAGTATAATACCTGCTTTATGGAGTTGTTGTAAAGATTGAATGAAATAACATAGGCAAATAGTCTCATTTAGTATGTGATGCATAGGATCTGATTCATAAGCTGTGTTCACACTGAATGGAGATTGTTTTTGCAGCTACTGTTAGGGGATCAAAGGTTGATTTCACATTGTCACAAGAATCCAGGTGTTCAGAGAAGGCCCAGGTGACTGCGGACAAGGAGTTCTCTGAATATTTTCAAGTAGCATACCCATGTTTCTGGTGAGTTAATATTTCATATTGGAGTTCTTCCTTCCAAGAAAAAAGAATACATATCCTTGGGGAAGTAAGTTTAAGATCAAAGGCAGAAAAGTAAATGAAAAAAGAGTGCATAAAAAAGAATGAAATAATGCCATTTGCAGCAACAAAAGGATGGATGTAGAGATCATCATACTAAGTGAAAGAAGTCAGACAAAGACAAATATCATATGATGCCATTCATATGTGAAATCTAAAATATGATACAAATGAATTTATACAAAACAGAAGCAGAATCATGGACATAAAAAGCTTATGGTTACCAAAAAGGAAAGTGATATGGGAGATAAATCAGGAGATTGGGATTAACATAAATATAATACTATATACACAATAGACAGCCAACAAGGACCTACTATATAGTACAGGGAACTGTGCTCAATATTTTGTAATAACCTATAAGGCAAAAGAATCTGAAATAAAATGTATCTCTATCTCTACATCTGTATCTATATTTATGTATGTATATATCTGAATCACTCTGCTGTACATGTGAAACTAACACAACATTGCAGAGCAACTATATTAAATTTTTTTTTAAAAAAATTCATCTCTGGCACTTATTTTTCCTTGGAGTCTTGAGGGAAACCACAGCTGTCTAATCCTCAGTCTGGCATGCCATCCAATGGAGAGAATCGAACCCCTGAGCAGGGCTCTCATGAAGACCAAAGCAGGCAAGGTCCATGGGGCTCAACTGCTCAGCACAACACTGGCACAGAGAAGAGCCCAGCAATGGCTGCCAAGAGGAATGACAGGGTGGATTGTGGTTTTTGCACAGGTTAAGAATCAGTTACATCAACATTGGGGCAATCACAGTCCAACTGCTTCCTAACGGCTTTAAAGTGACGATCTCCATCACCATTAAGGTCACCGTGACTCTGTGAGTATGTATTAGAATCTGAGGTTTGGGAGAGGCAGTGCAGTATGGCCTATAGATCTCCAATCTGGAATCAGGCACTTTTCCACACTGTTGCCTTGGTCTCCCAATCTGTAAAATAAGGAGGCTTTTGCAACTACTAAATCCTTACCTTTGAAATGTTCTAAGAAACATTGGTGACAACCATTTTTTTTTAAATCCCCCATGAAATATATTTCCAAAATCATAACACGTATCTAACATAAAACTTGAAAATTGAGAAGACATGAACATTTAGAACTCTTTGGCAAAATTTTCTCCAGAATTATTTTGTCTCCGAAGATTCTCTTTAAATGGCAGTGACAAATATGGATCATAGAGTAATGTACAGTATGTAATAAAGGACATGTGAATATCATATGGAAAACAGAATTTTTAAGCATTTTAATTATTCTCTATATACAAAGAGATAGGAAAATGAGGATGTGTAGAAAAGTTTTTATAAATTAAGTAAGAATTTTCATAAATTCACTAAGTATAAATGAATTTATAATCACTCATTATAAATGAATGATTTCATAACTCATTAGCTATGAGATCTTGGAATAGTTATTTAACCTCTCTATACCAAGTGTTTCAATGTTTTTAAAATAGATATAGTAATAGACTTTTCCTTCATGGTATTGCTGTCATGATTAAATGGGTTAATCCAGGTAAAATACTTTTTTAAAATACCTAACAGAATTTGTGCTCAAGAAATAGTAAGTACTATTTTTATTTTAATCATTAGTGTTATATTAAACTTGAAATGAGCCCAACCCATGTGGCCAGGAGAAGAAACTCCTAATGTAAGAATATCGATTCCATAAAGAATACAGACAGTATTGACTTTGCCCATAGACCTCCCATGTAATGTCCATAGAGATAGGGACTCAGGGGCAATGTGAAGGGACTTCTCCAACTCTGTTTACTGTAAATCTTATTCCCTGCAGGCCTCCTATAGGCACGGTTGTTGACCTGACCCTCAACTTGATCCTCCAGAGAACTATCATCATTGAAACTGTTGTTGTCATTGGAGAATGCACCCACATACCAGCCAGGATCATACTCCCCTCACTGAAAAGGTCAGATCCATTGACCTCAAAAGAGTGGTGATCCCAGAGGAGTTGGGAACCATAAACTCAGCCCTATTCCTTACCTGGGAGGGAGCAGAATATGGTAAAGAAGAGGTCAGACTCTGGAGTCAAATTAGCTTTGCCACTAACTTGTGGTTTTGTAATCATTTTAGCTCTAGGAGCTCCGGTTTTCATATTTTTAAACTGAAGATGATAGTAATATCTAATTCGTAGGCTATTGTGTTGACCAAATGAGAAAATGCAAGTGGTTTAGCATACAGCCTGGCATGTACTAAGCTCTCAATAATAATAATATCCATGCTGACTTTCTGTCTCTTGGTTCTTCCCCTTACTGAGACAGGAGTGTTGACCTCGTGAATCATAACTGAATTTTCACATTTCACCTTTCTGCTTTACCTGTTTCTGCTTTATGTTTTTTGAGTCTCTGTTGTTAAGTGCGTGCACATTTAGTATTGTTATGTCTTCTTGAGGACTTGACCTTTTTGTTATTATATAATGTCTCTCAATAATAACAATAATAATTCACTGTGTTTACCTTCTTGCCTCCAGTTAGGAGAGGGCAATTGCGAGAAGTAGTAAATGCCTACCATGGGCTCTAATTTCAGATTGTCCCCAAATCATCTTCCACCCACTGAGAAATTCCCAAAATGAAATCTTGAAAACTGAATCCTCTCCATTTTAATCACTGATCCCTGGCAACTCACAAAATCTACATCTGAAACTCTGTGCCTGAAAGAGCAGGTTTAGCCCAGGGAAGAGGGTGGAAAGAGAAAGGCTGACCCTGGTCACAGATGGGAGAGAACAAGTGGTCTGGAAGCTGAAGGCTGGGGCAGGTTGGCCTTGGTAGGGAACAAGGCTGAGCCATGAGCAGACATCAGTCCATCCTGTGCCAACAAGGGATCTGATCACAGGTTGCCTAAAGACCCCTTAAACCAAAGAAAGCCTATGCAGCCTACCATCACTTGGAAAGACTGAGATGTAAATCCAAATGCTTGAGCTCTGCTGGACACTGCCTAGCCTATAGCCCCAGGGAAATCATCCTGCTTTCTGGGTCTCAGTGCCCGTATCTGTAAAATGGCATTCCACTCTGCTGCTCCAAACCCGGTTGGGGTTTTTCTCTCCACTTTGGGTAAAATCCCAAGCCCTCCCCAGGGCCATCTAGGCTCTGCCTGATCTGAATCCACCCTGATATCATTTTGCCCACCCTTCTCTAGACACTCTAGCTTTTGCTCTGTGCCTCAGACAAACCCCTTCTACCTCAAGACCTGTGCGTGTGTTTCTCTGGCACCTAGAACACCTATCCCCCACTCCACATCAAAGAATCTCTCATCATTCAGGGTCTAAAATGAAGTTCCTCCTCTTCTCTCTTGTAAGAATCTGCTCTTGCCCTTCTGAATACCTGTCATCAATTGTCATTATATATTTAACTGTAGGTTTATTTCATTTATTCCTTCAACCAAAAGTATGTTGAACATCTCCTCCATGCTAGGCAGCCACCATTCTGAGCTCTGGAGAATGTATTGGTGACTGCAGGCAAAGAAGTTGCTCTCGTGGAGCTTATTCTCTTAAGGGAATAAGACAAAAAGACAAGCATTCAGTCCAACAATAAACAGCCCACAAGGAAAATGTCAGATGGCAACCACCCCTGGGCATTGCAGCATACTTAACAGGGGACTATGACACAAAGCCCTCCACTAGGCAGCAGTCAGGGAGGGCTGCCCTGAGAAGGTGACAGTTATGCTGGGGGCTAAAGGTGGGGAGGAGCCAGCCTTAGGAAAACTTGTTTCATATTTGGTACCAGGTTGGAAGGTGCTTGTGTTTTGCTTATCCCTGTGTTCATAGTCTGGCTTGGTTCCTAGCACATAGTTGGTATTGTATAAACGTGTGTGAATGAATGAGTGGAAGGATGAATAGATGAGTAGATGCATAGAGAGATGATATATCAGGTCTCAAGGTTGTGATGAGATTCTCTTGAGCTCTTGGGGTGAGCTACTGGTCAGCCATGGGGTTCTAAGTGCTGATGCCCCTGGGTAGAGACTCAAGTCACCTGACCTCAAGGTGTTCTACTATCTCCCGCCCTCTCCCCCCTCCTTCTTGGCTGCTCTGACAGCTTCACTGATCTTTATCAGTTTCTTCTCTAGCCCCTTTGGATCACTCAAGGAAATCAACAATACCACTATCACATTTGTGAATGAGGTGGAGACCTTCGTAATGCAGTACATGGTGAGTCCTCCACTCCTGGGGACCCAGAGCCAGGCCTGGTGGGGGGCAGGTGTGACATTCCTAGGCAGGCTATACTCTTTGGGCACCTTCATTTCTGAGGGCCCTACTTCACTTTGGGCTGTCAGCTGCTGCCTCCCCTCCTGGCCTGTGGAGGAGGTGAGTAGGGGCCTGACATTAGCTAAATTCACTGGGTCCCAGACTTGAACAATTTGCCATATATATGTATGGTCAGTAGGCCTTTTAGCAATATTCTTCTTTATTTAACACAATTTCATGTAATTTATTTAAATAAAAAGACTATACATACCATAAGTAAATTTACTGTGCATCATATACATAACCATATGTACCATATATCAGAAAAATCCCAAAGATTCTAAATTAGTCACTCTGGAAGGGAACTGGGAATCTCAGGTTATAGAAAAGAAATCCTTCAAGTGGCTCTGTGATTTACTGAACTGGAAGATCACTGCTCAAACTGTGGTCCTCAGACCAGCAGCATTGACCTCATCTGGGCACTTGTTAAAATGCAAACTCTTGGGTCCTACCCTAGCAGCTGACCCAAGAATTTGCATTTTAATGAGATTTCCTGGGGATTATACATACACAAAATCATGTGAAACACTGCTCTGTGGTTCCCAGAGCATCATTTAAAATTCCAGTGTTCCAAAGGTCAATGTTTCTAGAGCATGGAGTTCTGGGATATTCACCATCTAGATTCTTAAGGTCCTAGGATATTAATGTTCTGAGACATTAAGATCCTAGTGTCCTCTGGTTTTCAGATTTGGGCCTTCTAAGTTTCCATTGCTCTAGAACCCTAAGATTCAAAAATTCTAAGGTCCCAGGTAGTTAGCATCTCTGCGGGAGGCAGGCAGGATATTCCCTGTGGATAATGATCAGTCCTCTTCCTCTCCCATCTCTTCTCTCATTCCTCCCCGTCCCAACCTCTTTCCTGCCTTCCTCTCTCCATCTCTCACTGTGTCTCTCTCTGTCTGATTCCCTGTGGCCCTCAGGTGTGCCCACGAATCAACACCATCATCAGCTCCCTGGATGTGAGTTTTATTAAGGAAGTCATTGGTAAGTCACAGCCTGGAAAAGAGGTGAGGGGGCTCCCTCTGCAGCCTTCCAAGGGGCAGGCACCCTGCTCTATGCCTACCCCACCTGCAGATCTGGTGAGGAGACCCTGGAAAAGTTCAGGACCCCTTGTCCTGAACAAGTCTGAAGAGTGTGGTCAGAGGGGTCCCTGCAGACTGAGGGGTCTCTATTGCCCTCCTTTGTCAGGCTGGCAGAACCTGCTGCCCAGAATGATGTGAGAAAGAGGACAGGCCAGATCTGGGTTCAAATTCTGAATCTGCTCTTAGCAACTGTGGGATTGCAATCAATTGACTCCACCTTTCTGTGCCTCAGCTTCCTCAAAGGTGAAAGGAGACTGTAATCATTGCTGAGCTGATGAGTGAGTGGATTTAAAGAAAAATCAGAAACAGCTCGATATTCAGTGTATGTGTGCAAAGTCACTTCAGTTATGTCCAACTCTCTGCGACCCCACAAACTGTAGCCCATGGGATTCTCCAGGCAAGAATACTGGAGTGGGTCATTGTGCCCTCCTCCAGGGGATCTTCCCGACCCAAGGATCGAACCTGGGTCTCTTACATCTCCTGCACAGGCAGGCAGGTTCCTTACCACTAGCTCCCAGTAGGCATTGCTAATAAACATGGCCCCTTCCTGTTCCCTTCTTATGAGGAACTATGTCTTCACCTCAAGTCCCTGGGGGCTTTCCTTGACTTGGGTCTCTGGCATGACTAGGGTTGCTAGGTCTGTGGGGCAACAGAAATGGGTGAGTGACTGTGTGAGAGTCCTGGAAGTGGTCCTTCTAGAAAATAGCCACAGGCCCAGTTCCTTGGGTGATCCCTCTGTGCTTCCTACATACCATCTCATTGGATCCTTGCAATGACCCTGTGGGGATGGGTAGTATCATCATACCCATTTACAGATGCACTAACTGAGGCTCAGAGAGATGGGATGATATGCAAGAGGTCCCATGGCTGTCAAGTCTGACCTGCTGAAGGGTAGTAGCTGCTGATATCTGATTTCTATTCAGCTTCCAGTGCTAGGGACTTCCCTTGTGGATCAGCTAGTAAAGAATCTGCCTGCAATACGGGAGACTAGGGTTCGATTCCTGGGTTGGAAAGATCCCCTGGAGAAGGGAATGGCTACCCACTCCAGTATTCCTGGCCTGGAGAATTTCATAGACGGCATAGTCCCTGGGGTCGCAGAGTCGGACGCAACTGAGAGACTTTCACTTTCACTTCACTTCCAGCGCTAGAGCCTGAGAACTGCTACTCATTTTTTTTTCCTTCAGGTGAACTTCAGAAAACCAAAGCGGAAGTCAAAACTGAAGAGCGCAGATGAAGAAAATCGCTGCGATGCCCACCTGCTGGTGAGGGCTGGGCTCCAGGCCCTGGGCTGAGGGAAGATGAACACCCCTTAACAGGGGCCTGGGGAGAAGTAGAAGCAAAGCTTGGCTTCTCTTCTTTGTCTAGTAGCAGACTGAGTCCTGATCAGGTCACAGTGAGTCCTGATCCTTAATCACACACCCAGACTGCACTTGATTCTGCTCCTGACTAAGCCTGGAATAGTCAGACTGAAGTTTAATTCCTATTGTTGACTGAGCCCTGATGCTGGTCACAGATAGAGTCCTGACCTGTATCTCAGTCTAATACATGATCCTGATCATACACTGAGCCCTGAACCCTAGCTCTTCATGGGCCCTGATCAATCTTTTCACATCGGCCATTGTTGCTAAGGTGAGGGGGTGGGAGGGTGAGGGGATGGGGAGTATTCAGTTCCAGGTGCCAGAGAAAGACCCCAAACCACACGTGCCGGTCGCTCCCTGAGCCTCAGGGCTCACAGGATTTGGGAGGAAGCACTCCGACAGCCATACCTAGTGAACACAGGAGCTGTTAAGGGCCCAGGGTGTCCATGTCTCACATCAGGGTCTCCTTCCAGATTGGTTCCCGGGGACGTGACTGAATCTCTGACCCGCCTCCCTCTGGGACGTTCAGTGCCACCACCATCCCCCAGGAGTGACAACTGAACCCAGTCAAAAGACACCTCTCAGATACTCCTCAAAGTCAGGACATGCTATGCTCATCACCCTCCACCCCCAGCAATAAAAAGCATTTCTGCACCTCCTGTGTGGCCTATTGCATTCCTTCCATTGGGATTTTGGGAGAGGTGAGGTATGGGCATTAGGGGCAGGAGAGACCTGGATCCAAAGGTGGAAGGGACATTTGGGATTATCCAGTTGCAATTTCTTGTCTTACAAAGGGAAACACTGAGGCCCAGGATGGGCAAGAAAGTGACCCAAAGTCACACGGAGACAGCCTGTCTGTGCTTCTGCTAACACCACAACCTTGATGGAGGGCTACCTTCACCAGCACACCTGACTTCATGACCTTCTCATAACATCCGTCTGCCAGGAGACACGGCTCTTGTCCCCATTGGACAGATGAGGAAACAGAGGCTCATAGAGGACAAGTGACTCATCAAGTGACAGGGCTCTGATGTAAACCCATGGTCCTGGGACCACTTGCTCAAAGAGGTGACACCCTGGATCCCAGTACTCAGCCACCTCTCCCCTGCCCCCAGCAGGTCCCATCATCCTGGTCCTGCTCTCTTCCAAGCTGGACTGATGAGGTCTTCTTGAGCCCTCTCTTCCTTCCCAACACACAAGCTGTCAGTTTTCCCTTTGCCCTGGAAGAAGGAGGACCACGCCCCTTACTCACTGCTGTATCACCTCTTTGGAGGAATGATCCAGGCTATCCCTCAGGGTCCCCATAGCCTCTGTTATCCAGGGGGGCATCTGACTTTCCTGCCAAAAGGCCCAGGGAACCTTTGCTCATTTGGCCAAGTAGCCATCTCAGTGCTTTGTGCAATTCTGTGAGGGAAGAACCACTGTCATCCTCAAGGGAGACTCGGGGTAAGAGAGGACAGGGTCACACAGAGGTCTACAAGGACAGTTACTTCACCCAAGAGCTTTCTACCTGATGAAGGCTGCCTCAAAAGGTCAAATCACCTCTGGGGGCCCTTGAGCCCCTGAGACTGCCTAAGGGAGACTTCTACCATCTCTTCTTAGTTCTGCCAAGTGGACCTTAGTTCAGGCTGCGCCAGGACTGCTGACAAGGTGTAGGGTGAGGGGTCGGGCAGAGCTGAACTTGGCTTACCTGGCCTCTGCCTCTTGTAATCTCTGTAAATCTCAAGCAAGTGGCTATTGGAACCACAGTTCTCTCACCTGCCAAATAGAATCAACAGTAAAACCTGCCTCATTGTGCTGTTGTAAGTTTTAAATGAGTCAATGAGTGGAAAGTGCTTTACCAGGGTCTGACACTGGTGAGCACAAGTCAGCCTCTACCCACTGGAATTACTGTCAGTGTTGAGAAATCACGTATTAAGTCTTTATACACTGTATCTTATTAAATTCTGATATCTACTGAGTGATGCAATGAATGGTTCTTGGCGTAACTGAGTCTCAGAGAGATGAAGCAACTTCCCTAGGGCCACACAGCTGGTCCAAGGCAAAGCTGGATTCCATTTGAAGTCAGTCTCCTCCAGAGATTGTTTCTTCCACTGCTGGCCATGGAAAATGGATCAGAGGTTTCCTCTCTGACTCTGTTTTGTGACTATCTCAACTTCCACAAAAAATAAACAAGAAGGTCTCAAAATTTAAGACTTCTTTTGGGGGTAGCCACCCACTTGACCCAGTGCATACTGTTTCATTTACCATTCCTTCTCTCTCTCTTCAGCTTCTCAAGCCTCCTCAGCCCCACAGCTCTGCTCAAGAGCTGTCTTCCAGGAGGGGGAACTAAGATGGCGGAGGAATAGGACGGGGAAACCACTCTCTCCCCAATAAATACACCAAAAGAACTTTTAAAGACCGCGCAAACTCCATAAAACAGGATCTAAATGCTGGCAGAGGACATCGGGCATCTGAAGGGACGGCCCATTGCCGACGAGAGAAGGTAGGACAAAAGAAAAAAGAGAGAGAAAAAAGTAAAGGGAGAGACAGAGTTGGGGGCGGGGATCCGTCCCGGAAGGGGAGTCTGGGATAAAGAGGAAAAAAAAAAAAAAAAGAGGAGAAAGGTTTCCGAATACCAGGGAGCATTCTCTCGGGCGGATTTGCGGTGAATCTTGGAGAGCAAGATAGCTGGGAGTAAAAGCAGATTAATAATTAAGCCCTGCAAGCTACATTTCTGGCTGGAAGGCACAGGGAAGCGGCGGCGGCGGACGCCCCACCCCCCACTAGCCAAAGAGGACTGCTCAGGGAGGGGCGGGCTGAGCGCTCAGGGAAGGGAGCAGCCTGAGTGACCCAACCCAGGGGACCAACCGGAGATAGACTGAGAAGTAGCCTTCCCCAGGAAGAGCCCCCCTGCCAGGCCCACGCAGAACAAGGAGAGGTGTGGAGTCGGCAGAGAGGCGGCTGGCCGGGTGGCACAGAACAAAGGGCGTGCGGAGTTGGCAGGGAGGCGGCCGGCGAGGAGATCTGGGCGCCTGTGGGCTGCGGACCCGCCCAGCCCCCGCCCGAGTGCAGCGGGCATAACCCAGCCTCAGCGAGACCAAAGGGTGAGGCGGAGTCGGCAGGGAGGCGGCCGGCTGGGCGGAGCTGGGCACCTTCGGGCTGCGGACAGACCCAAACCCTGCCCGAGACCAGCGTGCATAGCCCAGCCCCGGCGAGGCTTCCTCGTCCAAATTGCGCACAGAGCTAGGTGCTAACCAAGACTACTGGGGATTCTGAACGGATCGGAGCTCTGCACACCTAAGAAGACGTGCTTAGCTGCACGTCGGGAAAGCCGAGCGGTTGGGCCGGGGGAGGGGAGAAGCCGCGCTCCCCAACTGCGCCGGGCGGACGACAGAGAGCCGAGCAGAAGGGGCGGGGGAAGCGCACTCAGCAGGAGCAGGGCAAACTCCAGAGCGCTGAATAGACACATAAAAGACCAGCAAACAGAAGACGCTTAAGCTAGCAGAGGCAACAGGTTTGGAGTCTATAGAGCATGAGAAGTACAAGCCGGACCCAAGGAATTGTCTGAAAAATAAACTGACCCCTCCCAGTACACATCAACACCAGAGAAAGCCTTAGTTATAACTGTACTAGGAACATCTTTTAAATTTTTAAAACTTTTTTATACCCTTTTTTTTTTTTT
>ML660203.1:10601201-10666585 GCA_007570785.1 Antilocapra americana | reverse complement strand
GGTGAGAGGGCTTCCCCCGCCCCTTCTGCTCAGGCTCTCTGTCGTCCGCCCAGCAGTTGGGGAGTGGGGCTTCTCCTCTCTCCCGGCCCGGCCGCTCTGTTTTCTCGGCGTGCAGCTGAGCACTCCTTCTAAGGTGTATACAGCACCGATCTGTCCAGAATCCCCAGAAGTCTTGGTTAGCCTCCCCGGGGCTGGGTTGGGTTATGCCCACTGCTCTCAGGCGGGGGTTGGGCCGGTCCGCAGCCCGCAGCTGCCCAGCCTCTCTGTTGACTCCTCACCGCCCTTTGTTTTGTGCACGGACCTAGGGGGGAGAGGGAGCTTTTCCTAGAAGGTTAGGTCCCTCAGGCTGCTCCGTTCCCTGAGCCCGCGGCCCGCCCCTCCCTGAGCAGGAGCAGTCTGCTTCGGCTGTGCTGCTGCTCTCGGCTGTGCTTGTAGCTAGAGACGAACCTTGCAGGGCTTAGCTATTAATCTGCTTCTGCTCTCAGCTATATTGCTCTCCAAGATCCACCGCAGATCTGCCAGAGAGAATGCTCCCTGGTATTCAGAAACCTTTCTCCTCTTTTTTTTTTTTTTCCTCTTTATTCCAGACTCCCCTTCCGGGACGGAACCCGTCCCCAGCTCTTTGTCTCTCCCTCTACTTTTTTTTCTTTTCTTTCTTTTGTCCTACCTCCTCACGTCGGCACTGGGTCGCCTCTCCAGATGCCCGATGTCCTCTGCCAGCATTCAGTTCCTGTTTTTTGGAGTTTGCTCGGCCTTTAACAGTTCTTTTGGTATATTTATTGGGGAGAGAGTGTTCTCCCCGTCCTATTCCTCCGCCATCTTAGTTTCCTCTCTGGTCATAACTTTCATTCCAAAGAGTAAGCATCTTTTAATTTCATGGCTACAATCACCATCTGCAGTGATTTAGGAGCCCAAAAAAAATAAAGTCTGACACTTTCCACTGTTTCTCCATCTATTTGCCATGAAGTGATGGGACCAGATGCCATGATCTTAGTTTTCTGAATGTTGAGCTTTAAGCCAACTTTTTCACTCTCCTCTTTCACTTTCATCAAGAGGCTTTTTAGTTCTTCTTCACTTTCTGCCATAAGGGTGGTGTCATCTGCATATCTGAGGTTATTGATTTTATCATTTAATACCACATATTTATTCTCAGTCTGGAATAACTAGTATAAGAGCACAATTTTTATAGTTTATATTTGAGTTAGCTTAGACAACCATTTTGGGCAATATAGCAGTCAATTGGGTTTTTCATTCATGGATGCATGTATGCATTCAGTAAGCATTTACTGAGCATCTCTTGTGTGCTAGTAACTATAGATAAAACAGTGAACAAAATAACCCATGTTGCTGTTTTTTCTTTTATTGCTATTGTTTTCATTCTTTACATATTTAGGATATTAATCCCTTCTCAGGTTTATGGTTTGTAAATTTTTTTTAATTTTATTTTTTAATAAAATTCTTTTTATTTTATTCTTTGTTTTTTTTTTGCTATTGTTATACAGAGATTTTTAGTCTGATGTAGTTCCTTTGCTAATTTTTTACTGTATTTTAGGTATCACATCCAAACATCATTACCAAGACCCATGTCAAGAAACTTCATTCTTATATTTTCTTTATTCCTCCTTTGTTTCTGAAGGACAGCTTTGCCAGGTATAGAATTCTTGGGTGACAGTTCTTTTTGCAATATTTTAAATGTCATCTCATTCTCTCCTGGTCAGAATAATTTCTTTTGAGAAATCCACCAGTCATCTCATGGGATTCCCTTGTATGTAACTTTTGGTTTTCTCTTGCCACTCCTAAAAATTCTTTCTTTGCCTTTGAATTTTGAGGATATAATTATAATGTGTCTTCATATAGATCTATTCAGATTCCATCTATTTAAGGTTCTTTGGATCTCATGGGTCTGGGTGTCCATTTCCCTCCCCCAGTTTAGAAGTTTTAGCTATTATGGCTTTAAATATACTTTCTATCATTTTTCTCCTCTCCTTCTGGGATTTCCATAATGAAAATATTATTTCTTTTCATTGTGTTCCATAATTTCCATGAAAGTGCAAGTTACGTAGTCATGTCCGACTCTTCGTGAACCCATGGACTATACAGTCCATGGAATTCTCCAGGCCAGAATACTGGAATGGGTAGACTTTTCCTTCACCAGGGGATATTCTCAACCCAGAGATCAATAATTTCTTCACTCTTTTTCCTTTTTGCTCTTCTGACTGGCTTATTTCTAGTGTCTTATCCTCCTGGTTGCTGATTCTTTCTTCCTTATGGTTAAATCTACTTTTGAAACTTTTCATTGACTTTTTTCAATTTAATTATAGTATTTTCAACTCTGGGATTTCTGGGTTAGTTTTTTTATGGTTTCAATTTTCTAATTGAACTTCTCATTTTATTCATGCATTGGTTTTTTAATTTTGTTTAGTTGTCTGTGTTTTCTTACAGTTTGCTAAACTTTCTTAGACTCATTAGAAAAGACCCTGATGCTGGAAAAGATTGAAGGCAGGAGGGGGAAGGGATGACAGAGGATGAGATGGTTGGATAGCATCACCGATTTAGTGGATGAGTTTGAGCAAACTCCAGGAGGTGGTGAAGGACAGGGAAGCCTGGTGTGTAGCAGCCCATGAGGCACAGAGTCAAACACAACTGAGTGACTGAACAACAAAACATCCTTAAGAGGATTATTCTGAATTCTTTGTCTGACAGTTCACAGATCTTTATATCTTAAGGGTCATTTATAGAACTGTATTAGTTTCCTTTGATGGTATCATAGTTCACTGGTATTCTGTGTGTGATCCTTGATTCCTTACATTGGAATATGCACATTTGAGTCCTCTTCCAGACTTTGTAGGTTTGCTTTGGCAGAGACAGTTCTTTACCAGTCAGCTCGGTAGTTTTTTTTTTTTTTTGGGGGGGGGGGGGTGCTGGTGCATGGTATCTGCTGGTGATGTTCTTGGGCATAATAATGGTTGGGGTGAGGCAACTGTTTGAGCTCTGAGGGTGGGCATGGGGGGGGTGCCTCTGCCTGAAGACAGCTGGATAGGACTTCTGGCTTATTTCCTACCTTGATGAGGCTGTAGGATGGGCTTTAAGGTTGCCTGGATTCTCTGGCCAGCCTTACTAGATGGTCAAGACTTGATACTATTTGTAGTACCAGATGCAGCAGTACAGGACCCAGTATCTCTACAGCTTGTTGTTCGGAAGCCTGCGTGTGCACTAAATTCCCTGGTCAGGTGAGGCCATCAGTTTTGCTCTGCAAACAAGGGAAGCCAGGAACTGTGCTCTCTTCATTGCCTCTGTACTTGAGACTGTTGAATGGGTGACACAACTTCCTGTGTGCTCTGGGTAGGTTCCCTAGCTAAACTGGCTGAAGGCTGTGTTCAGCAATGAAGCGAGTGAGTGAGTGAAATCACTCAGTAGTATCCGACTCTTCGCGACCCCATAGACTATAGCCTGCCAAGCTTCTCTATCCATGGGATTTTTCCAGGCAAGAATACTGGAGTGGGTCGCCATTTCCTTCTCCAGAGGATCTTCCCAACCCAGGGATTGAATCCAGGTCTCTCGCACTGCTGGCAGACTCTTTACCGTCTGAGCCACCAGGGAAGCCCCTATCAAAGGGGCTATCAATTATATTCCTTGCCCAGGTACAGTAGGAGAAGTAGTTCCAAAGCTGGTAAAGCTTTTTGTTTGTTGTCTAAATTCAAACCAACCCACACCTCCAAGTTTCCTGAGTGAACAGAATCATTATCTTTCCTTTGCAAACTCTGGGCTCTGCCTGCCCTTCTCTAGGTTCCAGGAGTTGCCATCAGCCCTTCTGGACAGATGGGGCCAGAAGACACTCTCCTCAGCAAGTGGGGCTGGACTCCCCTCTCTGCTTGTGCATGGACCAACTGAGCTCTAGGGCCAGCAAAACGCCTTGTCTGAGGATTTGAATCAGGCAAAACTGCTCCTGGCCAAGTTCCCTCACAGAGTGAACCCCCAACTTAGCTCTGCAGATGGACAAAACTACTGGTTATGATGACTACTTGGTTGCTGCTAGTATAAACTTGGTCTGCCAAGATCCATGTGCTGTTTTTGCCAGCCCCTTCCCCTTTTCCAAGGTGACTCAGTGGTAAAGAAACTGCCTGCCAGTGAGGGAGACATAGGAGATAAGGGTTCAATCCTTGGGTTGGGAAGATCCCATGGAGAATGAAAAGACAACCCACTCCAGTATTCTTGCCTGGAGAATCCCGTGGACAGAGGAATCTGGTGGGCTACAGTCCATGGGTCGCAAAGATTTGAATGCGATTGAGCATGCAATACTTCCTCCCCCTTCTCCAGCAGTCAGTTTCCCAGTAGTTGAGCCTTCACAGGTTCCCCAGCAGGCCCCATGCTGTGAAATAAGAACGAAGGCATCCCCCAAATCAACCCCAAGGCTGAAGAGGCTCTGGTTGTCCCCCCAGGGTTCTCTTTTCCCTCTGGAGGCTCAGAGGAGACCTCTCCATGTGGTGATGTGCAGGCCTAGAGGCAGGCAACATGGAGCTGCTTCTTACCCTTCTAAGGCAGTCTGTCCTGATTCTCCATGCTGTGGAGGGTGCTTCAGCCTTGCTAGGATCCTCTCAGTGGTGTCTTGTTCTTGAATCAGTGTTAGTTGTTCTTCTTGTGACAGGAGCAAAGTCAGGAGTGAACTATGTCTCCATCTGGTGACATCACTTCCTGACTTTCCTTATTCATCTCTGCCCCACAAGCCTGTGAATTCCTTGAGGGCCAGTACTTCTATCATCTCAGCAACCCCAGTGCCCAGTAAAGGACCAGATGTAATACAGGAACCAACCAGTGTTCAATGAATCAATGAGTGAATGAACCTCTTTTTGACTGTACACACTCAGACATCATCTCCAGGACAGCTAAGTGGGCTGTGAACAGGAAAATCCTAGCAACTCAGAATTTGAGGGACATGGGAGACCTGTCGTTATTTTCCAGTGGCCAGGGCCAAATAGCTGGCACTCAAGGTGGGCTACAGCCAATTGTGTTGGCCCTAGTTGAGTGAAGGAGAAGACTGTGGTGTTGGAGAAGACTCTTGAGGGTCCCTTGGACTGCAAGGAGACCAAACCAGTCAATCCTAAAGGAAATCAGTCCTAAATATTCATTGGAAGGACTGATGCTGAAGCTGAAGCTCCAATACTTTGGCCACCTGATGTAAAGAGCCAACTCTTTGGAAAAGACCCTGATGCTGGGAAAGATTGAAGGTGGGAGGAGAAGGGGATGACTAGGATGAGATGGCTGATGGCATCACCAAATCAATGGACATGAGTTTGAGCAAGCTCAGGGAGTTGGTGATGGACAGGGGAGCCTGGTGTGCTGCAGTCCATGAGGTTACAAAGAGTTGGACACAACTGAGTAACTGAACAGAACTGACTAGGTGAGTGAAGCCAGGACATGGAGTGGGTGAGGCCAAGGCCTCTGGGACCCACAGATGACAGATGTGGCCAATGAAGGGAAAAGGGGATGGGTGGAGAAGTGAGAGAATGCTCTACTACTGTGACTCTGGCACCCCCAGAACCAGCTGTGGCTTCCTTCCCAGACCTCAAAGAGGAGTGAAGTTTTCCTAGAGACAGTGACACCCCATGAGGGAGGATTCGGGGAGAGGAGGATGCTTTGAGAGGGTGAGAGACTGTCTGCTATAGGGGAATATATAGGAAGAAAGATGGCAAAGCCTGACTGCCCTCTGAGTCATCCACAAACCTGAGTGCCAAACTCCAGCGCAGGCTGTTTTGGAGACTTAACTCAGTTAAGTAAATGTTGGATCTTTCCGATGTTTGTCCAGTTTCCTCAGGATAATATCTGAGGATCAGAATTATTAGCTCTATGCCTCGGAACATTTTATGGCTCCAAGAACACATCACAAATTTATTTGCCAAACCGGATCTTTCTATTTACACTAAGATGGGAGAGTATATACTTTTCCTCATATATTTGACAGCAGATGGACACTTTTATTTTAGATATTTGCTGTTAAGATGGGGGTAGAATAAACTTCATCACAGTGGAACAGCCAAGGTCCCAAATTAGGAGACTTCATTGTTACTACGATTCAATACACTATTTTCTGAATGTTGAAAAAAAAAAAAGTTGGAAAATATTTGTGTTTTACAGCTGGGTGAAAATACAGATCTTAGAATTGTGCTTAGCCAGAATCATAATGATGCAAAAAACTGAACCTAGGTGGTAAAAACTGAAAAGGATGCTGAAATTTTATTTTTAAAAGTTTATTATTTGTTAGAGGAGACTTTTATTTCTATGTTAGTATTCATGCAAGAAATAAAATGAATTTTCAAAAGAAAGATGGTTGACTATATAACTAAGCCATGCTCTCTGCTGGGCAATTCAGGGTGACTTAAGCAGTTCTTCTCCAAGCCAGCATGGTCGGCGGTAAGAGTCTTCTGGACTTCAGAAGACTTCAGTCTATTTCAAAATCACATGTCATGAAGTGTCTAGAAAATTCTGCTCCCCAGTTGTGAGAGAATGAGAGGCAAATAATGTGTTTGAATTAATTTAGAATTCATTTGAATCTTGCAAATTCCCTGGAAAGGGACTTGGGATCCCCCAGCCCACTTTGAGAACCACCAGGTTAGGCACTAGGTGGCGCTAGTGGTAAAGACCCCTCCAGCGAATGGAGGAGACATAAGAGATGCGGGTTCAATCCCTGGGTCCAGAAGATCCCAAGAGAAGGAAATGGCAATCCACTCCAGTATTCCTGCCTGGAGAAACCCATGGACAGGGTATCCTGGAGGGCTAGAGTCCGTAGGGTGGCAAAGAGTTGGACACTACTGAAGCAACTTAGCAGGCAGGTTAGGCACCAGGGAGCCATGGAAGGTTTCTGGGCAGAGGAGAGACCATCTCAGCTCTGAGTTTGAGGAAGTTCCGTCTGCTAGGTGGATTAAAAGGTGGCAAAGGCTGTGGCTGGTCCAGGTCCAACCCAGGGCAGGAGCTGTTGGGGTAGATGGCAGGGCTGCAGACAGACTTCCCTCATAGGGAAGGGGTGATTATAAGAGAGGGACGGCCAGAGAAGGCCTTCCTGTAACTCATTCATTCTGAGACTTTGCCACCCTGGGGCCTCGGACTAGGCTCCAGGGCCAGGGCTTATGGCTCAGGGGCCTACATGATGATTTCCCCCGCTTAGGAGGGAGCCAGTGTTGCAGGAAGGAGCAGGACCACACTTTTGGTTCCAGAAGAGGGAGCAAAGCCATTCCCTTTGGCTTTTATCCAAGCCTGCAGGCAAAGTCAACACTTGTCCCCGTTGTCCTGCAAACACCATCCATCCATCTGAACCTCTGCAAACGTGGCCACCCATGGGAGCAGCTGGGCTGACAATGGTACCCACGGATTAAATGTTATACCTTCATCAAAACTTCCAGAGTGTCCTACCACGTGATCCAGCAGTCACATTCTATGGTGCCCAGTAAAGGCCCATGCTAAACCTGCACGGGGATATTATAGCAGTTTTATTTGCAATTGCCAACATTTGAAAGTAACCAAGATGTCTTTCAGTGTGTGTGTGTGTGAAAGTCGCTCAGTCATCTTTGACTCTTTGCAAACCCATGGACTGGGTGGCCATTCCCTTCTCCATGGGATCTTCCAAACCCAGGGATCAAATCCAGGTATCCCGCATTGCAGGCAGATTCTTTACCATCGGAACCACCAGGGAAGCCCCTGTCTTTCAGTAGATGAATAAATAAATAAACTATGGTACATCCAGACAATGGAATATTATTCAGCCCTGAAAAGAAATGAGCTCTGGAGTCATGAAAAAACACAGAGAAATCTTCAGTGCATATGATGACATGAAAGAAGCCTACCAGAAGGTTACATATTATATGATTCCAACTATGTGCTAATCTGGAAGAGGCCAACTAAGGAGATAGTAAAAGAATCAGTGGTTACTAGAGGTTAGGCTGGAGGGAGAGATGAATTAGCAGAGCACAGAGGGGTTTAGGTGCTTCCCTGGTAGCTCAGCTGGTAAAGAATCCATCTGCAATGCAGGAGACCTAGGTTCATCCCCTAGGTTGGAAGATCTCTTGAAGGAGGGCATGACAACCCACTCCAGTATTCTTGCCTGGAGAATCCCCATGAACAGAGAAGCCTGGTGGGCTACAGTCCATGGGGTCACAAAGAGTAGGACATGACTGAATGATCAAGGACAGCACAGCACAGAGGGTTTCTAGTGCAGTGAAATTGTACACTATAGTGGCAGAGAAACATTCTTACACGTTTGTCAAAACCTACAGAGGGTATAACACCAAGACAGAACCTTCATGTAAACTTTGAGCGATATTGATGTAGGTTCATCATTATGACAAATGTCTCACTCTGGTAGAGGATATCAATTTCAAGGGAGGCTATGGAACGGGAGGGGAAGGAGGTATATAAGAGCTCTCGGCACTTTCTACTCAGCTTTGCTGAGAAACTAAAATTGCTCTGAAAAATAAAGTCTATTAAAAATTAAAGCTTCTAGGGTAGAGGATCCAAGTCTGGCATTGCACTTCCCCTGAAACCTGACCGCTGCCTCCCCTTCCAGCCTCTTCAACGGGGCTTCCAGATTCATGCTCTATAACAAAGAATTGTGCAGTGATGTTTTGATGGGTGGTTGTGTTGAAATATTTACTGGGAACTCTGCTCTCCAAAGACCCAAGTCCGAATGGCATCCTGGCTCTAACATGAATCACTTCAGTTCATTTCAGTTCCTCAGTACTGTCTGACTCTTTGTGACTCCATGAATCACAGCACGCCAGGCCTCCCTGTCCATCACCAACTCCCAGAGTTCACCCAAACCCATGTTTATCGAGTCTGTGATGCCATCCAGCCATCTCATCCTCTGTCTTCCCCTTCTCCTCCTGCCCCCAATCCTTCCCAGCATTAGAGTCTTTTCCAATGAGTCAGCTCTTCACATGAGGTGGCCAAAGTATTGGAGTTCCAGTTTCAACATCAGTCCCTCCAATGAACACCCAGGACTGATCTCCTTTAGGATGGACTGGTTGGATCTTCTTTCAGTCCAAGGGGCTCTCAAGAGTCTTCTCCAACACCACAGTTCAAAAGCATCAATTCTCTGGTGCTCAGCTTTCTTCGCCATCCAACTCTCACAGCCATATATGACTACTGGAAAAACCATAGCCTTGACCAGACGGACCTTTGTTGGCAAAGTAATGTCTCTGCTTTTCAACATGCTATCCAGGTTGGTCATAACCTTCCTTCCAAGGAGTAAGTGTCTTTTAATTTCATTGCTGCAGTCACCATCTGCAGTGATTTTGGAGCCCAAAATATAAAGTCTGACACTGTTTCTCCATCTATTTGCCATGAAGTGATGGGACCAGATGCCATGATCTTAGTTTTCTGAATGTTGAGCTTTAAGCCAAATTTTTCACTCTCCTCTTTCACTTTCATCAAAAGGCTTTTTAGTTCCTCTTCACTTTCTGCCATAAGGGTGGTGTCATCTGCATATCTGAGGTTATTATTTCTTCCGGCAATCTTGATTCCAGCTTGTGCTTCTTCCAGCCTAGCGTTTCTCATGACGTATTCTGCATATAAGTTAAATAAGCAGGGTGACAATATACAGCCTGGATGTACTCCTTTCCCGATTTGTAACCAGTCTGTTGTTCTATGTCCAGTTCTAACCATTGCTTCCTGACCTGCATACAGGGTTCTTAAGAGACAGGTCAGGTGATCTGGTATTCCCATCTCTTTCAGAATTTTCCACAGTTTATAGTGATCCACACAGTCAAAGGCTTTGGCATAGTCAATAAAGCAGAAATAAATGTTTTTCTGGAACTCTCTTGTTTTTCAATGATCCAGAGGATGTTGGCAATTTGATCTCTGGTTCCTCTACCTTTCCTAAAACCAGTTTGAACATCTGGAAGTTCATGGTTCACATATTGCTGAAGCCTAGCTTGGAGAATTTTGAGCATCACTTTACTAGCATATGAGATGAGTGCAATTGTGCAGTAGTTTGAGCATTCTTTGGCATTGCCTTTCTTTGGGACTGGAATGAAAACTGATCTTTTCCAGTCCTGTGGCCATTGCTGAGTTTTCCAAATTTGCTGGTATATTGAGTGCAGCACTTTCACAACATCATCTTTCAGGATTTGAAATAGCTCAATTGGAACATGTATCAGTAGGTAGAAAATGCACTAGATGAAACTGAATCATGCTTAAGTGCTCTGGGGTCTGCCTCCCAGCTGTGAGCCTTGACTCTTCCATAGGCTAGAGGCACATTGCTCAGCTTCTCAGATTACAATCTCTTCCTATAATGTGAGTAATAGAGCATCAACACCTCACAGGGTTTGGAGAGGATGAAATAAAATGTGGTGTACATAGTACAAAGCACAGGCCTGGGAAGAGAGTAAAATTAGATACAGTCTCTAAAATCTGACAAATAAGTGGAAGAAGTTCATGTACTCAGATGTAGGGTTGAACAAAGGGCCAAATGTCCAGCCTTGGAATAAGAGAAACTAATTTCTAGCAAGCAAATCTAAAACAGTTTCTTACTTAGGGTAAAATTAAGCAAGATTTTAGTTAGGAAGTTGGGATTAACATATACACACTACTACATATTAAATAGGTAATCAACAAAGATCTACTGTATAGCACAGGAAAGTATATGCAATATTTTGTAAGAATAAGGGGGAAGAATCTGCAAAAGAATTTATAGGACTTCCCTGGTGGTTCAGTGGGTAAGAATCTGCCTGCCAGTGCAGGGGACACAGGTTCAATCCCTGGTCTGGGAAGATTCCACAGGACACGGAGCAACAAAGTCCATGTGCCACAACTAATGAGCCCGCAGTCTAGTGCCCGCATGCCACAACTACTGAGCTAATGTTCTTCAATGAGAGAAGACCCAATGCAGCCAAAAATAAATAAATAAATACATAATTTTAAAAAGAATATATATGTATATGTGGGGGAGGGCGGTTTCCCGGTTGGCTCAGACGGTAAAGAAACTACCTGCAATGTGAGACACCCAAGTTCAATCCCTAGGTCGGGGAGATCCCCTGGAGGAGAGCATGGCTACTCATTCCAGTATTCTTGCTTGGAAAAGTCTGTGGACAGAGGACCCTGGCAGGCTACAGTCTGTGGGGTCACAAGAGTTGGACACGTCTGGGCGACTAACACTTTCACTTTCATATATGTACGTATGTATAACCAAATCACTTTGCTGTACACCTGAAACCTACACAACATTGTTAACCAACTACAGAACACTTCAATAAATAAATAAAGCAAGATCGCGAGGACTGAATCATTCATTCTTTATGGATTATTTGCTGTCTTCCAGGCAGGCCACAGGAATAGCTTGAGCAAAGGCCCTGGGGCAGGAGGGACGTTCCAGGGGAAGAACAGGTAAGCAGCAGAGAACTTCAAGTGCATTTGGGGATGGTTGGTGGAGACCAGCGTGACAAGGGCCCCTTGGCTGAGATTCCCTGAGACTGTCTGATCTTTGCCCAGAATGGTTACATGACTTAATGTGGGAGATGAGGAAGTAGATCCCTAAGTTCTCCCTTCCAGAGGACCTGCCACAAAGAAGACAGTTGGCTGATCATTTCTCTTCACCTCTGTCTACATCTAGTCTCACAGGACAAAGACTAGAAGGAAATGAACAAAAGTATTAGCATGGCTTGGCTCTAAATAGAGACATCGTCTTCCATGTTTCTATGTTTTAATAATATTTCTTTAAAAACATGGATTCTCTAAACAACCTGAAATACATATTTTAATACAAGTTCAAAACTAAGGCTTGAAGGAGGTGATGCCAGCATTTTGGAACAAATGATTTAGCAAGTCTGTCCTCAGGCCCTTCAAGAACAAGCCTTCCTCTCCATGCAACAGAGAGCTGTTACCCCTACCCAAAAAAGGAGGCTTCAGCTCTGCTCTAAGAGGAGGAATTTGTGATGTGATGTCAAGGTGATAAGCTTGTGCATAAGGCAGAACTGGATTTAAATCTTGACTCTACTGTAGACTAGCTCTGTGATCTTGAGCAAAATTTTTCCTCTCTTGAGTCTTAGTTTCCTCATCTGTAAAATAGGACTCTTGAAATTTTTTATATTATAAGGATTCAAGGAGGATTCCACAAACATCTGTGAAAATTGTCAGTCTCAGCTATTGTTATTGCAAATGGGGAAACTGAGGTCCAGGAAGGGCATGGGAGCTGTCCAGTGTCAGACAGTAAGGAATGGGCAGAGCCAGTCTAGAGCACAAGATTCCTTGGATGCACTACTGAGTACAAGCTCACTCTGCTCACTGCACAACAGGCCAATGAATCTGAGAGGTGAGGTGCTAAGGCAAGGAAAATGACTCTATTCAGAAAGCAGCTGACCAAGAAGATGGCAAGCTAGTGCTCAAAACAACCATCTTGTCAGGGTCTGGCTGTCAGGTGCTTTCGTAGAGTCAGAGGAAAAGGAATGAGGAATTAGAGTTAATAGGCAGACGAGAGAGGGAATGGCAGTGGGGAAATGAAGTGAAACAGTCTTCAGTCTTGAAAAACATCTCCAAAGGAATGGTCAGCCTTTGGAAAAGGTATATTAATCTCTTCTGTTCACAGGTGGGTAAGGACAAATTCTCTCTACGAACTGAACAAAGGCACTTTAGTTCACAGTCAAGCAGAAGGGTAGGGTCCTCTGAGGCAAGCTATTAAGTATGACTATAATAAAAATTTTTTATAAAATAATTTTATAATGACAATGATTTTAATTTTATGATAACAAATAACAATTTGGCCACCTGATACAAAGAACTGACTCATTGGAAAAGACCTTTATGCTGGGTAAGATTGAAGGTGGAAGAGAAGGGGACGACAGGAGATGAGATGGTTGGATAGCATCACCGACTCAATGGACATGAGTTTGAGTAAGCTCCAGGAGTTGGTGATAGACAGGGAAGCCTGGAGTGCTGCAATCCATGGGGTTGCAAAGCCTCAGACACGACTGAGCAACTGAATTGAACTGAACTGATAATAACAAGAGCATTGAAAAGCAAGTCAAAGAAACAAGTTTCCAACATGGAGTCAGAATTGTCTTCCTCCCTGCAACAGATGGAAGTAAGAGTACTATCTCTCTTGCTTCCTCTGGGAGACTTCTTCCCTCACAGTCCCTGGGTCCACCTCACTCGTGATACAAATGAGGACAATGGCTCAAAGCAGGACAGGAATGTGAATGAATCATGAACACAGTCTCCCAGCCTTCTTGGTTGCTCTCCATGATCCCCACACCTTTGTATATGGTGACATTCATGATGTACAGCTCTAAATACATTATTGACACATCCATTAAATTGCTTAAGTGACTCACTAGCCCCCTTAATCCCCTGGGGCCTTCCATGCAGGAAAGTTTACTTTGCAGGTATTGGATGGACATGATGAGATCAGGGTTTCTCCGCAGTTTTCCAGCAGTCCATCACTCAGTGCCACGTCTCCCCAGCAATAGGGTCACTCACCATCTATAAAGTCTGCCCCATGACAGAATCCACTGGGAACCAACTGACAGAGACCCAGGGCATCTCTGCACCACACCAGAGGCATCCAGGTGAGCCCAACCCAATGACACTCCCCAACCTGCCTTTTCATTAGATGTCAAACCAGGCTAAAGCCTCTGATAAATGCTACCGTTGTGATTGGTTCTAGCACAGATCACAAAAAAAAAAAAAAAATAGTGGCTTAAATAATGAAAAGTCCAGAGGTAGATTGTTACACTGACATGGGGAATCCTTCCAGCTCTTCCTTCTTCTACTCCATAAGTCGGGGCTTTCATCTTTATGATAATGAAACAGCTGTTGAGCTCCAGCCATCATGTCTGATATTCAATCAGGAAAAAATAGGACAGGAAAACAAAAGCTGGATCAACCACCTTGAAAGAATTTTCTCCAAGCCCTCTAACACAGAAGAGCAAAACCTGACTCCATGCTGGATCTGTTTCTTTTACTTTAACCTTTGCTTTTCATTGCTTTTGTTATTATAATCACTAAGAGGATGCTGCCTATAGCTCTAAGCATATATAATGGCCTGCCTCAGGGAACCTGCTGCTCTGACTTAAATGCTTCTGTTCAGCTCACAGGGAAACCTTCTGACTCTGTCCACCTGTGAATGGCTACAAAAAAGAAGAAATTAATACGTCCTCTCCCTGATGCTGGCCAAGCCAAGAGATATTTTTGCAAGACTAACGGCCTTTTTACTTTACTTCCTCATCCCCTCCCCTTCTCTGTTCTAAAAAAGAAACTGGCATCCAAACCCTGATAAGATGGTTTTGGGGGAAACTAGTCAGTCATCTTCTCAGTCTGCTGGCTTTCCAAATAAAGTCACTATTCCTTGTCTCAGTATCTCGTCTCCCAATTTATTGGTCTGTCCTGCAGCAAGCAAAGCAAGCTTGTCCTCAGTAACAAATTGACAAACCTATAGATCTCATAGCTTCACTTTAAAAACTTACAAATCAGGCATTATAATGAAAATTTATAAGTTTACAAGTAACAGTTGGAATAAATTAAATGTGCTTGCTTAGATAACTAAGGCTTTACTACTTGTGGGAAAGACTTTCAAGATTTGTATTTGTCCTTGATAAAATCTTAAGGAGGTTATGAATTAGATTTTGTCTGAGGGGGACTTTTCCGTAACTTGAGTTTAAAAAGGCCACTTTTCCTCTTTTTTGTCCCTTTGGTTTTAGGTTCTATTTGATTGGGCTAATTAGGCTCAGTCTAAGGTCCTTGTGGACTGTATTTACATTTCTGATTTATAGAGATTAGAGAAATAAAAACAATTGCTTTTAATTCCCCAAAGAACTGATTTGTCACCTAAATAATAATAAAAATTGATTTGCTCAACTATATTTTCTTTAATTCACTTTTCAATGAGAAGATTACCAACTAAACTGAAATTTGAGAGTTTTATGTTCTTCAACTTTAGGTTTTAATTCATCATGTCTTCAAAAGCTTGCATAAGGTATTCAACAAGGCTCTCTTTCTGAGAATACAAGTTAAACTCAGAGAAAAATCACTAATTTTGTTTTATTAGCCCCTGAATATTAGTTGCCAGTTTTTACTTTATATTGTATGCCTCAGATAACCCTATTGGTTTCCTTTAGTATGTTTAATTAATATTTCTTGTGTGCCCTGTCTTATGCAAGGGAAGTATTTCCCAGTGAAACATGTATATTCCACAAAATAATTAAGCAAGAAAGATGTAACCATTTTATATAAAGCTCAGTTAAATACACCAATTTTTACAACATTTATCTCAGTTCTATCAACATTTGTACATTCAACTTTAGTTTTCACTAAGACCTAATCAACAAGTCTTGGCTTTACAAGTTCTAGGATCTTTCCTTTCTTTTATTTCTTAACAGTTTTATCTGTTTTGTATAAAAGGCTCTGGTGTCCTCCTGAGAGAGATTGAGCCAAGGGACTCAGGCCCTTTTGTCAATATTTTAATTTGATTAATTATCCTAATCATTGCCCCAAGTAATCGTTGATCAGATATCTCAGTGTAAATTTTTCTAGCCCTTTAAATATGTGTGTGTGTGTATATATATATATATATATATATATATATATACACATGTATATATGTATATATGCTATGCTTAGTCACTCAGTCGTGTCCAACTCTTTGCCACCCCATAGACTGTAGCCCTCCAAGCTCCTCTGTCCATGAATATTGGAGTGGGTTGCCATGCCTTTTTCCAGGGGATCTTCCCAACCCGGGGATCAAACCCAGGTCTCCTGCATTGGAGGTGGATTCCTTTCCATCGGAGTCATCAGGGAAGCCCATAGGGGCTCTTTAATGTTGGGGACCAGTAGGGGATTCCTTTGGCCCATTCAACCTTAGGTAGTATAGTATCAAGTAAATTTTTTTTTAAAAACTTTCTGCTTTAATCTCATAAACATCCTTTAAATTTAACCCATTTAAGTATAACCATCCAAAGATTTCTTTATCCATTTAAATAAGTCCCCTTAAAATTCCTACCTTATTGGGAAAAACTCTCTAGACTTTCCCTTCATTTTTTTCTTATTTTCCTATTAATCAACCAATTAATATTATTATTCTAATATTTTTATTAGCATCTGTAAGACCCCCCGAGGGGAAGAGGAAACACAAATAAGTCTTCCTAAACTGGTTTTTCTTGTTTGTTTTAAACTGAGGACGTTCTTAAATTAACAATCAGGTATATATTTTTTTCAGCCTCTTAATTTGATAATTTCCTCATAGGTACCAATAAAACAGCTGCTTATAATAAGAGCTGTCTAGAAATTTATCAATTTAGAGTTCTCCTATTTTAAAGGATCCATCGTCTGGCCATTAGTGAGATATATTTTAATAGTGTAAAGATGGAATAGGTTTCCCCACAAGACAGTGTGAAGGAGGTTGCCTAAACAAGATCTAGAAAGTTTCCTCCCCAAAATAGTCTACGGAAGTAAAGACCATCATTGTACAGGCTGATGCAATGAAATTTAAGAGGGTCAAAAGCCCCTGAGAGTTGGTACAGTCAGAAAAATCACTGTTCATAATCCCAGTGTATATGATTGACTGCCAATTGCACACTGTAGGTGTCCCTTTGGGATGGGAACGACCAAGTTTTCAACTCACACACATTAGCTGAAGAAAATCAGAACATTTACATTCAAAGGCACAGGGAGAGAAATGCAGGTTCCCCCAGAAGGGCTTTTGTTTTTTTCAAAATCAAATATTTGAAAGGGGGTTTATATCAAGCTAGCTTTTCTAACAACTGCCTATGCAGTGAGAGCCCCCTTATTCATGTTCAGGGCAAGATTTCCTTTAATGTTCAATTAAGTGGATACTTGCAAGTATGAAATTGATACGTATGGTACCTGAATCTGGCTAGGGTGTTAGTTATAGGCTGGCTTTCTGATGCCACTCATTTTTCTGTTTGAAAGAATCTGTCTCCCATTTTAAAGCTGGATTGGTCAGGGATAAGATTTTCTAGTGAAATTGTGTGCTGGGCCAATATGCTGCTTTTGAGCTTAACTCCTCTAGCTTTTCGCCCTAGAGTCACTTTAGCTCCTTCTATGTGTCTCAGGGTAGTTATTCATGTCTCCCTCTGCTAGTATTAAATATGAGACCATGGTGGACGCTTGGATCACAGAGAGGCCAGTTCTTATTTGTGTCTCCAGCAGAAGTGAAAGTTGCTCAGTAGTGTCCAACTCTTTGCAACCCCATAGGCTGTAGAGTCCATGGGATTCTCCAGGCCAGAATAATGGAGCGGGTAGCCATTCCCTTCTCCAGGGGATCTTTCCAACCAAGGGATCAAACCCAGGTCTCCTGCACTGCAGGGAGATTCTTTAACAGCGGAGCCACTAGGGAAGCCCAAATCTCCAGCAGAGCAAGTTGTTGATTAAAACGAGTGGGTTTCCCTACAGGGACAGCTGCACTTGCCTCTAGCACTCTTGCAAGTTTCTCAGTCACCCAAGAAAGCCCTTGCTGACCAAGAGAGTCCCTTTCTTCGAGCTGAAAGCTCTTGTGTAATATCTTCACTTCTAGCTCTACAAATTCTTGTTAAGGTAGCCAATCTGATGAAAGACAACAGGGCCGTCTCCTCCCTAACCTCTCAGGTCTGACAGCTCAGTATCTATTTAACTGAGCAAATCCCAGTATTTTCAACCAGATTTGCCTAATACCTTTCAGCTATGGGAGTTTACTGTTTCCATAGTGTCTTTTGACTGGGTACCCTCAGAATCTTTTAACTAAGAGTGGTCCCTCCCATTATCTTTCCACTAGAGCACCAGGTACCCGTCAGATATCACCAATTAAAAATCAGGATCATCAACCAACAAATGGGAGATCCAAAAACCAGGAGCAAGTTTCACTCAAATTTGTCTAGACTCTTCAAGGAAGGCAAATAAAAGCAAGAAGGTTCTGTTGGTACCAAGCTCCGGTTCCTCATAGAATTCAGGTGAAGGAGAGAAGTCTGGTCTTAGTCCATTCATAGTTGGTCATCAAAACTTTCAACTGAAAAGAATGCACAATCTAAAAGTTGAGAATTATGTGTTATTTGGCTGACTTCCTGAGGACTTCAAGCACAGGGGGCAGTCTCTCAGACAGGTATGAGGGACTATTCTGAAGAGGTAAGGAAAGAGCCAGAATCTACAAGAGCTTTGCAGCAAAAGTCAGGTAGTTGAAAAATCAAAAGATTACTTCCCAATCTGAAATAATTGAAAGATTAAAAAAAAAAAGAAGATTACTACCAACTAAAAAGAACCAGATATCTCAAGCTAAAGAAGTTAGTGCTTTTCTATATACGGGAAGATGCGAGGGTCTGGGCTCATTGATACGATTTCTTTGGTACACAACTTAGGTATCCACGGCCAGTATCCTGTTCTTTCCTGTGCTGAGTCCCCTCAGGGACAGGGGGCTCCACTTGGGACGCTGTGGGCTTGGCTGTGGGGCAGCCTCTTGTCTCCATCCTGAGTTCCCTCAAGGCTCACCTTTGGTGGTAGCTGTAGTGGCTGGATTGCAGCAACATCCTTTGTTTACCGATATGGCAGGCAACATTTTTCATTCACGGCATTAAACGTTCTCTTTGGCCCTCCCTGGTCCTGACTGTGCCTTTGGAAGATTCACAGATTAACAAAGTCTGAAGAGGGGGGACTCTGGATGTCCGCACTAAGTCCTTACAACAGCTCAGTCCTAAGAGAAGATATTGACATTAATGAGCAAGAAATGGGAACTTGGAGAGCAGAGAGCACTTGACTGTTTTTCTCTCTTTCTTTACAGAATATTTTTCAAAAAATTGAAGTATAGTTTATTTGTAATGTTTCAGGTGTACAGCAAAGTGATTGAGTTTCATATCTATATATATACACATACACACACACATATAGTTGTTGCTGTTGTTGTTTCATTGCTAAGTTGTTTCCAACTCTTTGTGACCCCATGGACTCTAGCCCACCAGGCTCCTCTGTCCATGGAATTTCCCAAAAAGAATACTGGAGTGGGTAGCCATTCCCTTCTCCGGGGAATCTTCCTGACCCAGGGATTGAACCCAGGTCTCCTGCATTGCAGGCTAATTCTTCACCATCTGAGCCACCAGGGAAGCCCACAGAGGAATGTAGGGAGTGTTAATCCCTGACAAATGTAATTCACACCAAGTCAGGGAGTGTTAGAGGTTAGCTTTTGAAGACCCCATCTGGTTTCAGACACTACAGATTAGTAACAGTTAAAACTCAGATAGATCAACTTTTTCAGGCCTGTTTATGCTGTTTCTCTAGACCAGTTTGCTGTTCTCTTCATTTTCCTTGTTATCAAGAGAGGAAGTGCCTCATTTCTGATTTTGTTGCTACATTCTCATAATTACAACTTTATACAGCCTCTCACAGGGGCAGTCAGAGCTCCACTGGGGGAGACTGTGCCCCTGCAGGAACAGTTGTATGTCTAAATCTCTTGGGCATAAAATACGGGTTGTGAGGCCTTGGGCTGGACCTTCCATTTCTTGCTCGGTACTATGAGGAAAAGCATGTCTCCTCTCTAAGCCTCAGTGGCCCAGTCTGTAAAATGGATCCAGTGAGTTCTGTGGCCATCCTGGACCCAAGCTCTGGGGAGATTCTCTCAGAGAGCCCTCTCTGCCCTGCTTACCCACAGGTGCCCGTTCCAAGATGCTGAAGGTCTCCAGCCTCTTCATTCTCCTCTGTGGGCTACTTGCTTTATCCTCTGCTCAAGAAGTCCTGTCTGGAGTTTCTTCCCAGCTCAACGATGGTGAGACTGTCCAGCCTTGGGTCATGCCTGGTTGTGTCAGGCCCACAGGCCTCTTCTAGAGATCCAGATCTTTAACTAATATCAGTTAAGTTCTGATTACCCTAGTGCCTGGGACATAGTTTACTCCAATAATCATTAACAGCTCTGATCATCATTGCATTACTCTATTTAACCCTCTTCTCCCAAGGTTCCTCCCTTTCCTGTCTCTTTGCTTCATCTATTAAAACCTCTGCCCACCTCTCCTACCACTGCATGCTTGCTCCCTCCCTTCTGCCACAGTAGCCTGCTCAGCACATTAAGCACACCGCAGGACCTTTGCACATGCTATTCCTTCTGACTGGAACACTCCTCCCCTAACTATCAGCACAGTTCCCTCCCTTTCTTCAGGTCTCTGCTAAAATTTTGAATTTGCAAGAAGACCTTCCTCCATCTCTCTGCATATATTAGCACCCTCACTCAGGACTCTCAGTTCCTCACTCTGCCTTTTATTTTCCCTCATAGACAGAAATAGCATTCGGTGGAATTCAGTATATTGAAAAACTTTTTTATTCTCTCTGGGAAATAATCCCTATTCAGAGACTCCCAGTGGCTCTTGCTCATCACCCAAACCATCCTAGCTTCATCCCCAAGAACTCCAGGCTCCTACCAACCAAAAATCTGAAAAGTTAAGTGCAGGAGCCCCAGGTGCCAGGCCAAACTGGCTGGCTAAATACTTTGAAATCAACCAACCTCCTTATAGCATTTATTTGGCCCCGCCTCCTACATGTCTCTTCATTCACGGCTCTGCCGTCTCTCCCCTCACTCTCACTGAAATGCCATCTCCACTAGGGCAGAGAGTTGTGCCTATTCTCACTGTGGCAGCCCCATCCCTGACAGAGCTGTGGCACCTATAGATGTTTACTGAGTGACAGTGTCTGGAACTTGGTCCAGCACTGAGGAGACCAGAAAGGCTAGGTGAGCAAAGGGGAAGCACCTCACATGGAACTTACTCAGAGGTCAAGGTTGCATCTGAGACACTTTGACCTCTAAACGTCTAATTGGGTTGGGGGTGCGGGTGGGGGGCATGTTTTTCAGTCTTGACTCAAGAACTCCTCAGCGTGGGCTTTCTCCAAAGCCTGCAGAAAATCGTCCTTGAAGAGTCATTGCAGAATGTCTTCAGCCAACAAGCAAGCCAGCTGGACTTCGACAGTGACAGCAATGTTGTGTGAGTGTGCCCCATTTACCACCCCCAGGTCCAGGCTCCCTGGTTTGTCGGTTTGTTAGACCTCACCCCACGTTCCCTGACTTCACAGAGGCCTTCCCTTCAGTTAGCAGCCCTTCCAGCACCTATGGCCTTAGATCCACTACAGTAAGTCCCCTTTCAGAGAGCATGTTCATAAGTCCAATGTGTCTGTAAGACCAACAAATTTAGCCTTGGTAACTAACACCATTGGCAATATAGTACTGTACTGTAATAGGTTTATAATACTTTCACACAAGTAATGCATTAACATACAAAAAAAATAAAGAAAACAGTTTAAGTCTTATAGCACAGTACCTGGAAGAGTACAGTTGTACAGTACAACAGCTGGCACACCAGGGTTGGTACTGAGTGAACTTTCAGGCAAGAAGAGTTGCTGACTGGAGGAGGTAGGAGATGGCAGAGCTGAAGGATGGTCAGCAATGGGAGACAGAGGGCAAGCTGCAGTTTCACTCACACCTCATGTGATTGGACATGCAAATGCATGTTGCATCTTTGAAAGTTCACAACTTAAAGATTTATAAGTAGAGGACATACTATAGTTGGAAGAAATTCCCACAGTTGGGGTTGTGGGGGCTGCAGGGGTTGAGGAGGTGCAGAGGACAGGGTTCAATCTATCTGCCAGGAGAGCAACAGCTCTCTTCCCTTCTCTCTTCTTCTTCCCTTCCCTTCTAACTCCTGTTCCCTATTAACTGGGGAATGATAGCATTTATCCCCAGAGAACTGCTGTGAATATTACATGAAATAATATGTATAAAATGCTTGCACAGCTCCCCATCCTTAGTAAGACCCCAATTGGCAGTAACAATAACAACCTCTACAATAATGGGTTTCCCTTGTTGCTCAGCTGGCAAAGAATCCACCTGCAATGCAGGAGACTTTGGTTCAATCCCTGGGTTGAGAAGATACCCTGGAGAAAAGGAATGGCAACCCACTGCCGTATTCCTGCCTGGAAAATCCCATGGACAAAGGAAACTGGCAGGCTACAGCCCATGGAGTCACAAAGAGTCAGACACAACTGAGCGACTAACACTTTCTCTTTCACTTTTTCTACAATAATAATGTGGTAACATGATAATCAATGTTATCTGACCACCAGCATGAAAAAGACCCAGTTCCTATTCCTAACACATCCAACATAACTGCTGATTCCTACCCTTGTCCCACCCCACCTGCTCCTTCCCCGACCTAGTTCATCTTAGTTAATGACAACTCTACTCATGAAGTTTGCTCGGGCCAAAGCTCCTAATGTGGTCCTAGCCTCCTCTCTTTCCCTCACAGCCACATCCTGTTAACAAATCCAGGCAGACCTACCCTCAAAACACATCCAGGCATCTGCCCATTTTGCCCACCTCCTCTGATCTGAGAGACCCTCTTCTTCCACTTTAAGCCCCTCCCCTCCATTCTGTTCCCCCAGTATGCAGAAGAATCTAAGAAGACAGACTCTATAACTCCCTTACTGAGACCCTCCAATGTCCTCTCTTTGCTCTCGAAACCAAACCCAAAGTCCTTATCGCTGGCCCACAAGGCTCCATGATGCCTCGCCCTGACTCTCACTTCTCCTATAATTCTCCCCTCACCCACTGTTCACCAGCCACCACTGAGCCTGTTGCTGTTCCTCAAACATGCCAGCCAAGTTTCAGCCTCAGGGCCTTTGTACTTACTCTGTCTTCAGCCTAGCTGTTTCTTCCCTGGGTTATCCTTGTGACTTGTTTGTTCCCAGACAAGAATCCTGGAGTGGGTAGCCATTTCCTTCTCCAGAGGATCTTTCAGACCCAGGGATCAAACCCAAGTCTCCTGCATTGGCAGACAAATTTTTTACTGCCGAGCCACCAGGGAAGCCCCCCTCCTCATGACTTGTACCCTTACTTTATTTGTGACTCTGGCCAAATGTCACCGCCAATGAAATGGTTTTCCTGACTACCCTATCTAAAACTCCATTCTTCCCAATGTCATCCTTTTTCGCCTGATCCTATAGGGCTTTTCACAGTACTTATCACCTGGGTTTATTGCTTTATACACACACACCCTTCTCTAGGCATGTGCTACATATGGCTTGCAGTCTTTTCCTTACTATTCATCCACTTTTTTATTCCAGCCTGTGTATGTGCCTGCTAAGTCTCTCAGTCATGTCTGGCTCTTTGTGACGCTATGGACTGTAGCCTGCCAGGCTCCTCTGTCCATGGGATTCTCTAGGCAAGAAGACTGGTGTGGGTTGCCATGCCCTCCTCCAGGGGATCTTCCCAACCCAGAGATTGAATCTGCATCTCTTTACATCTCCTGCATTGGCAGGTGGGTTCTTTACCACTAGTGCCATCTGGGAAGCCCTCCAAACTGCTTAGTGCTGACCAAAGGACTGGACTGGATCCTCCTGAGATGCATTAAGACAAGAGTTTCTTTCTGCTCTATGTTCCCAGTGCTCATATAACATGCAGTAGCTATGCGATTCTATGATTAATGAGTAAGTAACCATATTTGCATACCTTCAGCTTCTGCTCTGCAGGGGACCTGCCTTCACACAAAGTGAGGTCCACCTGCAGCTGAAGCCCACAACCTTCCTGTTGTGCTATTTCTTCACCCAGGGTAGAACTAGAAGACCCCCGCCTCCTTCAGGTCTTCCTCCAGGACTCCATCAACAAGGAAGCCGAATTACTGGTGGCGTTGGCATTTTCTGTACATACAAAGTAAGTAACAGCTGTGAGTCTCATGTGCAGCTCCGTTCACTTTTGCGCAGTGTGCAGCAGGGGGAGGGGGGAGGGCGTCCAGCACAGTCTCAGAAAGATTCCTTGTGTGGTTGAGATAAAACAGCCCCTCTCCCCCCAGGCTGGGTCACCCTATGTGTAGAATCACGAACCTGTAGAATACTTGAATGCTTCCATCCTGGGGCCCCTCTAAGGAAAGGAGGAAGGTTGAGTGAGTTTCTTTTCCCCTGCTTCATTCAAAGGCCCTCGTTCATTGATTTGGACTTCATGAGCCAACTCAGTTCTGATTGAATAGGATTTAAGGTGAGAACTCAGGAATCTGCTCTAGACCCCTACACTCCTTGGCACTAACACGTACAGATGCCTAGGGATATGTTTTTTCAGTCTGCATGGTATATTTTTAGAGAGGATGGGCGTTCTTCAATTCATCACAGCCTTCACTCATCTCCCAACAAAGCTAAGCCCTGGTCTATTTCATTCATTACCATTTCAAGCTTGACCCTCAAGTCAGTAGATTTTGAGACCTCTAAAAGAGTACTTTCCAAGGTCATGGTTTCTTGGTTTGATAGGATGCCATACTCTGAATCAACTTTTTCCTTTCTAACTGTCCCCTGAGCGAGACGTTTTATCAGTCATGTGTTCTGGATGCTGCTGGCTGGATACATGACTTCAAGAAAGCCATTCCTGTTCTCCAGTCCTGATTCATATCTTTTGAAAAATTAGGAAAGAGTTGTAATAGGGTGATTTTTGTGCAAACATAGGGCTCTTGTGCAAACATGGGCACCCTCATTCTAGAAATAAATGGGAATGTAGAAAGCTCTGAAATTCTCTCCCACCATCTTTAACTCTTCCATCCCACAGGCTTCCAGTTCTTAATCCCCTCATATTTCAAGTGAGGACAAATATGAAAGTCCAGCTTCGTTTGGAGAAGGATATAAATGGCATATACCGGCTCACCTTCGGGCATTGCAGGCTCATTCCTGAGAGTGTTCGGATCCAATCTGGAAGTCTGTGAGTTTTCCATCTTTTTCCAGCCAGGTGTGATGAAGCCCACCATGAGGCTTCAACTGGAAGATGTCACCAGCATCTGTACCCTCCAAAATCAACCTTTTGTGTAAATCAGTTCATTTGGGGCCTTAGATAACCAGATAAACAGGAGTTTGCCAGAGCAAACTCAGAGTTGGCTAGAAAACTTTGGAAGGGCTTTTTGGAGGAAATGGCTGGACCTAAAAGGGTGACAGGAGTTGAAGAAGGCATCTCAGGAGAGAAAAATAAAATAATCACAGAGAGGGGGATGAAGGGCAGCAATGATGAGGTCAGGGTGATTTAAATGGGAAGATTTATTTTGAGGATCCCTAAGAAGTAGGTCAAGGCAGAAGAACAAGGGTGAGTCATGAAATACTCTGTGTGTGTATGTGTTAGCCACTCAGTTATCTCCAACTCTTTGCAACTCCATGGACTATAGCCCGCCAGGCTCCTCTGTCCATGAAATTTTCTAGGCAAGGATACTGGAGTGGGTTGCCATCTCCTTCTCCAGGGGATCTTCCTAACCCAGGGATCAAACCTGGGTCTCCTGCCTTGCAGGCGGATGCTTTTCCATCTGAGCCACTAGGGAAGCCCCGCAAAGTGCTCTGGAAACAAGCAATAGACTTTAAGCAATTTGGGGCCCATTGAGCAAAGAAGAGAAGTGAAAAAAGGAGAGTTTGGGAGAAATTAATCCATTCTACCCACTTTTTTCATTCTTCATTTAGAACCAGTCGGATACCAAATTTTGTTTGGGAATATGTGGAGATAACTATAAAAAACCTGATCATCAATAATTTGGGAGCAAAAGTAAGTCTACAAAATCCAATTGCTTCAGCATGTAGGATCTTAGTTCTCCGACCAGAAATTAAACTTTGCCTGTATTGGAAGTGCTTCCCAGGTGATGATAGTGGTAAAGAACCTGCCTGCCAATGCAGGAGACCTAAAAGGCACAGGTCGGATCCCTGGGTTAGGAAGATTTCTTGGAGAAGAACACAGTGACCCACCCCAGTATACTTGCCTGGAGAATCCCATGGACAGAAGAGACTGGCAGGCTGCAGTCCATAGGGTCACAAAGAGTCAGACACGACTGAAGCGACTTAGCACACACATACATATTGGAAGTGCAGTCTTAACTGCTAGACCACCAGGGAAGCCCAGGATTAGCTATTCTTAAACTGGAAGGAAATCTCCCAGGAAAGAAAGTTAGAGAAAGAAGAAATGGGAGAAAAAAGCTTCCATTCTGCATCCAGGCATGGATAAAGTGCTTTACAGACATTTAATTCTTCAGGTCAAAACTAGCATCTGTGTGATGGGAGGTGAATTGATAAGCCTCTCCAAGACTCAATTTCCTTATCAATAAAATCAGTAGAAGGTAATTATAAAATTGAGAGCTAACGTTCATTAAGCTCACAGAAACTGTGCTAAGTATCTTACGTGAATATTCTTATCCCATCCTTCAAACAATCTTATACTTTAGGTAACAATATTATTTCCATTTTCCAGATTGAAAAAAAAGTCCCAAAGAAGAATGACTTACCAAGTCATAGCGCTGCCAAATGACTCAGCTGACATATGATGCCAAGGCAGTCTCTCCCCCAAAGTCCTTTATCTGATTTTTCCCTGGGATGGGTTGGCTTAGAAGAACTTGCCTTGATTACTCCCATTCAGGCTCCAGTGGGTAGCACCTTCCTCCTGACTCTTGCATATTTCTTTATCTTTCAGGTATGCCCCTTCATCAATTCATGGCTCTATAACCTGAACCCACAGGTGGCTAGTGAGCTGATGAGTAAGTGATGGCAATGGGAAGGGACAGGAATACTCCAGGAGAAAGCTCCAACCTTCCTTCACACTTCACCTTACGCTTCTCTCAAATTGAAACTTCCTTTATCTTTTGAACCAGAATGGCCCCTAATAATAACAGTTCTAATGACTTCAACTGCCATTAATTGAGGGAGTCCTGTGCACACCAAGCCCAGGGGTAATCACCCTGCTTGCCCTAGTCATTAAATCTCCACCACTAGCTAAGTCATGCTGATTTCAATTCTATTCTGGTCCCAAAATCCTAAAGAAGCTCAAGTATGAATGGAGGTTTCGATGGGAGACAAAAGCTGTCCAATTCCTCCTAAATTTTAGATGTTGCTTTATAAGCAGAAAATAGTTTCAGCCCAGTCAAAACCTGCCTCCTTCCAACAGTCACTATCTCTAAGCCACCAAAGTTCCCACATCTGCAAGAACCCAAAGCGACAAATCCAAGATTTAATCTCAGCAGCTGAGGCCCCAGTGGGAATTTGAAAACCAATGGACTTGCTGGGTTGAAAAGACCCTTCCCACCTTCACTAAATATTCATTAGTTCTAGCAAGTGCTAGATGCTCTAGTTTCTCTGCCAGTAAGCAATTTTCTGGCCTCTGCTCATATCCCTCCATTGACAGGGTACACCCAGATTATGCAATAGGAGGCTCAAGGCAGTTAAATCTGGTTGGGCTTTAAGGCAGAGGTCCCCAACCTCTATCAGTTAGGAACTGGCCCACAAAGCAGCTTCATCTTCCACTCCCCATAGCTCCCCATCACTCCCATTACTGCCTGAACCATCTTCTCCCAATCCCCATCTATGGAAAAATTGCCTTCCACAAAACCAGTCCCTAGTGCCAAGAAAGTTAGGGACCACTGCTTTAAAGTTCCCAAAGCTTAGTCCCCAGCTTCCCAAAGCAAATGTGAGTGGAGGAGCTCAATCTCACCCTGATGATTCTGGGCCACCACAATGGGGAGATGGCCAGGGAAATGGAGACTCTGGCTGCTATAATGCCAACTTCCTCTACTGCCTCACTCTTCAGTGATTTGCTTGGGAAGGATAGTTGCTCCCAATTGATAGATGAGGAAAAGAAGGCCCAGAACTGTCGGTGAAGTGGTCAAAGACAGCTAGTGACCACTAGTAACAGCCCCAGCCTCCTGTCTTCAAGCCTTTGGCTTACTCCCCCACCCTGCCCACCGCCAGTTAAAGCAGAGGGAATTCCCTTTGGTCTCTCTGATCTGCCTTCACTTCCACTGTCCTGAGCTATCTGTTTTGCATTCTAGATTGGCTGCTGCAGCAGAATGGATACCAAGCCACCATTGAAATAGCTACAAAGTGAAGAAGCCATGTTTGTACCAGTCTGGTAAGACATCAGAGCATATTCCACTCCTCAGTGATGACTGGCTCAAGAGCCATTATGTCATTCATTCATAAAGTTTCAATTTAAGGATCTACTATGTGCTAGATTAGGCTTTCCTAGTAGCTCAGATGGTAAAGCATCTGCATGCAGTGCAGGAGACCCGGGTTCAATCCCTAGCTCAGGAAGATCCTCTGGAAAAGGAAATGGCAACCCACTCCAGTATTCTTGCCTGGAGAATTTCATAGACAGAGGATCCTGGTGGGCTGCAGTTCATGCGGTTGCAGATTTGGACACAACTGAGTGACTAACACACACACACACACATGTGCTAGATATGAGGGATACAGCCATGAACAACACAAGACTCTTCTCTCCTGAGCTTGTATCCTAGTTGAGTGCACTAACAATGAACTAGAAAATAAATACACAGTCAACTAAATTCCGGAGAATGGTGAGTACGGTGAAGAAAACCAAATAGGAGGAGAGTGACTAGGGTAGATGCAGGGAGGAACACATCAAATTAAGAGAACATAAGCAGGCAGAAGCCCCTTTGAGGAGATCTTTCAGCTGAGCCCTGATTTATAAAGCAGGAGTTGTGCCAAACCCTGGGAAAGAATATCACTGGCAGGAGGATGAACATGTGCAAAAATTCTGAGGCAGGGAGATTTCCTTTTTGAAGCAAGGAAAGAAGAGCAATGTGACTGCAGTGTGGAAAGGGCTCAGCTATTGGAAGCATCTTTATAAGCGTGATGTTTGATGGAGAAAAAAGGGAGGTTTCTGTAAAAGGAGATACCATTATTCACGTGTCATGTACTTTTTGCAGTTATTCTGTGCTGATACACTCTGCTCAAGTGTCACAAAAGAGACATATTTTCCACTCTCTTCCTTACTTTACTTTCCATCATGACATTCTTTACTATCTGATTTCCTACTATACTACCTGTTTATTTTCTGTCTTCTCCACTAGAATGTAGACTTCATGAAGACAAAGACTTTCTCTTTTTCCCCATTTTATCCCAGGTTCCAGATTACAAAGACTCACACATGGCTTATAACCTCAAGATCCCCCAGCCTAATGAAGGATAAGACAAATAAATAGAAAATTTTATGTGCAGTAAAGTGTCCTATGGAAGTAGAGAGGCAAGATCACGGGGGAGCTTCACAGAGGAGGCAGGATTTAAACTGGGTGATGAAGGATGATTAAGAGTTTTCTTGTGGTCAAAGACATTAAAATCAAAGGATAGGGACTTTCCTGGTGGTCCAGCAGTTAAGAATCCACCTGCCCATGCAGGAGACACAGAGTCAGTCCCTGGTCCAGAAAGATCCCACATGTCATGGGGCAACTAAACCTGTGTGCCCCAGCTACTAAAGCCTCAGCACTCTACAGCCCATGCTCTGCAACAAGAGAAGCCACCCCAATGAGAAGCCTTTGCACAACTAGAGAGCAGCCCCCACTTGCTTCAACTAGAGAAAGCCCTTTACAGCAATGAAGAGCCTGTGTGCTGCAATGAAGACCCAGCACAGCCAAAAATAAGTAGATAAATAAATAAATAATGATAAAGCAAAGGATACACAGCATGTGCAAACACATAGGTATAGGAAAGCATCTGATGCTCTCTCCATTGGGGAGAACTTTTGGGTGCCTGGACATAGGACTCATGGGGGATGGAAGCATCCTCCTCTGAGGGGTAATGATAAGTTTGTAATGAACTGTATACATGATTTCTGGAGACAAGGTGTATGTGATGAATTGAGACACCAAGTAGTAGATGCCATCCATGACAGGAGACTTAAGAAACTGAATAGTCAACATCACAATTGGATCTATGTCCTTGAGTTGATTAGCTTAGTTATGTAATAATCTATTAATAAACCAGTGTAGTTCAACAGAAATGTAACACACAAAACAAATGCATAATTTTGAGTGCCCTAGTAATGCCATTTTCTAAGGAAAAAGAAATAGATTATATTAATTTTAATAATAAGTTTTGTTTAGCCAGTATATCTAAAATATTACCATGTCAACATATAATCAATATAAAATATTAATGAAATGTTTTACATTCTATATTTTGTACCAAATCTTTGATAACTATTGTGTATTTTATACTTATAGCACATTTCAATATTAAGTGCTTAATATGCATGTGTGGCTAGTGGCTCCCATGTTAGACAGTGCAGCTCTAACTAAGCTAGTTTGCTGCCAGTTTGAAACTTTTGAAAGGCCTATAACGTCTCATTTTATCCCCATCAATATATCTAGGCATCCCATTCTGTTTGGAACAGAAGTCCCAAACTTTGTCCCCCGTATTTTATTCAGCCCACTGACATAGAAAGCATTGGGATAGCCAAAAAGTTCATTCAGGCTTTTCTGTACATTTGAAGAAAAGCCCAAACCAACTTTTTAGCCAACTCAGTGTTTTGTAAATGTGAATGAGTTGCCGATATTAAAAGTAAGAAATTTATCTTTTGATCAACCAAGGCATCTGTCAATACTTTACATCTTTCTGTCATGAAGTAGGCCAAGGTGAGGAGCAAGATTCGCCTTAGTTGATGAGAGTCCAGAAAACAGCCAGAATTTGTTATTCAGTGATAGGCAGAGCATACGTGTCAGGATAGGAATATAGTTCAGCACCATGGACAGCGGACAATCATACCAATGTGAAGGAAGGTGGGGGAAGGGGAAAGCCTCAGCACTGGCTTACAACCTCCTTAGAAAGGGTATGAAGTTAACCAATATCTTGATTATTTCATACAGAGTAAGCTTCTGGCTGGTCTCCCTGGAATGTCCTCCAAGCTCCAGGCCAACACCTATGTAGATGTTCTTGTTGATTATTCAGCTGCTGCCTGGAATTTCATTACGTGCCCTGGACCCAAAGACTCACTACTGCTCTTGGTATATAGACTATTTCCCTATAAATCTCACCAGAATCCATATATTGATTCACTATAATTTTCCCACAATAAATTTTTTGCAGCTCTGACCTGTGGACTGTCCAGCTTCCATAGCACCATGTGAGCAGGGACAACAATAACCAGAGATTGCAGTGGGTCTGGTTATGACAACAAAAATCACAAGATGGAAGAAGATGCCTGGGTTGATTTAACCTTTATCTCAGAAATACCAGAACACTTCGATACAGAGTTTTCCAAAAGCTAAGGACCAAGGCTTCCTGTCTGATCTGAAGTGTTTTCTAAACTGATTCTGTGACCTTGGGTAGCTCCCTGCTCTGGGCCATGGTCTCCTCACTGCGAAGTGAGAGTGTTGATTTCATCCTCTAAGCGCTCTCAGGCTAGAACCATCTACAAGTTTTGTGCTTTATGGAAGAAAAATTGTCTGTACTAGCATCTCTATTTTTATTCCATCCATCACCAGACTCAAAAGACACACAGCTATTCACTACCTCTACTTCTTCACCTTCTTCCACTGTTCAGTTCTGGATAATCAGGTTTCTTCCCCTAACTCCTCAAAGTAACCTGCCCTAGGCCGTCTATGAACTTCTTCATGTCCAGTGCCAAAGAACCCTTATCCAGTGTTCCTGTTTCTCCATTCATTAGCAGTTGGCACTTTGGATGACAACCCAACCTGCCCGCTACCAGCTCTGCCCCCTCTTTTTCTTCCTCATCACTACCTTGATTCACACCTGGCACTTTTCTGTGCATTTTACAGTATTCCATCACTTACTCTTCTAAATAAACCATGTTGGTTATTAAGATTTTGCCTCTTGCTTCCAAATCTATCATTCTGTACTCTCCTTTGCCATGCTGGTCTGGGACACTGCAAGCCATGTGTCTTCTTTGCTGGTTTGCTCCTTGTTAGGATCTGCCAACAGAGGCTACTAGAGGGAGATTGCAAAGCTGGAGGAGGAGAAAAGAAAACTCCTGTCTCCTGTTTATTTCTATTCCTCTGAACATCACCTGGCAATGGTTCTTCACTCAGCTAGGGGAAGTCAGATTGAGTTTACAGGTTTTTATTTAATGTTTCTAAAAGCAGCCTTATCAAAACCCTTTTCTGAATACTGCACCAGCCAATAGGAGTCCCTTCCTCAGAAGTTTACTTCCAAATTCCATAGGGTTACTACTCAAAGATCCTCAAAATTCATCCTTCCACCTTCTGCTGCCACTTGACCCACAACTAGGTTCAGATTTCAGCATGCTCTAGGGGGACAAAAATAAAAGATAAAACAACTTTTACACTTAATTGTAATTTTTGACAATTTATTTAAGCAGATATGGAGAATATTGTAGCAAGTGATTCTAAATACATTAGACCAAGGAAGATAGGATATAACAAAGGATTGTACTTAATTTATTTATGGGTATATTTATGAAAGGTTCTGAATTGAGTACTAGTACCAGACAATTGAAAATGGCTTTAATAGTTTATTATGTTGGTTACTGGAAATTGAACTCAACAAGGGCTTTCATCCAATGTGGTTGAGATGCTAGAACTTCCCAGGCTTTAAAGCTTTACTTAATTAAGGCTTTACCTAAAGTCTCCCAAAGGTTTGGGAGATAGGACTGTTGGAGTGGATTTCTCTTTGGCAAATACATGCACCTCCCCCAACTCCATTACCTCTTGAAGGGACCCAAAGAACATATCTTCACTAGAAAACTGAGAAATAGTTTATATTAGAAGAGCATCAGTATCCTTGAAGAGCTCTATGATGGCTTTCTGTTTCTTGGGAAATGCCACCATTGAGAAGGCCTCCCTAAAAAATTGGTAAATGGGACTTCCCTGGTGGTCCAGTGGTTAAGATTCCATTCTTCCACTGCAAGGGACACAGATTTGATCCCTGGTTGGAGAACTAAAGTCCTATATGCCATGTGGTGCTGCCAAAAGAGAGAGAGAGAAGGATTCCTTTATTTCGATTGGGATGATGATATATAAAAAAAACAGAGAGCAAGTGCAGAGCTTAATTGGCAAAACAAGATGGCAAGCTCATTTTAATGAATAGCAAGGATAAATTGGTAATTCGACTACTTGGCAGTTGCTAATTGATCAGTCTCCCTAAAAAGGAAATAGTCCATCTACTAAATGTTAATTGATCAGGGGACTCTTCAAGTTTGGTATCCAGAAACCTGAACTCGGGTTGCCAAAAGGGAGAATCAGAGTCTCTCATAAGCTAGTTCAGAATTAGGAAGACACTGATGGAAAGGAAAGCAAAGGATCCTGCAATGTGGCCACAGTGTATACTGTAAATCTTCCTTCAAGTCTCTCCCAGATTGGCCCATTGACATTTATTACAATCATGGTGTACTATGAAAAAAAAAATACCCCCAATTTTTGGGAATGTGAGATACTGGCTGTGAATTTATCTAATTTTCTAGGAACCCAATTTTCCAGGTCCACCAGTTAAAATGAGCTTCTGTTTTTCAAGTGATAAATGGGATTTTGATACAAGTTTGATTCATAGTGAACTAATAATTATGGGATAATTATTAATTAACAATTAATCAATTCCCAGATAATTATGGGAACCCATTCTGTGATTATTTCCCCAGTTCATTCATGTATAATTGGAAGAGATATAATTAGCGACTGGCAGAACCCCCAGATGGCTCACTGATCTATAGAGGGAGAATTGTTTTAGGAGACAATGGCAAGCAGAAACTTCTGGATTTTTTTCTTGTCACAGGATAAAAAACCAAAAGTAGTTGGAGGAGTTGAAGAGACAAAGGTTATAATTTAGATTTGAGAGACAAAAGGATGCTGACACTTGTAACATTCAGGATCAATTTACAGAAGAGGAAGGAGAGAGTGCAAGCTCGGAGCTCGCGAGAAATTGATGTATGTGATTATGCAGGTTGGTTAAGCAAGACCAAAACCAGTAGGTAAAGCTACCAGGAAGGGGAAAGCCAGAACTGTAGCTGCATCCCACAAGAAATCTTGCTTCTCTTTTTCCTTCTCTTCCTCCTCTTTGTTCTTCTTATTCTCTGTCTCCTTCTCTCTCTCTCCCTCCCCTCAGCATTGCTTTAAAAGTCTTCCAACTGATTGAATTAGTCCTACCTAAATCATCCAAGATAACCTCCTTTACATAAAGTGATCTCATTATGGACTTTAATTATATCTGGAAACTCCCTTCAAAGTAACACTTAGATTTGTACCTGATTAAATAACTGGGAACTGTAGCCTAGCCAAATTCACACACTGGAAAAGAAAATCATATTATTATTCCATCCCCACCTAACACGACTGCTAACTGTCCACAGCCCCTGGAACCCGGGATCCACTATTGCCCTGGGAAACATTTTTTGACCCTATATCAAGTTGTAGGAACCATCAGAATCAGCTTGCTTTTACTTGTAATGCTATCAGCACACCTTCACAGTTTTGCTTTGGGCCAGTGAGTATCTTGCTCTCTACCATAATATAGTTTGCAGGACTTCCCTGGTGGTCCAGTGGTTAAGAATCTGCCTGCCAATGCAGGGGACATGGATTCAATCCCTGGTCTTGGAAGATTTCACATGCTGCAGGGCAACTAATCCCATGCACCACAACTACTGAAGGCCACTTGTCCCAGAGTGTTTGCTCTGAAATGAGAGAAGCCACACAATAAGAAGCCCATGCACCACAGCTGAAGAGCAGCCCCCGATCAATGCAATTAGAGAAAGGCCACACCCAGCAATAAAGACCCAGCAGAGCCAAAAGTGAATAAATAATAAAAGTGTACAATTTTAAAATAATAATAATATGGCTTGCAAAAATATTGATTATCTTGACATCAAAGAACATCACAAATGTCCAATACACTGTTAACATTATGCTTGTTAGATGTGGTGAGCAGCAATTAGCAAGTAAATTAAATGCATTATCAAAATACACAAGAGCAAACAGACGAGATAAAATTTCATGAAAACCCAGGACCCCACCACTATGATGAAACTTTTGAAAGGACGACGATTTGGAGCATGTCAGGGTGTCCCTCCAAGATAAATACAAAATTGTTTTGCCCTTGCAATGCCTATTCTTACAAAATGGCACAAAGCTTCATGAGCCATTTTGATTTTTAAGACAATATATAATACAATTAAGGCTTCGCAGGTGGTGCCAGTGGTAAAGAATCTGCCAATGCAGGAGACATAAGAGGCTCAAGTTCAGTCCATAGGTTGAGAAGATCCTCTGGAGAATGAAATGGCAACCTACTTCAGTATTCCTGCCTGGAAAATCCTATTGACAGAGGAGCCTGATGGGCTGCAGTGCATGGGGTCACAAAGAATAGGACGGACTGAGCACACACACACACACACACACACACACACACACACACACACATACCACAGTTAAAAGTGCTTTTCTGATTGCATGTACTAACTCTTAAGGTAGCAGATCTGAATAGAAATCAGAGCAAGAGAAGTCTCTCCATCAAGCAGTTCAAGCTTCTCTACCACTTTGTCCTTATGACCAAGGCAGAGCCAATTATACTCTTCAAGTATCTTTGGCAAACAAGGGTGTTGTATTGATGTTCTGGCAAGCTTTAATAAGAGAAACACAGCACAGAATTTTGGAGAAAACTCTAGTGTTTTGGAGAAAAGCACTATCCTATTGTACAGATAACTGTTTTGATTTTGAAAAATAGCTCTTGTCTTGCAACTGAGTCCTGGTAGAGATGACCATATAACCATGAGACATCAAATGACGGCGGAACCTGAGATGCCCTTCCTAGACTACATGTAATCTGATCTATCAGGTTTTAACATAAGGCATGCACAGCACCAATCCTTGTCCAGTTGGAAACAGTGTATAAAAGACTGAGACTGAGCAGGTCCTAAAGTCACAAGCAATTTATATGAGTAAGTCCTGAAGCCACAAATAATTTAAATATTTGACTCCTTGCAAAGAAAAAAATATGCTATTGTTTTCATTTACATTATGCCCAATACTCTCTGAATATTAAACACTAATTCTGATAAACCCTTAATGTACCACTGTTTCAGGGGGAAGGAAGAACACCATCCAGCCAGGTTATGGCAGATTGAGAAGAATCAGTCATTTCTACTCACTATAATAAACACATCTTCTTGATATGGGTTTGCCTTTCTGTCCCTAGTAATTCAGCCATCATCACCATCTGTGGTCTGACAGAATGCCTATTTACCCCTATGGTATCCCAAACAACATTGGTTCTTTTTTTTTTTTTTTTTTTTACTGTTACAGAAAAAGCTTTCCACTTTGGTTAGGACTGAGAAGTGAAAGACCATTGTTTCAACAATAAAACAGTTACGTGAAATCCACACTTTTTCTTAAAGTCACTGAATTCAAAATGGACAAACCCTGCATGGATGATCAAAGAATAGTGGCCTCTATAATATCTGGGGTCAATTGTCTAGTTTTAATAAATATCCAGATGGAGTGAAGCCCAAGTCTGCCCTAGGTGGAGATACTTTGCTAAGAAGAGAAACCAGTACTCAGTGGCTAAGGACAGAGGCTGGCTGGCATCTACCCTCAGAGTCAGCTCAGTCAGTTGGTTGGTTGTGATTCTTCTGCAATGAATGCTTTCTGGTGGGCACTGGTGCAACACAAAGATTCAGACCCATTAGTAACCCTCCTACTGTAAATTAGTGCAGTACAGAAAATAGCATGGAGCTTCCTTTAAAAAAGAATTGCATATGATCCAGCAATCCCACTCTTGAGCGTATATCCAGAGAAAACTCTAATTCAGAAAGAAACAAGCACACCAAGACATAGAAGTAATCTGTGTCCATCAACAGATGAACGGATAAAGAAGATGTGGTATATATATATATACATATATATATATATATATATATATATATACAATGGAATAGTAATCAGCCATATAAATAAAAATGAAATAATGCCATTTGCAATAACATGGACGGAAGTGGAGATTATCATACTAAGACAAATATCATATGATATCACTTATATGTGGAATCTAAAAACCATACAAATGAACTTGTTTACAAAACAGAAACAGACTCACAACACAGAAAACAAATTTTTGTTTACCAAAGGGGAAAGGGGGTGGGGAGAAATAAATTAGGAGTTTGGTATTAGCGTATACAAACTACTATGTATAAAATAGACAACACAGTCCTGCTATAGAACACAGGAAACTATATTCAACATCCTGTAATAAACAATAATGGAAAAAATATGAAAAAGAATACAAGACTTCCTCAGCAGTCAAGTGGCTATGAGTCCATCTGCAAATGCAGGGGACACAGGTTACATCTCTGGTCCTGGAAGGTCATGCATGCCACGGAGAAGACATTGCATGGCTTCTCCACAGCAAGAGAAGCCACCTCTGAGAAGCCCATGCACAACTAGAGGAAGCCCGTGTGCAGCAACGAAGATCCAGCACAGCCAAAAATCATAAACAAATGTTTATTAAAAAGAAAAAGAATATATAGGTGTAACAATCTATAGATGTATAACTGAATCACTTTGCTATGTACATGAAACTAACAACATTGTATATCAACTCTACTTCAATTTTTAAAAATAATAAATAAAAGGAGAACTGATCACACACACATATTCACACTCTTTGTATTGTCTCAGTCCATTCAGGCTACTATAACAAGACACCTTAGACTGAATGGCTTATAAATAACAGAAATCTATTCCTATAGTTCTGCAGGCTGAGAAGCCCGAGATTAAAGAAATGACAGATTCTGTATCTGGTGAGCATTCACTTCCTGGTCATCTTTTTACTGTGCCTTTACACGTCAGACTGGGCAAGGGAGCTCTTTGAGGCCTCTTTATAAGGACACTAATCCTGAAAACTTTATGATCTAATCACCTGCCAAAGGCCCCACCTCCGAATACCATCACATTGGGTGTTAGGTTTCAACATACCAATTTTGGGGTGACAAAAACTTCCATTTATAGTGATATTCACTCCCATTGTCCATTCATGTGCCTCTTCCCCAGACCCATCCAATATCCTCGATAATCCAATATTGTTCCTTCCAGTCCTTTGACCAATGAGCCCTTCATCACAGCCCACAAGTCCATGTCTAGCCTTACCTCAGGCCATTCTCTCTGCACAGAGCAGATAACATGTACGTGGCCTAAAGCTCTGTCCAGAGAGATGCTCTGGGCTCCTCATGAGAGGAGCTGTAGAGCTGAACAGATCTTTTTCATGTCATATCAGCATACCAAGCGGATCCACGCATGAATCAAATTTCAAAAATGTTTCTCCTCTCTTAGTTGGTTGTAGAAAACTTCTATAAGGCCACAGATGTCGAGGAAAAGATGCCAGTGCAACAGTGAGAGGTGACATGGGACCTGGGTCACCTGCTTATGTACCTTATTTGTACTCTCTGAACTGCTCAGGACTAATTCTGGATAGGACACTTCCAATGTATGATGGACTGATCCTGGGCCAACCTGATCTTTTCGCTTATTTGCTGGTTCGGACTGTACCAAGCTCATGAGAAGTAGTTCTGGCCACATGGTTATTTGAGAGCCCACTGTCAGACACAGTTGTCTACCAGGGGCTGGTATCAAGCTAGGTGCTATTTTCCAAATGATATATAGTTCTCTGCAGCAGATGGTGTGGCCTTGTTCTAGAACCCCAAGCAGTATGCACTATGATTTTCTATTGGCACTCAACAAAAGCTCCACCTGGTATTATTTCCTATCATGAAAGCTTCTTGTACCTAGTTTGCTCTTGCTTTGTTTCACAGTTATTTTAGCTATTCTAACTCCTTAACATCGCCATGTGAATTTTAAGAACAAATTTATCAATTTCTACAATCTTGCAGGGATTTTTAATGGAATTTCATTAAGTCTGAAATCAAACTGGAGGAGAAAACTTATTAACAATATTGAGTCTTCCAACAGAACATATCTCTCCATTTATTTAGATCTTTAAAAATGTCTCTCAGCAACATTTTGTAGTTTTCAGTGTACAGATCTTACATATCTTTTGCCATATTATTCCAAAGTATTTAATGTTTTTAATGCTATCAAAATAGTACTGTTTTAATGTCAGTTTCCAATCATTCTTGGCTAGTATGTAGAAATGTAATTGATTTTGTTTCTTGATCTTGTATTCTGTAACTCTGCTAAGCTCACACATTAGTTCTAGTGACTTTTCTGTAGAGTCCATCAGACTTTGTGTTGATGGTCATATCATCTGTGAATAAGGCTAGTTGATGTCTCTCTTTCTGATCCAGATGTTTAATTTCCTTTCCTGTCTAGACAGAACATCCAAAACAACATTGAACAGAAGTGGTGACAGCAGACATTCTTGTCTGGTTCCTGAAATTGGTGGGGAAGCATTTAGTCTTTCACCATTAACTATAATGTTAGTTATAGGTTTTGTGTACAACGTTAATTGTAGGTTTTGTGTAGATGCCCTTTATCAGACTGAGGAAGTCCCCTTCACTTCCTAGCAAGATGAAAGTTTTTATCCAATCTAGATGTTGGAGATCTATGAAATGCTTTTTCAGTATCTACTGAGTTGTGTAATTTTTCTTCTTTAGTTTGTTAATGTGGTGATTTTCAAATGCTACCAATATTTCATTCTTGAGATAAGCCCCTACATAGTCACGATATGTTACCCTTTTTGTACACTGCCACATTTAAATCAGTAAAATTTTGGGGGGTTTTGTCTCTGTGTTCACAATGGACATTGGTCTGTGTTAGTCTGGTTTTGATATTAAGATAAGGCTGGCCTCATAGAAGAACTTAATAAGTCTTCTTTCCTCTTCAGTTTTCTGGAATAGCTTAGCTATAAATGTCATGTTTGGTGACAATATGATCTTAGCCTAGCGTTTTCTGTGTGTTAAGCCTTTTTCTACAAATTCAGTTTCTGTAATAGAGAGTTTTCAGGTCATCTATTTCTTCTAGAGAAGCTTCTAAAGTCTTTCAAGGACTTCATTTCTGTCTAAGTTTTAGATTTTGCTGTCACAGAATTCTTCACAATACTACTTTGTTAACCTTTTAATATCTGTGAAGTCTGTAATACTGCCACCCCTTTCATTCCCAATATTGGTCGCTGTGTCCTCTCTCTTTCCTAATCTCTCTGCCGAGATTTTTTCAATTTTATTAATCTTCTAAGAGAAACAGCTTTTGATTTTATCGATTTTCTCTACTATTTTTCTGCATTTAATTCGTTAGTTTCTACTTTGATTTTTATTACTTCCTTGCTTCTGCTCCTTTTGGGTTTAGCTGACTCTTATTCAAACCTCTTACAATGCCTGCTGAGGTCTGATGTGTGTAGTAAGGGCTCAAGCACATTCCCTCCTTCCCACTGGCTGACATTTAAGGCCAACATTGTGGCCCTGAAGAGCTGCTGCTCCTGGATGACCCGCCTTCCCCCGACCTCCCGAGAACACCTCCCTGGGCTGGATGGCGTCAGCTTCTGCCCCCTTGTGGTCCAGAGTATGCACGCTTGTGGTAAGACCTGCAGCCTTCACTCCCCTGGTGCACCAGCAACTCCAGCTCGTTGAAAATCTCTGATATTCGCCATGCAGGTCCCACGGACTCTTTAGCGGTCTCTGTAGAATAGGAGAGGAAATGCCACTGGACAAGGCAGGCTCACAGAGCCCAGAACGAAGGGTGAGGACTGTGAGTGAATTTATCCAGAGACAAACAGACAGCGTCACACTTATGGGTGCGTGTCCTTGGGCAAGTGCCTCCATCTCTCTGTGTCTCAGGCTTTGCATCTGTGAAATGGGGCAGCAACAAAGCAAGCCTCAAGGGTTATTGGGAGTCATCAAGTTAATCTACAAAGAATGCTTAGAGCAGAGTCTGACACTGATTCGGGGTTCAATGAGTCTGCTCTTATCACTCTTCCTGTCTCTCCCTGTGCTGCCTGTGGGGGCCATGGATGGTGCTGGGGGGCATAGAGGAGTGTAGGGTGGGGAGCTTGGGGGGAAATGAGTGACAGCTCCTCTGATCTCCTTCCTGTGGGTCTAGCTGCCTGGTTCCTGTCCCAGCCCCACCTCCCACAGCTGGGTGACTTTGGGAATTTTACTTAACCTCTATGTGTCTCTACAAAGGGAGGCCGATAACAACAGTACCTACCTCAGGGGGTGGTGTGGAGGACTAACTAAGCAATTACAAGTAAAGCGCTTAGATGGCCCCTCATGCACAGTCAGCACTCAACAAATGTTGACTAGTGTCATCACTCTTATTTCACTAAACGGACCTCCTGCACCCTGTACAGCAGGATGGCCCAGAAGCTCATTCCCAGGCTCCACTTGAAGGGAGACTCTGACTCCATTGCTCAGGGGTGGCCTAGAAATCTGCATTTTCACAAGGACCACCCGTTCCTCCAAAAGTACTGCAATGCCCTGGAAGCCCCAGCTCTTCTGTTTTCCCTTCCCCTTCTCCAGGCCCCAGTAGAACCCACTGTCATCATTTTTTGGTAAATTCCAACATTCCATTCAGAAAGGCCCCCACCTCCATTTTTAGGGAAATTTGTATATGGGTTAAAGTTCTAATCTTGTATGATAAATAGCATATCAATGAATAATGGATCCCATTCCTTAGATGAGTGATTCTCAATGAGTGGACCAAGCCGGCCTATCCCAGACCCTGCTGTTCAGGTGCAGGAGACTGCTTGTTAACCACCTGCTCTGCTGCTCCCTAAAGTTTGAAGATCTCTGCCCTGGGGGACCTTGAACTGTCTTAGAAATCAAAGAGATGGGAGAAGCCACTTCCAATGGCCACAGGAGGGCACTCATACACAGCGCCTGAACAGCCATCATTCTGCCAGGGGCTCCTGTCTTCTTACATGGTTGGATGCCCCTCCCTGGTGCTGTGGACACGAGCCAGGGCCTCTTCTAACTTCTTACCTGATGGTCCCAGCCACACCCAGTTCTTTGTTCCTTTGACCTACTGAGCCCTTTCCCACCACAGGGCCTTTAGCCTACGGTTCCACCTGATGGCACCTCTTACATAAGTACCCAAGGCTAGCTCCATCTCCTTCTCCTGGACCCAGTTCAGAGGTCACTTTCTCCGGAGACCCTCCCTAACCCTTGTCTGAAGTGAGCTCCCTGCAATTCCCAGTCTCACCTCACTTTACCCCCTCAATACAATTTGCAGTTATTTCATGTATTGTTCATCTTTTTTCCTGATTCTCTCACCAGACTATAAGATGCAAGATAAGCAGGGATCCTGTTATTGCCCAAGCCAAGTGTAGTGCCTGGCACATAGTGGGCCCACACAAAATAGTGGTTGAGTGGACAAATCAATGTTCCTCCAAGTCAAATTCCTGGAAAGCCAACTGCTATTGTTCAGTCACTCAGTTGTGTCCAACTCTTTACAACCCTGTGGACTACAGCATGACAGTCTTCCCTGTCCATCACCATCTCCCTGAGTTTGCTCAAACTCAAGTCCAGTGATACCATTCAACCATCTCATTCTCTGGGTCCCTTTCTCCTCCTGCCTTCAATCTTTCCCAGCATCAGAGTCTTTTCCAATGGGTTGGCTCTTCGCATCAGATGGCCAAAGGATTGGAGTTTCAGCTTCAGCATAGGTCCTTCCAATGAATATTCAGGATTGATTTCTTTTAGGGTTGACTGGTTTGATCTCCTTGCAGTCCAAGGGACTCTCAAGAGTCTTCTCCAGCACCACAATTTGAAAGCCAATTACCTACATGCTTTAGGAGGACCACAGAAATTCTGCTACTGTGAGCAACATTTTAAAACCAGGTACATATATGTTTATTATCACAAACCCAAGTTTTCATCACATTTCCAAATGCCTTCTCAAAACGTAAAGAAGCCTGTTCTAAGAAAAGTTATTTGAATAGTATTGCTAATGGGTGAAGTTTGGGGTGTCCAGCAGCTCCATCTTCCAAAGGGAAACAGCATCTCACCACTCTGGGAAGGCAGGGCGCTGGGTTTCTCTGGGTCCCCGTCCCCTCATGTATGGCAGGAGGGTAGAATGAGCTCTCACATGGAGCGGGCTTAGCACAGTGAATGAGGCCATCAGATAAATATCATCACCGTCCTCGTAGGTAGCTGTTTACAGAGGAGCTGAGCATCCCTCCAGCACCCCCTTCTCTGGGGGCACCAGCAGGGGCAGAGGTGGGACAGCACTCAGCTAGCTGTAATCTTTCCCTTAAATGTCAGCTGAAATACTACCTCCTTGGGCAGGTCTTTTCTCTGATTACCCCCTCCCCACCAGCCAGTTCTCCCCTCACTGTGCCCTGGCTTAGCTCCTCCCACCTCCCACTTCTACTCCACAGCAGAGCCAAGCTTCATAACCACCTGCTCACTGAAGACTGTCAGTCTCCCCGTGGATACGTGAGCACCAAGAGGATGAGGACCTGCCTGGATGCTCGGAGCCATGGCGCCTGACATGTAACTCTCAACCCTTCATTGCTTTGTTTGTTGAATGAATGAGAGCAAAGCCCACCATCTGATTGGAAGTCTGCAAACTTCCCCCAGGCACTGGAGGCGCACAGCCCCACCTTGTAATTCCTGTTAGAATTGTGCAAACAGCCACAAACTCATTTGCAGGTGAGCTCAGGAGAGGTGGCTCCCAAATGTGCTGTACACTTTCAGTGTCCTGGGCACCATCTCCAGGCTAATCGTACATGGTATCATTCACTTCACCAGCTTCTCCAGTTTATAGATGAGGAAACTGAGACTTACAGAGTTGAGCGTAGGGGTAACCGCAATCATAGCTACAAGGATTTTGAGCATTGCCTGAGCATGATTCCCCTTAATCCTCACTATAGCCCAGCATGATGCTCCTCCTCCTTTTACAGAACTGGAAACTGAGTCTGCCAGGAGGGAAAACCAGGATTTGCATCGTGGTCTGTGTGACTGAGAAGCCCATGCTCTTAACCACATGTTATTATGCATTAAGCTGACTCCAAATCCAGGGCTCACCCCTAAGCAGCACTTCCTGTTCCCAAATCATGCCCCAGACCTGGAAAGTCTACACCTTCCATGTCATCATTTCTTTACGCTCAGTGGCCCTGAGAACCACAGCCCGTGATGAGGTGGGACTGACAGCCCCTATCCTCACCCCGGGATCACACCTCCAAAGAGCCAAGGACAACAGTGCCCTCTCTTCTCCAATTTTCTTAACAAAATAATAGCAAAATCCCAGCTGGTTACACAAGACCAGGAAGACTAGAAGAGTACATTTCAAAGTAATTGATATTCTACAAACATCCTCAAGGGGATCATGAACCCTGAGAGAGAACCTCAAATTGGGAAAGCTGTCACCCTGAACTGATGCTTTGGATTTATGAAACCAGAAGTGAAGTGTCCAATAACAGCCCAGGGCTTCAGAGAAATTCACACAGGACCTGCACTTCCCCCTCAGTGGGGGGAGCATGGGAAGGGGAAAGTGCCTTTGTCTCAGAGCTCAAGGCAGCTGACTTGTGGGACCCAGACCCCCAAGGTCTTTGCAGCTGTTGGGGAGTAGAGGAGAGACAGAGTGGTAGGGGTTGCAGTCAGAGAGGCCACAGGGACCCTGCAGGCTCTGGGAGGCTTTGCATAGAGTTCAGCTTTTTCTGTGGGAAACTTTGGAGGGTTTTGAACAGAGGGGTGCATGGTCTAATTTCAGTCTCAAAACGATTACTCAGGCAGCTGTATTAAAAAGAGCTTGCAAATTGGCAATGAAGGAAGCTTATAAATTGGCAGTGAAGGAAGCTGAGACACCAGTTAGGACGCACTTGCAATAACTCAGGCCAAGATGATGGCAACTGAGGAAGAGCTGTTAAATGTGGTCAGATTCCAAGAGTGTGGACGGGACTTCTGGACAGATGGGTTGTGGGAGATGAGGAAAGAGGAGTCAAGGGGAACTCCAAGGGCTGCAACTGGAGCCACTGGGTGGATTGGGATATCATTTTTTAAGAAGGTGATGGGCAGGGGATTTGAGCTGAATTCTCTATGACCCTCAAACCCAGAGCAACAAGGTAAACTTATACTTTGCAGTGCTTTCCTTCAAGGCTCTCTCTCCTCCCCCTGCAAATCTTAACCACAAACTGCCCATCCAATGATTCAGTCATTCATTTGTGTCAATTAACAAACATTGCTAGTAACTGCCACATGGTAAACATGGGAGGCACTAGACACATGAGGATGGATTAAACTCACACCCTGTCCTCAGAAACATTTACTTTAGTGGAGGATTTAGAGACTAACCAAAGATGCAGCCAAAGATGGAGAAGCTCTATATAGTAAGCAAAAACAAGACCGAGAGCTGACTGTGGCTCAGATCATAAACTCCTTATTGCAAAATTCAGTCTTAAATTGAAGAAAGTAGGAAAAACCACTAGACCATTTAGCTATGACCTAAATCAAATCCCCTATGATTATACAGTGGAAATGACAAAAAAAGATTCACAGGATTAGATCTGATAGACAGAGTGCCTGAAGAACTATGAATGGAGGTTCATGACATTGTAGAGGAGGCAGGGATAAAGACCATCCCCAAGAAAAAGAAATGTAAAAAGGCAAAATGGTTGTCTGAAAAGGCCTTACAAATAACTTCGAAAAGAAGAGAAGCTAAAGGCAAAAGAGAAAAGGAAAGATAAACCCATTTGAATGCAGAGTTCCAAACACTAGCAAAGAGAGATAAGAAAGTCTTCCCCAGTGATCAATGCAAAAAAAAAAAAAAAAATAGAGGAAAACAGTAGAATGGGAAAGACTAGAGATCTCTTCAAGAAAGTTAGAGATACCAAGGGAACATTTCATACAAAGATGGGCACAATAAAGGACAGAAATGGTATGGACCTAAGAGAAGCAGAAGATATTAAGTAGAGTTGGCAAGAATACACTGAACTATACAAAAATGATCTTCACAACCCAGATAATCACAATAGTGTGATCACTCACCTAGACCAGACATCCTGGAATGTGAAGTCAAATGGGCCTCAGGAAGCATCACTATGAACAAAGCTAGCGGAGGTGATGGAATTCCAGTTGAGCTATTTCAAATCCTAAAAGATGATGCTGTGAAAGTGCTGAACCCAATATGCCAGTAAATTTGGAAGACTCAGCAGTGGCCACAGGACAGGAAAAGTTCAGTTTTCATTCCAATCCCAAAGAAAGGCAATGCCAAAGAATGTTCAAACTTCCACAAAATTGCATTCATCTCACATGCTAGCAAAGTAACGCTCAAAATTCTCCAAGCCAGGCTTTAACAGTACATGAACCGTGAACTTCCAGATGTTCAAGCTGGACTTAGAAAAGGCAAAAGAACCAGAGATCAAATTGCCAACATCTGTTGGATCACTGAAAAAGCGAGGGAGTTCCAGAAAAACATCTACTTCTTTACTAATAATGTCAAAGCCTTTGACTGTGTGGATCACAACAAACTCTGGAAAATTCTTCAAGAAATGGGAATACCAGACCACCTGACCTGACTCTTGAGAAATCTATATGCAGGTCAAGAAGCAACAGTTAGAACCGGACATGGAACAACAGACTGGTTCTAAATTGGGAAAGGAGTATATCAAGGCTGCATAGTTACCCTTCTTATTTAACTTATATGCAGAGTACATCATGCAAAATGCTGGACTGGATGAAGCACAAGCTGGAATCAAGATTGCTGGGAGAAATATCAATAACCTCACATATGCAAATGACACCTCCCTTATGGCAGAAAGTGAAGAAGAACTAAAGAATCTCTTGATGAAAGTGAAAGAGGAGAGTGAAAAAGTTGGCTTAAAACTCAACACTGAGAAAACTAAGGTCATGGCATCTGGTCCCATCACTTCATGGCAAATAAATGGTGAAACAATGGAAAGAGTGGCAGACTTTATTTTTAGGGGCTCCAAAATCACTGCAGATGATGACTGCAGCCATGAAATTAAAAGACGCTTACTCCTTGGAAGAAAAGCTATGACCAACCTAGACAGCATATTAAAAAGCAAAGACATTACTTTACCAACAAAGGTCCATCTCGTCAAAGCTGTGGTTTTTAGAGTAGTCATGTATGGATGTGAGAGTTGGACTATAAAGAAAGCTGAGCACTGAAGAATTGATGCTTTTGAACTGTGGTGTTGGAGAAGACTCTTGAGAATATTCATTGGAAGGATTGATGCTGAAGCTGAAATTCCAATACTTTGGCCACCTGATGCGAAGAACTGACTCATTGGAAAAGACCCAGATGCTGGGAAAGATTGAAGGCAGTAGGAGAAAGGGACAACAGAGGATGAGATGGTTGGATGGCATCACCGACTCAATGGACATGAATTTGAGCAAGCTCCAGGAGTTGGTGATGAACAGGGAAGCTTGGCGTGCTTCAGTCCCTGGGGTCACAAAGAGTCGTACACAATTGAGTGACTGCACTGAACTGAACAGAGACCAACCATTCTCACTATTTCATGTATTCAGTCATTCAGTCATCAATAAACAATCACCAGCACTTAACTTCTAGCAAGCAAGCATGGTGGTAGACATTACAGATGATCCTGCCCTTAGGAAAATCCTAGTCCAGTTGGGAAGCCTGAGATTAGCCAACCTCATTCATTCATTCATTCATTTATTCACTGAAGAGTCACCAACACCCAGCCTGCGCAGAGTCTGGAAGAGGACCCTTGCTGGATGACCCAACAGTGGGCTCTACTGGGTGTCTCCAAGCAACCAAGATTCCCTCTGGATCCCTGGCTTCATCCCAGTGTTCCACCTGCTGCTCTCACCATGTGAGCAAGCCCCAGTGGCAGCTGCCAGAGCCCATCACAACACCTCCTCCCAGCATGCTCGGGGGCTAACTCTGGTGTCCTCTTCCTACCAAAAACCATGGGTCCATTCATCCCGGTGGCCACACTTGCAGCCATCCACCTGTGTATCGACTGATCTTTCTTGATACCCGCAGGTCCCAGAGCCCAGGATGCATTCTGTCTGGAGGCTCCTGGTCCTCCTCGGCTTGCTGGCCTTGCCCTCAGCCCTACACAAGCCACACCAGCCTGGCCTGGCCAAGACCCATACAGACAGCAAATCAGCTCTGGCAAGAAGTAAGCTAACCTCGTGCTCTGCCCGCTGTCACAGGGAGGGTGGGAAAGCATTACCCAGCTAGATGAGCTGGGATCAGTCACTTACCCTCTTTTGTTCCTCTTTTTCATAGACCCAAAGTACAAAAAATAAGGTTAAGTTGATCATATGCCTGTTCATAGCACATCACATCATCGTTATCAGGCACCATGGCAAGGCCCCTCTTGTGTTTTATTTTATGTTATTTTCCCCTCAACCTCTTATTGTTCCCCTCTTCCTTGGCAGGCGATGTAGTGTGTTTAACATATGTGTTTTAAAATGCCCATACCCTTGTAAAACATAGGTTGGCCATAATGGTTGTTCAGGTTCTTCTATGACATCTTAATGATGTCAATAAATAAGTTGATGCCAACCCAATAAATAAGATTTCATATACAAGACTTCATTTTTTTGTTTTACTGTTTTTTCTGGACATTATGCTGTTGACATCTGTTGCTTCAGATTAGTGCAGAAAAGTCCATGAAATTCATCCACTTCACCACCACTTGTCCATCTCCCTAGGGATGAACACTTGAGTTGTTTGTAACTCTCTGCTATTATAAACTGCACAGTGATGGACATTCTCACATGTGTTGCTTTTAGAACCTGTGGGAGAATTTCTCTGGGGTATATCCTAAAAGGAGATGGCTGGGCTCTACGGCAGATGCAAACTGAATTTAACTAAAGACTGCTAGGTTGCTCTCTAGAATGATTACACCCATTCCGGGAACAAACAAGCATACCTCTGTGCCCATGTTTCCCAGCACTGGAGAGAACCCATCTGTATCAGTCTGCTTGGGCTGCCGTAGCAAGATGCTACAGACCAGGGTGCTTGGACAACAGACACTTAGTATCTCACATCTCTGGAGACTGGAAGTTCAAGTTGCCAGGGTTGGTTTCTGGTGAAACCTCTCTTCCTGGCTTGCAGATAGCCACCTTCTCACTGTGTCCTCACCGAGCCCTTCCTCTGTATGCACACAGAGAGTGAGTGAGTGAGTGTTCTCTGGTGTCTCTTCTTCTTATAAGGACACCAGTCCCATTGGATTAAACCCCACTCTTATGACCTGGTTTAAGCCTAACTCCTCCCTCAAGGCTTCATGTGCAAATACAGTCAAATTGGAGTCTGAGGCTTAAATATGTTGATTTGGGGAGGGGTAGCCAATTCAGTACATAATGTCATCTTTCTAAATGTCTGCTAGTCTGTTTTGTTTTGTTGTGAGCAATATCTAATTGTTTTAGCTTGACTATCTGATTAGTAGGATCCCTGAGCATCATATCTTTTTTTTCGATTTTATTTATTTATTTATGACCACACTGGGTCTTCGTTGCTGTGTGTGGGCTTTCTCTAGTTTCCACAAGTAGGGGCTACTCTTCACTGCAGGGCATGGGCTTCTCATTGCCTTGGCTTCTCTTGTTGTGGAGCACAGGCTCCAGGCATGCAGGCTTCGGTAGTTGCAGCACATCAGCTCAATAGTTGCAGCTCATGGGCTCTAGAGCATGGACTGAGTAGTTGTGGTGCATGAGCTTAGTTGCCCTGCAGTATATGGGTCCTTAGCCAGTGAATTCTTAACCACCGGGCCACCAGGGAGGTCCTGAGCATCACATCTTAATTGTTTTAAGCCATTTTGACTTCTTTGAATTCCCTGTTCTTACCCTTTGCCCATTTTTCTATTTGTTTTCCATTTTTTTTAATTCTCTTTGATTTGAGGAGATGTTAATTTATTTGACAGTAGTCCCTCGTCAGTCTGAGCACTGCTAACATTTCTCCCAGACTGTCATCTGTTAACTTTGTAGATGCTTCACTGAATAAGAATATTTTCAAACTTACATGTAAGATTTTAATCCATTTGGAGGTTATCTTTATATATATTTATATACGTAAGTTAGAGATTCAACTTCACTTCTCTCTGTATGAATCCATTTTCTCAACTCATCTACTAAATGATTAAGTTTCCAAACACATGGATTCCCTTTTGAGGTCTGTGTTCTGCTTCTGTGTAACTGTTTCTGTACCAAAAACATAGTATTTTAAATACTACATCTTTGTAAAATGCCATTTCATCTGATAGAACTTTCTCCTTCCAAATAAATTTTAGACTGGGTTTAGTTCATTGAAAAAGAAAAAGTAATCTTCTGGAAATTTAATTAGGATTTCACTAAATTTGTTTATGAATTTAATGATACTTTTGCAATATTACATTATCCAATTACAAACTTAGTATACCTTTTCATTTTCATTTATTCAGATTTTATTTTATAACCCTTAATAGAACTTTAAAGTTCAATCAATGTCTTGAGCATGCTTTGTAAAATTGATTCCTAGAGATTTTGTGAGTTTTGTTGCCTCAGTAATATTGTCTGATTTTCTATTATATTTTCTAGTTGGTATTGCTGGTACAGATGAGAGGAAAGTTGTTGATTTTTGAAAATTAATCTGTTACCCCAAAGTCTTATAGTTTATTAGTTCTAATAATTTGTCTTATTTATTCTGTTCAATTTTCTGTCTAGAGTATTACATTACCTGCAAATAGTGACAGTATTTTCTATTTTCTTCCAAACCTTATAGTTCTTGTGCCTTTTTCTTATTTTGCAGTATACCATGATCTCCTATACGGATGGGAATATATCTAGAATTCCTTACTAAGTATATTTTCTGTAGGTTTTTGGAATATAGTTTTTTATTTTGTTAAATAAGTCCCCTTATATTCATAGTTTCCATATTAGCCTTTAACAAGTGCTTTTCTGCATCTAAAAATTACCATTTTTACATCTATTACAATACTTTGGCACTTCATGCAAAGAGTTGACTCGTTGGAAAAGACTCTAATGTTGGGAAGGATTGGGGACAGGAGGAGAAGGGGACAACAGAGGATGAGATGGCTGGATGGCATCACCGACTCGATGGACATGAGTTTGGGTGAACTCTGGGAGTTGGTGATGGACAGGGAGGCCTGGCGTGCTGCAGTTCATGGGGTTGCAAAGAGTCGGACACGACTGAGCAACTGAACTGAACTGAACTGAATGTTAATATGATAAATTATATTAACAGATTTTCTTATGTTAAACCCATCCTAGCATTTCTGAAATAAATATTATATTTTATAATATAATTATATCTTTACAAGCCACTATTTTACAATGTATTTTTTGTAGTATACTATAATGTATCTATAATGTATCAAACTAAAATTTATATTTTGTAATGTCATGTGATATTTTTATAATGTACCATTAGATTTGTTAGCTAGTCATTTATTTAGGATCTTAGCAAATTTTTCATATATAAAATTGATATATAACTTCCCTTGTACTGTTCTTTTTTTCTAATTTTTTGTTTTTAATTGGAAGATAATTGCTTTGTAGTGTTGGTTTCTGCTGTACAACAACGTGAATTAGCTATAAGTATACACGTATTCCTTCCCTCTTGAGCCTCACTCACACCACTCCATCCCACCCCTCTAGGTCATCAGTCTTGTACTGTTCTTGAAGCAAGTTGTACTAGCCTCATAAAATGAATTTTGCATCTTCTTTTTCCATTTACTTTCATAATTACCTTTTTATAAAGTTGGGCAAGAGTCTTCCATGAAACCAGGGACTCTTTGCGACCCATGAACTGTAGTTCACCAGGCTCCTCTGTCCATGGAATTGTCTGGGCAAGAGTACTGGATACTGGAATGGGTTGCATTTCCTACTCCAGGGGATCGTCCTTCAGGAATCAAACCTGAGTCTCCTGCATTGCAGGCAGATTTCTTTACCATCTGAGCCACCAGGGAAGCCCCTAGTAGATCACTTGGCAAGAAGTGGGTGCTGCAGCCTGCAACCTGGGCCTCCTGGCTCCAACACCCACCTCCCACTTTTGCCAAGACATGGTGCAATATCACTGATCCCATGTCCATTTCCAGTTATTGCCCAGGGCCTCATGAAGCACAATACAGAGGGCCGAATCCAGAACATTCACCTCCTGGACAGTCTGAATGACTCTGGGCAGATGGCCCCGGGGATGGTGGGCTGGCTAATCGGCAGCATGAGCCTTCATCACCATCAAGAAGGCAGGTGAGATCCTGAACACCATCCCTGGCCCTGGGATTCCTTAATAGGCTCTGGGTCAGAGGGCAGAGCTGAGGGCATGGAGGTGCAAGCCCTGTGAAGAAGGAAGGAGGGAAGATGAGTTGGGAAGCCACTGGGGAAGGCAGCACAGCATAGTCATTAAAGGCAGAGGTTTAGGGACAAAAGTATCCTCACTTACATCCTGGTGCTGCCACCAACTTTGGAGAAATTGATGGACCACTCTGATCTCACCTATGATGTAGGTACCCAGAGCACAGCCCAGATAACATCTGGGGTGCCACAGGAACCCAGGGCTAGAGTCAGACATTTGAACCCCATTTTATTGCTTGAAAGCTGTGTGACCCTGGCTAAGGCATTTGAGCTTCCCGAGCTTCAGCCTTGAGTCCCATCAGTGAAATGGGCATAATGACCCCTGCCTCCTGGAGTTGGTAGGGGCTTTCCCCACAGCACTCATAGCCACTGCATAGCCACCAATTATACAACTGCATAGCCATTGGTATACTTAGTCTCGCAGAACTGGGCCTGTCCTTCACCTCCACTTTCCCTCCTTCCTCTCAATGGATGCAGGTCTCAAAGCTACTCAACTGTAGCACCTGCTGTGCCCTTGACCTGCCTTCTCTGTGATCTGAATCCCTTATTCCCTCCATTTTAATGAGCGCCAGTGCTCATCACCTTGATGTGTAAAGCCACAATCACTTCCCTTCATTCATTCCTGTAACAATCATCCTCAGAGAGTATTAGGCTGGCCCTGAAAACAAGCCCAATGGCTGGGTCTGCACTTGGCTGTGGGTTTCACGAGACAGCTGTATGGAGCTATTAGGGGTGCTTGGGGTCAGCTTGCAGCCCAGGACTCCTACCGGGAGCTCCTGCCCTCAGAACATCTATAAAAGGATCTGACTCCAAACCCAACTGCCAGCCTTGTCTATCAATCCAAGGTCTTGAGGTCTGAGGTCCTTCAGCATTGGTGGGGGCCTTTTTCTCCTCCCTTGTGTAGTGCCAACATTACCAACGCTCAGCTGGACTATGATGGGATCCGGATGGCTTTCCATAAGGAGTGGTTCACAGCAAACATCTCACTTGGATTTGACATTGACTTGAGACTGTGAGTCATACAGAAGCAGGGTCTAAAGGGCACTGTCCTCTTCGTTGGGAACCCGGGAGTGGGGGCAGGCAGATTTTGGCCATTTCGGGAACCCAGATATTTCTGCCCCAACCTGGTTTCAAATCCTGTTTTCCAAACTCACTTGCTGTGTAACCTCAGGCAAGTCACTTCACCTCTCTGAGCCTTGGTTTCTTCAGCTGAAATGTGGATGGTGATCACTGATAAGTGGAGACAGGTCATTTGCTCATTTAAACCTATGTGAGTTCCCTACAATGATCTTTAAAAAGAGAAATTCTTTAATGATCTCATCACCCTTCCCTCTGCCTGTTTAAACTATCTTTTAACATTCGCTGCTCCCAAGGAAATGGAGGGTTCCATTAAATAGTAAAGGGTTTTAGAATAAAATTAAATCTCCATTTTTTAATTTCCAGAGGCCCCCTCTCAGAAAGTGTTAGTCACTCAGTTGTGTCTGACTCTTTGCCACCCCATGCACTGTAGCCTGCCAGGCTCCTCTGTCCATGGGATTTCCCAGCCAAGAATGCTGGAGTGGGTTGCCATGCCTTTCTCCAGGGGGATCTTCCCAACCCAGGAATTGAACCTGGGTCTCTTAGCTTGCAGGCAGATTCTTTTACCATCTGAGCAACCAGGGAAGCCCAAAGGCCCCCTAATCTAGTCTATTTAAAGGATTTTTGGAAGCCACTCAGGCTAATAACATTTTTCTCCATAATCACTGACAACAGAATTTAACATCCAGGCAACATGGAGCCCCACTGGGCTGGTTTGGCACAAGAGCCACTCTCCATGTTGGCTGCTTTCTCCTCCTACTTCTCTTTCTCTGTCTCCTGCCCTTCCCCCTCCTCTCTCTCATCCTTAGGCCCTTCAATAACCAGATCATAAAGACACATGAACGCATGAACCTCTCTGTGGAGTTATGGCTGGAGAAAGATGAGTTTGGCCGGAGGGATCTGGTGATAGGCAAATGCCACGTGGAGCCCAGCAGTGTTCACACGACCCTCCTCACTGAGTAAGACCCCAGCCACCCCTTCCCAGGGCTAGGCCTCTTCCCAACCAGTGCTGGCTTCGGTCACATGTCTCCACCACCTCCTGGAAAAGCCCAAGACTGATCTTACCCTTTCCCTCAGATTTCTTCCTCCTCCTGCATTCCCATCCCGGGGATGGCCCTGCCACCCTCCCAGAAGCCAGACTCTTCCTCCTCCTCCCCACAGGCCATCTTCACCAGGTCCCATCAGTGACCTCCTGGTAGCCCTTACCTACTCCCTGTCTCTCCATCCCCACACCCACTGACCAGGCTCATAGTCCGCTTTCTGAACCTCCTCCAGCTTTCCCTGACTCAGACCTCACTGCCTTCACTCCGTTCTCCCCCTGCAGCTGGGGGATTTTCTGGTCTTCATTCTCCCCCAGTCCAGAAATCTGTTCTTGTTCCCCCACTGCCTCTGCTTCAAACTTGTCCAGTGGTTCTCCAACACCCTCTGGATAGAGAGCAAACTCCTGGATGTTACTCATGGCCCGACTTGTCCTGTCCCCTGCCCCACTCTGCAGCCCTTTGCGCTTGAGTCTCTCTGAGGACTCCATCAGTATGATATATTTTCATGCCACTGTGCCTTTGCACATGCTGGTCCTTAGGCCTACATGCCCCTCCCTTCTCCTTTAAAGCTCCTCCTCATCACTCAGCCAGTTGACAGATACTTGATGAGCACCTACTATGTGCTAGGCACTGTGTGCTTAATGCTAGGGCTACAGTAGTGAACGAGATAGAAAAAAACAGATCTAAATGAAGATCTGTAGGCTGGCTGACCAAGTGAGTGAACCCCAACAGACTAGTGAGTCCCTCAAGGGCAAGGTCTGTGTCTGATTTCTCTCCGTATTTTCAGATGGCTGAAAGCAACTAGGTCCTCAGTGTATGTCTGTTCATTTATTCATCAGATATTCACTGAATGCCTAGATTGTGCCAGACATCCAGGAATAAGACTGGGATGTGGCTACTGACCTAATTCTAATCTAATCAGTTCTTAACTGGCTGTGTGACCTTGGGCCAGGCACACCATTTCTCTGAGCTTTGCCCTTTGATTATTGCTTACAGTGACACCTCTCATGTAGGGCTGGCTGAGGAGTCAATAGCTGTGTGAGATGTTTTCCACACATGGCCCCTGACATTAATGTTTCCTGTATTTATCTCTTCTGTGCAATATACCCACCCACCTCTCTTTCTAGAGCTATCCCACCAAAGGTGAATCCTTTTCTCCGCAACTTCAGAGACAACCTGGAAAAAGTTATCCCACGTCTAATAGGAAGCCAGGTAAGTTTGAGAAAAAGAATTTTCACCTTGGGCATCCTTGAGTCTGAGGATCAGGGCATATATATTGGCATTTCAGTGAAGAATTGGGGCTTTAGAACCTGGGAAATTGCCATTAAAATGTTCAGTTTTGCCATCTACTGGCTGTGTCCTTAGGCAAGTGACTTAGCCTCCCTGAACCTCAGTTTCCTCATCTGTAGCATGGGAACCATCACACTCTCTATTTTGGAGAGTCACAGAGATTCAGGGGGACAAAGTAGAGTAGTGTGGTGCATGGCTCCTGACAGGGAGTTGGCACTCAATACAGAGGAACCACTCTTGCCATGATTCCTTGTAGAAATTCCATGGCTCCCAGCCACAGGCCCTTCAGTTTTCTTCTTCCAGTCCCTGGTCTAACCCTTCTTTCTGTCCTGGTGGCCCAGGTATGTCCTCTGATTGAAGAGATACTCAGGCAGCTGGATGTGAAACTGTTGAAAAGCCTCATGGGTAAGTGAGCACCTGTGTCCATTTGGTGGGGAGGACTGAAGATGGGCAAATGGGCAAGAGAGGTGCCCCTGCTTCAGCTCCCATGGAGGCCTTCTGAGGGGTGTCTGCATGTGCTCTGAGGACACTCGGAGGTGGATGTGTGACCACGATCATCACTGTCCCCAAGTGAGGTGGGACAGTGGAGGGCACCTACCAAGCAGGCTGTACCCCATCAAACCTCCAGGTCACCAGAGCTTCCCCCAAGATCTCCACTCAATCCCTTAGGGAGCACTGACTCCCCTTCCTCAGCCCACCTGAGCCCCAGTTGCAGATAAACAGATAAAGTCCCTGCCTTCAGGGAACTCACTGTGAATGGGAGACACGAGAAGTGAATAATTGAATAGAGAAGTGAATAATTGAATATCGTTTGAAGAGTTTCAATGCAAATGTTCCCAACTGGGCCTTGGTCAGCATGGAAGGATGAGAGACCCCTTCAGTGTGGAGCTGGGGAGTGGTGGGGCAGACACTTGGTGACTGATTCTGCCTCTTCTTCTTACAGAACAGGATATTGCTCACGAGCTCAAACAACTTTAAGTCCAGCCAACTTTCCATGAATCAGACTTGAGCGCCTTCCAGCTACCACTGATGATTAGAGGGAAATAACACACTTGGAGACCTTTATTTAGTCTCCCTTACAGTGGGGATTCTGATGCCCCAAAAACTTGTACCACAGGTTCTGTGGACATCCTGTCCTCTTCCATAATAAATTCTAGCTCTGAAGAGTGCAAAGGGCTTCCTACCTAGGTTCTGAGGTTTGGGTTCCAGAAGTCAGACCTGATGAAGATCCATCCTGAGACTGCATATACCTGGGTTTTCTCATCAGCCCAGAAATGACACAGAAAACATCTTTTCTTTTCCTGTAATTGGCAGCCAGTAGTCCCCATCCATGGATCTGCTCATCAGTGCAGGGAGAGTCCTGTTGAGATTTCCCATCCTCTCATCCATTCAACCCATGTTTATTGAGCACCTGGCTTCCCTGGTGTCTCAGATGGTAAATATTGTGCCTGCAATGCAGGAGACCTGGATTTGATCCCTGGGTCGGGAAGGTCCCCTGGAGAAGGAAACATCAACCCACTCCAGTATTCTTGCCTGGAGAATTTCATGGACAGAGGAGCCTGGAGGGCTACAGTCCATGGGGTTGCAAAAAGCTGGACATGACTGAGTGACTTTCACTTTATTGAGCATCTAAAATGTGCCAAGCACTCTGCTGGATTCCAAGGGAGTGAAGAATGGTGGCAGAGTGGTAAAGTAGAAACACTTGCACCAAACAGATCTGAGTTCAAGCTCGATTCAACCCAATAAGAAGTTCCATGAGCATATAGACACATGCGTCAGGGTAGCAAGTGACCACCCCCACCCGCCCCAGCATAGGCCCCAGTATTTACTCGTGATTAGATGACGGTGAGTCCTGGTCTTCGGACTCCCTGGCTGTGTCAGGGACAAGGCGCTTAACCTTTTGGTCTTCCTCCCCTGCAGAAAGGGGATAGAGATCTTGCAGGACGTGGAACAACAGGAGCCAGCACACTGCTGGAGGGAGATGAGTCACAACTTCACTTTATAAAACTAGGCGGCAGCATCTCCAGAAGGGCAACGTATTCCTCTTTATGACCTATAATCCCACCCCCAAGTACAGAAATACGTGTCTGTGGACACCACAAGACCTATCTGACATTGCTCGTGGCAGCCATAGTCATAAGAGCCCCAAAGTGAAAACTCCCTAAGTGCACATCAAAAAAAATGGACAAATACAGTGGATAGATAAATAGCGTGTGGTCACCAGAATAGAACAGTCACCAGCAGAATGCTCTACAGTAATGAGAATGACCTGCACTCACTCGACCACATGGATATCACACACCTAATAAAGCCAAGCCCTGAAACACAGATCTCCCATCTATGTGAAGCTCAAACACAGCAGACCTAAGCCATGCGGTCAGCAGTCAAGATGGTGTTATCCTCGGGGAGATGCTTAGTGACTGGAAGTAGAGGGAGGGGCTTCTGCAGGGCTGATGCCATTCTGTTTCTTGATCTGGGTGCTGATTACAGGGGAAGGTGTTCAGTTTGTGAAAGTTCATTGAGCTATTCATTCATGCACTTTTTTCCCATTTATGTTATACTTTAACAAAAATTTTTTATTTTGAAAATAAAAACAGTTTACCCTGCAGGATATTTGCAGAAATACACAAAAGCAGTTGCAGTATGATTAGCATGTCCTAGGTCCACAGGAAGTGCTTATTAAAAGTCATTTAATTCATTGTTAATAAGCTGATTAATGACTATTTAATTCTTTTTTTTTTTTAGTTGCAGTGTGAGAACTCTTAGTTGTGGCATGTGGGACCTAGTTCCTTAATCAGCGATAGAACGTGGACCCCCTGCATTGGGAGCTCGGAGTCTTAGCCACTGGGACCACCAGAGAAGTCCCTCAGTTCTTAAATTGGGGACAGATTCCTGTCCTCCTCCACCCCAGGCAAGGAAGAGCATACTGAGAAATAAAGAGGAAATAACACACACACACACACAATTAATAGCAGTAACACACACATTGAAGGACTCAGCATATGCCAAGCTTGGTGCTCAGAGTTTGCATCCAGCATCTCATCAAATCCTCACAGCACCCCATAAAGTTCAAAACTGCTATCCTATTCAAAACTGCTATCCTCACACAGCCAGGAAATGATCAAGCCAACTACACTCAAGCAGCCAGACTCCAGAGCCCACAACCTTGACCACAGTGGATCCCCCACTTCAGTCTTCCCTCCCAACATCCCTGCACCCATTTACACACCCCCTGCACTTAGGGGAAAATGATGAAATATTCATTCAGCCTGACTGACAAGCTCAAACAAGGAGGTGTCAACAGCTCAGAGATGAGAATGGGGCAAGCGATATTCATATCTCCATCTTTCAACTCAGACTCTCTAATCCAAAATGCTTCATCGGGGATTTGCAACCCTAAACGCCCACATTCACACAAAAGGTTCCCCTTGACAGCCTTGAGTTTACGGGATTTTCCTGCTCATGATTCAAAGAACAAACACGGGAGGGCTGGGCCTCAACCTCCGGCGACGTTGCCTGGTCCCTCGGTGAAAGCAGCTTTTGTCCGCCTTTCTTCCGACCCCTGCCGGGAGTGCCTTTCTCAAGAGCCCTCCTTGGGTTTCTTGAATTCTGTTTGGGTTGGTTTTTTTTCCCCATTTTAAGGTTCACAGAGCTGTGGACTCATCATGTTTTCTCCTGGAGGAGCTTGGTGCACAATGGACCTCTAATATGATACTGGGGTCTACTGAAGCAGAAATTCAGCCTCAAATACTCAGATGCTTGCTCTAGACCCTGCCTGCCTATGCTTGTGACAACTTCCTCTCCCTTCCATAAAGAATTCTGGCTCCCAGGGGACAGAGCTAGCATCCCACTCCAAAGTTCTGGAGAGCAGACCTTGCACAACTGAAAAATAAAATGAACTCTGCCCTTTAAAAAGGGATCTCTTGATTCACAAAACAATGCCAGTAAAGACTCCCCAATACAATCACAACCTGATATGTAGGATGAAAAGGGCACAACCTTCAGATTGCGAGAAACACAATGAGGAGGCACATCACCAACACGGAAAACACTGTCTTGAAATGTTAGCTGGGTGTCCATCCACACTTCTTGATGCCTCATGACCCTTATCCTGCTCGAGGCAGGGAAACCAGCCACACCGGTGCTTCCAGGAAGGGCGACTTCAGAAGCTGAGAGAAGGCTTTTGAGTCTCCAAAGCCTGGGTCTCTGACAAAACATCAGTGACAAAGAACAGATGAGTGGCTGCCAGGGGCAGGAGGGAGTCAGGAGAAGGGAAGGAGTGACTCCGAAAGGATGGCATGAGGGTATTTTGGGGGTGATGGAAATGTTCTGTAGTAACCTGATTATTATTGTGGCTACATAAAACTACTTGTGTTAAAACTCATTGAATTATACAAGCACCCCAAAAGCCAATTTTACTGTAGGTTAATTATTTTTTAAGCCTGAGTTTTTCAATTTCAAAATGTGGGACATAGGAGAATAGCGTCTATATGACTATGTTACAGTATAGTCTAATGCTATACATTAAGAATAGCATGTATATGGCTAATTGAAGCAAGGTTTCCTGCTCCCAGGACTAGAAAATCTCCCCTGTTGGTGGAACGTGTAAGAGTCCAAGAGAAACTGAAGAGAATATAGTTGTAGGGGATACTGAGAAGTGTCTCCCGCTTCTCCCCAGGCAAACCTTGGCATGAGAGGAGGGACAGCAGAAACCCCAGGTCGATGTGGGGGATTACAGAATGGGCCAGGTCTGTGTCTGTGTTCCCTTCCAGAGCCAGGAAAGATGGCAGGACCCCAAGGAGAGAAGGTCGACTGGAAGGTCATAGTCCAGACAGATGGGCTAAGGCAGCCCCCCAGGGTCCTGCCTAAGGCCCAAGGAACTGTGACACAGAACACTTCTGGGTGTCCAGCAAGGGAGTAAAAAGGAAAGGCTAAATTTGAAGGGATGGAATTTCCCTGATGTTCCAGTGGTTAAGAATCCACCTGCTAATGCAGGGAATGCAGGTTTAACCCCTAGTCAGGAACTAAGATCCCACATACCACGGGGCAACTAAGCCTGCATGCAGCAACAACTGAGCCCATTACTGGCAATGAAAGACCCTACAGGCTTCAGCTAAGACCCAATGCAGACAAATAAGAGGGAAGGAATGGGGTGCGGGTGGGAGGGAGGTTCAAGAGGAAGGGGACATAAGTATACCAGTGGTTGATTCATGCTGTTTTATGGCAGAAACTAGCACAACACTGTAAAGCAATTATCCTCCGATTAAAAATAACTTAGAAAATATAATAAAAAATTAATTAGAAGGGGCTTTTAGGATGGAAGGGAAGCACAGCATCTAGGCATCAAGGGACGAAATGAGGTGTGCTTGTCTCTCCATTTCCAGTTGAAACAAGGACTGGTCAGCCTCTTTCAGATGCCCTGGCACAAATAAAGCCCCTGGAACAGAAATAAAATGCCAGGGGGAAATGGGAAAGGTTCTGTCTTTCAGCAAAATGATACTTGAAACATTAAACTCTACATACATTAGGGGAAAAAAAAAAAAACCATGTAGGGAAGTTCCCCGGGTGGCCTAGTGGTTAGGATTCAATGCTCCCATTATGGAGGCCTGGGTTCAATCGCTGGTCAGGGAACCATCCCACATGCCATGTGGCGAGATGCAGCCAAAATACAATAAATGAATAAATAAAGGGATTGTGCATTTAAAAAGAAAACCATGTAGGGACTTAATAATCCACCTTCCAGGGCAGGAGACACGGGTTTGATCCCTGGTCTAGGAACCAAGATCCCACATGCCACAGAGCAACTAAGCTCGAGAACTACAACTACCGAGCCTGCACACTCTGGAGCCTTTGCGTCACAACGAGAGAGTCCACGCACTGCAACGAAAGATCCCACATGATGCAACTAAGACTTGGCACAGCCAAATAAATAATTTTTTTTTAACTTTTAAACATTTTTATTTAAAGAAAACTATGTAGACACATGAGCTTATGAACTGAACATAAACCCCCTCCTTAGACATTATCCCCCGCAGCCCTGTGAGGTAGATACTGACTTCCCATTTTACAGATGAGGAAGCTGAGGTTCAGAGAACTGGAGGGACTTGCCCAGGGTCATGGGATTTGAACCAAGGCCATATGGGCCCAAAGCCATCCCGTTTCTGCTATAACACAAATGTAACTTCCCAGCTTGGCTGTTAGCTGTCCAATAACAGACTTGAATCCTTTCCTTGACTTATCTGCCTGTGTTTCCCCAAAAGATAGCAACAATGTGACCCAATCCAGAAGAGCTGTACCAAAATAACAAAAAAAGGGGACCCCACTGAGGGTGACTGTCAATACACAGGCTGTGGGAACTGTCTGGTATGTGCTTGAATGGATAACTGAGTTCAAAGCCACAGCCTCCTAGAGGCATCATCCAGACTCAGTAGGAAGCAGGAGTAGCTCCTGTGGCAGTCTGAAATGAGGGGAGGGCAGCATGGCTCACTGGTTAGTGGGCATCGGACCTGGGGGAGAATTCTGATTCCACCACTCACTCGCTGTATATTTCTCAGCAATTATCACCGTCTATGAACCTTAGTCTCCTCTGACATTTGAGGTTCAACAATATCAACCAATCATGTCAAAGATGAAGTTCATGTATGGAAAGCATCCTGCACATAGTAGGTACTCAATAAATGTGCATTTCCTCTTTCACTCTCTGCTTTTGCTTATAAGACATTTGGTTCCATAAGGCAAGAGCTGCTCTCACTGGACTAAGACCTAGAACTCCATGTGCCTCATTTTTTTTCATCTGTAAAACAGACTCCAAAGGCCCAAGGGGTGGGAACAAATTCCTCACGACTTCATTTGGGGAAAGGAAGGAAAAAGGGTAAGGGCAGAGATCCGGATGCCACACGATCCCTCAGGCCTGAGAGACCGGGTAGCCTTTTTCAGGTTATACAAGCGGGAGCATGACATTCACAGATGGAGGGATGCAAAATGGTCAGAGCGTGCCCAAGGCATCCTCATCTCAGCCCAGGGATCAAGAGAAAGAACTGGAGCATGGATGCCTGGGCCCCATGCCCACCGTGAGACTCTGGACTTGTCGCCTCACACTCCAAGCCTCAGTTTCCCCCCTTGTAAAATGGATGTATTCATTCCCACCCCACACAGGGCTGTGAGGATCCGTGAAGGGCTGGATGTGAAAAATAGCAGTGCTGGACCTGACATTTAGGCAGAGCTGGGCAAGCCTTAGCTGTTGACATTGTTTTTGTTGTGATTATTATCCGTAGCTTGAGTCCTAATGACACTGACCAAGGTTCTTGGCCTTCCTTAGCCAACAGAAATTGACTAGAGGCCAGATAGTAAATTCAGGCAAGGCTTTATTGGGGTGCCTACTAACAGCAGAGGAAAGTGAAAATAAGTAACAGGCTCCCTTGCTCCCTCCCCGAGGTGGATCACGCTGGTTCCTTCTATGGGGTGAGGGTAGGGGGTGTGTCCAGGGGTTGGGCTGGAGGGGGGCTTAGGTGGTCTGCCCACCTTTTTGGTGGTGTTGGGTGCAGGGGGTATGTGCAGTACCCTGCTTTTGCTCCAGACCTCCCGGTTTTGGTTCTCAGCCTTTCAGAAGTGGCAGTTGGGTTTTTGGTCTTTTTGTATCTTGTCCATTATTTGCCCCAGCTGCAGATGCATGAGGCTATTTTTAGTCCCTTACAGTTTCTTTGTATTTTGTTACTCAAAGAGACATTTGTCCAAGAGTAAGCATGGCAGCAACTAACTCTGCCCTTCTCTTCTCTGTGTCCTTGGGCACCTGTCCCCACCAGGCCTGTTTCCACCTCTGCCAAGGAGGAGCAGCAACCCCTCCCTCCAGGGTTCTGTGAAGATGTCTAGCTCCCAGCATGTGACTGTCATGTGATTGGGATTCAGAAGTCAGGAGACTCCTGCCCTGGAACTGAGGGGCACCCCAGATGTAGGGAAATCAGAGACAATTTGATTCTTTTATCTACATTGGATATGAGACTTTGGCCACCTGATGCGAAGAGCCAACTCATCAGATAAGACCCTGATGCTGGGAAAGACTGAAAGCAGGAGGAGGAGGGGGCAACAGAAGATGAGATGGTCAGATGGCATCACCAACTCGATGGACATGAGTTTGAGCAAACTCTACAAGACAGTGAAGGACAGGGAAGCCTGGTGTGCTGCAGACCATGGAGCTGCAAAGAGTTGGACACGACTGAGCGACTGAACAAAGACAGTGAGACTGGTGGTGCTAGTGGTTAAGAACCCACCTGCCAAAGAAGAAGAGGTAAGAAAGATGGGTTCGATCCCTGGATCAGGAAGATTCCCCTGGAGGAGGAAATGGCAACCCGCTCCAGTATTCTTGTCTAGAGAATCCCAGGGACAGAGGAGCCTGGAGGGCTATAGTCTATGGGGTCTCAAAGAGTCGGATACGACTTAGTGAGTGAACAACGAGACCGAGGTCCCTTCCAGGGCTCCAACAGCTGCCTCTCCCAGTGTTCTAAACGTAAATTTCAGGCCACCTTTGAGCGAGGGTTCCCAGCCTCAGCCCCGCTCAAGAAACCATGAAATCTTGAGTAACATCCCCATCTCATTTTTCTGTTTAACTTGTCGATCAAATAGCTTAACAGTCCCACCTACTAATGTGACTGGCAGTTATTTACTTTGGAGAGCCCTGAAAGACACCAACAGATTGCCGAATTCTGAATTATCTATAAATCCATCTCTCGATCACTCGTTTCCTGATTTCCACACTATAAAAAAGGCTGCCTGCTCAGCAAAGCAAGGAGACCACGACAGCTGCCAGGACCTCTGAGAAGCAAGGTGAGGCTTATGCATTCCACCGTCCCCCACCACCACCACCACTACCGCCTCGGAAGGCAGAGGTACTAGCCTGCACACTGACTGTGGCATCACTGGCTGGCTGCACTTTAGATCACTCTTTGGGGGTCTTCCAAGAGAACCAAGGCTTGCCTTTTGGCGGGGGAGCAAAGTGATAACCATCCACTCTGCCTCCCTAAGAGACCATTGACATCAATGTAGAGACTTTGGGCAGCAGGCTATTTGATAGTGATAGGGAGCACATGGCTGTAGGTAAACTGCTCAAATTCCACGTGAGCTAGGGATCTCTCATGGGCATGCTCCTCCTGCCCTAAATCCCAGTCTCTACAGAGTTTTATCTTGAGTTTACCATTGTGCATCCAGACTGTCATCCAGCAACCTCCTACAATCCACCCAATTTTGTACATTTTGGTGCATTTTTCTGGGACCAAGGACCCTTAGCTTCCATTGGAGTCATAAAAGATCTGCTACCCAAAAGAGATTCAGAGGTCCCAAGTCAAGTTTACCTCCAAGGGAGGCCACAACTGGCTCCTTGGACCAAAAAGCCCTTTCAATTCCTGTGGCAGCAACAATGATGGCTCTTTGGCCAAATCGGCCAGTTGATGGGATTTTACCCAAAGCAGCCAAGTGCCTCCAGAGCATGGGAGCCAACTCCAGCTCTCAGCACCTCTACTGACTTCCAAAAAGGCCCTGGTGAAGGATGGTGGCATCTGGAAAGGGGACTGGTGCAAAAGAGAGGCAGATGTCAGAGGTTGCCCAGGAAGTTTGTCCAGGTTATCTTGAGGGAGAAGAGAAAGGCATGAAAGAGACAGTGTATAGGTTGGTGAGGGTGGAGAGTCAGGGTGGGAGGGAGACTTTCATCCAACCACAGTTCTGCCTTTAGTTTGCTGTTTGATCTTGGGAAAATCACTACCCCTCTCTGTTCCTCTTGTCCTTGTGGAATGAGGACACTGGATGGTCCCAGGATTTCCCAACACTGGTATGAATGAGATGGTAGTTATAGCCCTGCCACCTTTGATAGTCTTGTGACTCACAAGGGCTTCCACAAAGCGTCACGGGCTACGGGCAGACCAGAGGACTTAAGGAGGATGATGACAAAGCAGTCGAGTTCCTCAGCCACTAGCACATTTAAGCCTTTTAATTTGCTTTGTCTCATTCAAGACATTGTAAGCAAGCCCGACTGGAAAGTAAATCTGATGGTCACTTAATTTATTTTTTTT
>ML660203.1:10589951-10600801 GCA_007570785.1 Antilocapra americana | reverse complement strand
TCTTCTTTGGAGAAATGTCTGTTAAGTTCTTTGGCCCACTTTTTGATTGGGTTGTTTATTTTTCTAGAATGGAGCTGCAGGAGTTGCTTGTATATTTTTGAGATTAATTGTTTGTCCGTTGCTTCATTAGCTATTATTTTCTCCCATTCTGAAGGCTCTCTTTTCACCTTGCTTACAAAGGAGGCAAGAATATACAATGGAGAAAAGACAACCTCTTTAACAAGTGGTGCTGGGAAAACTGGACAGCCACTTGCAAAAGAATGAAACTACAACACTTTCTAACACCATACACAAAGATAAACTCAAAATGGATCAAAGATCTAAGCATAAGACCAGAAACTATAAAACTCCTAGAGGATAACATAGGCAAAACACTCTCTGACATAAACCAAAGCGGGATACTCCATGACCCACCTCCCAGAATACTGGAAATAAAAACATGAATAAACAAATGGGTCCTAATTAAAATTAAAAGCTTCTGCACAACAAAGGTCACTTAATTTAAACAGAGACCCCCAGGGCAGAGAGAGCTATCTTTCAATCCTATCCCAGTGTGTACTTGTGACCTTGGGGAAAGTTACCTAAACTCACTAGACCCCTGTTTCCTCACTGGTGCAATGCAGGTGCCAAGTGTCCACCTCTTAAGGGTAAAGATGAAATCGGTCATCGGATGTGGAGCCCTCAGCCTGACACCTGGCCGGCAAATGCCTTAGCTGTTGCTCTTCACTCCCTGGTGTGCTGGGGCGGGGCAGGCAGCGGCCGGGTTCCCAACCGTGCCACAATGGTCCTTTGCACAGATACTAGTGAGAGGATGTTTCAAATCGGAAGCCTCGTTGTCCTCTGTGGGCTGCTGACTCAGACCACGGCCCTGCTGGAGGTCCTGCCCGTGCCCGAGGTCCTGCCCGTGCCCTTGGACCAGACTCTGCCCTTGGCCGTGACTCCAGCCCTGGCCCCGAGTCCCACAGATCTTGCTGGAAGCTTGACAGGTGGTAAGTGAGAGTCTGTGACAATTTCTTCCAGGTGTGTGTGTGTGTGTGTGTGTGTGTGTGTGTGTGTGTGTGTGTGTGCAATCATCTAATGGTTGGGAAGGGGGCTAAAAGGGGGCAAGGACTGAGGAGCCATAATTGTCAGATCTGACCCCCAAGGACCCCACACCCATTTCCAGCTCTCAGCAACGGCCTGCTCTCTGAGGGTCTGCTGGGCATTCTTGAAAACCTGCCGCTCTTGGACATCCTGAAGACAGGAGGGGACGCTCCCAGTGGCCTGCTGGGGGGCCTGCTTGGGAAAGTGACTTCACTCACCCCTCTCCTGAACAACATCGTTGAGTGAGTAGCCCTGAAGCAGGGCCTTGGGCCCCACCAGAACTCCCTCTGGAGGTCAGCCAGCCCCAGGTAGTGGCCCTGGAGGAGGGAGCGGGGTCATCAGAACATGAGGCCAGGACTCAGGCTGAGACCCCCTCACAGTCTGGCAGGGAACACCAGCTCTCCTGAACCAGCAACTGCTCCCAGTCCTGAAGTGCAGCTTGGATCTCCAGCATCACCTATAACCCTCACCATAGTCCTCTGAGGTCAATTTAATAATCCCAAGTTCTATAGAAAAGTGGGGGCACAGAGAGGGGCCTGTGCCCACACCACCAGAGCGATACAGAGTGTGGGTTCTAACTCTAACTGACTTAATTCCAAAGCCAAGGCTTTTTCCACTCTACCATGATAATTTTGGTCTCTTTATCGGTGAAATCCCTTCTTAAGTTGCTCTCCCCACTAGTGAATACGGTGGCTTTTGACATCAGCAAGAAAGTGTAAGCTATTCTCCGCAGTGACATCATAAAGTGATGTCCATGGAACAATCCAATTAACAAAGAGCAAGAGTGGAAAGTGAGCTGGCAAGGCCGGGTCCTTCACAGAACTGGATCAAATTCATTCCCAGGATTCCTACCTGCTCCCCGCCCCAGATGCTTGCCTCTGACTTGAAGACAGACAGATAGCCTTGAGTCTGATTTCTGTATCCATCATGTACTTGCTAGGTGACCCGGGCCAAGGGACTCAGTCTCTCTGGGCTTGGTTTCTTCATCTGGAAAATGAAGATTATGGTACCCACAGAGAAGAACTGTCAGGAGGACTGGAGAAGATATAAATCATATGACACAGAGGCTAGCTCAGAGAAGAGAAGAGGCCTCAGAGAAGAGGCTTACTTCCACCCCCTCTCAGTTCTCCCCAACTTCCTGCTCCTCTATCTGCATGATAAACTTCATTGCTTAACCTGCCATTGAAGGACTCAGCAAGATTCATGATCCCTACTCTTAAATGTGAAGGACTTACTCCAGTTGCCCCGACATCATCCACCCATCCACTTACCCACCCATACATCCACTTGACCATCTGCCCTTCCATCTAATCCCTTTCTCTTCCATGCATCTACCCACATATTCATCCACCCACCTGCTCATCAGTCCACAAACTCAACCAATATAACATAGCCCCTTTCTTTGTAAGGCTCTGAGCTAGCATACAGGATGAAAATATAACCCAGACACAGTTTCTTATTTTGGAAAACCTCATAGACCTGAGGTGAGCCGAGGGATCTGACCCAGTGCAGAGGCTGGGAAAAACTGATGTGAGTGTCAAAACTCATGTGGCTATTGTTGCAAGAGTCCCCTCATACCTCCTCCATCCCACCTTATGGGTAGCTGCACCTCTGAGATGCTCATGGTGGGATTAGATGTGGTTTCTAAGTTTAGGACTAGAGGAGTTAGTGTTTCTCACTCCAGTGTTTCCCCTCGGCAGTTTGAAGATCACTAACCCTCAGCTGTTGGAACTTGGCCTTGTGCAGAGCCCTGATGGCCATCGTCTCTATGTCACTATCCCTCTGGGCTTGATCCTCAACGTGAAAACGTGAGTGGACTCCAAGGGAGGGTGGGAGGATGGCTCACCAAAGGAGACCCTGATGATCATGAGTGGTATGAAAGAAAAAGCTATTGAAGTCTATCCAAAAGACATGAGTCTCCAACTTCAGCTCATTTGTTGTTATGCTGAGTGACCTTGAGTCACTTGGGAGACTCACTTGGCCTCTTTGAGCCTACTGGGAATTGAGATGAGTACAGTTGTGGGCAAGATGGAATGAGGCGAGATTGGCATTTCTGTCCAGAAGAAAACCTCCTCTGCCCTGGGACATGGCAGCTCAGCTACAGCAGACTGTCTCCTCTGCAGGCCCTTGGTGGGGAGTCTGTTGAAGCTGGCTGTGAAGCTAAACATCACCGTGGAACTCTTAGCTGTGACAGATAAGCAGAAGAATGTCCACCTGGTTGTTGGCGACTGCATGCACTCCCCTGGCAGCCTGAAAATCTCCCTGCTTAATGGGTGAGGCCAGGGGGTGGCTGCTCCTGTTGAGACAATAGGATGGAAGGATGGGTGAATGCGCGGAAAGATGGAACAATGAGAGAATGAGTGAGTGGGAGGGTGGAAGGCTGAGAAGATGGATGGATGGATGGACAGATGGACAGATGAATAAGTAAATGGTCACTATCCCTTCTTAGGCCAGGCTGACCAATTTTATGCTAGATTAGGCAACAAGAAATCTGAGTTCAAGCCCCATCTAGCTGAGGGGTATGGCAAGAGATGGAGGGCTGCCTGTGTGAATCTGAACAGTTCTTCCCCAACTTGAGCTTCAGCTTACTCAGATAATTATAATATGGAGCTATATTGGCGTTACTGAGAGACTCCTCAAAAATAATAAATGTGAACATGCTTTGTCCCAGTAAAGAGCAAAATAGCTATGGAGCCCACAAGGGTAATTATTTCAGTTACTCTTGAAAGGGAGAGGGAGGCACATATAAAATACAGGAGTCACCCCCATCATGACTAACATTTATTGAACACACATGTGTGTCACATGCATCGCCTCACTGAATCCTCATGACAACTGCATACTAAGCCCTGTTCATGCCTATATGGATTCTACAAAGCCTGGTTGAACACCTACTGTGTGCTGGCACCACGTGTTTATTCTACATGCATCTAGCGTGTACACTGCTGTGCAGAGTGTCACTCCCTTTGGATGGGCGCCTTGTTATGGATGCACATGGGTGTGGAGGCACAAGGCCAGTTTCCCTTATCAGTACTGAGATTGCAGTGGGCACACACCCATGCTTCTCCATACCAGCCCCAGGCCCCTGCACTCTCCATGCTTTTCTCTTTCAGATTGGGTCCCCTCCCCATTCAAAACCTTGTTGACAACCTCACTGGCATCTTGAATAATGTCCTTCCTGGGCTGGTGCAGGGCAAGGTAAGTGGAGTCAAAGTGAGGCTTCCTGGTCTTCGGATCTTAGAGCTTCTCGGGCTAAAAGAAGCCCCCGGGGTGAGCTCTTCTGAATCACTCAGTTTGATAAGTAAATTCCATCCATCAGTCTATCTGTCCATTGATCCATCTGTCCATGTTTCTTCTTCCCATCCCTCAAAATGTTCTGCTTGATTTCTGCTCTGGGCCAGGCACTCTATGTGTCTGCACTACAGCCGAAAGAGATTGGTTCCTGCCCCAAGAAGCTTCTAGTCCACCCCTGCTATGGCTGCAGATAAGACTCACCCAGCCTATGCTTGGGATCTCCTACGACCAGAAACCCACCCCTCCCAGAGCAGTCCACCCTATTCAGAAACAGACGCCAGATCACAGAGTGAACCACCACTTGCTCTGTGATTCGACACCTCATCCCTGACTTCAGCATCTCCATCTGCCCAGTGTGGACGTGTGAGGGTTCGTCTGCAGGATTGCTTAGAATCAGACACTCTCAGACACAGACAAATGATAGAAGGTCTCCCCAGAGAACCCATACTCAGGATACAGTTGCTGCCAGGGTTTCCCAAGGTGCCTAATGCTCCTCTCCGCCCCTGGCTCAGGTGTGCCCCCTGGTCAATGCAGCTCTCAGCCACTTGGACGTCACTCTGATACATTCCATTGTCAGTAAGTACCCTCCTGGGTTGGGAAAATCCCCTGGAGAAGGAAATGGCTACCCACTCTGGTATTCTTGTCTGGGAAATCCCACGGACAGAGGAGCCTAGTGGGCTACGATCCATGGAGTCACAAAAGAGTCAGACATGACCCGCTTCCAAGTCCTCTCTCCCCTCTGCAGGAGCAGGGCTTTTCCCCAGGGAGCTCTGTCCCCACACACGTGGGACAGCTAGGGCCCTCCAGTCTCCGCTTTTCCCATTTTAGAGTTCTTTTTGGCCTTAAATTATCAGGATCATCTTGAGACATAGACCCTGTCTCCACATCAGCCATAACTTAGGAATAGCTGAGCTGGTGGATGAAGAAGGCACAGTCCCCTTCAAGCCCTGCCTGAGCATGGTTGTATCTCAGAGTTCCCGTTTCCCAGGCCCCTGGGGACCATGAAGATCCCTGGGCTCCTTCCCTCTGGTCTGTGGTTATTGATTTTTTTTTTTTTCATTTTCCAGACGCACTGATCCATGGGCTAGAATTTGTCATCAAGGTCTAAGACTTCCAGGAACGGACCTGGCCTCTGCTGAGCCAGTGAGTATTGCTCCACACTCCACAGGATTTGGGGACTGGTCGTCTGTTCTCCTCCTGGTGAGGGCAGCAGGGGGCTTGGGACAGTGCCACCCAAAGGAAAAGACAAACAGCCATATAGGCAAACACTGAGATGCAGAGTGAAGTCCGCAGCAAGGCTGACAGTGGTGGAAAGACACAAGTACACACAATACAGATACAAAAGGAGGCACACATGGTCATCGATACACACACACAAAGTGCCCAGACACACCATTGTTACTCAAACAGACGTACAGATGCACACAATCTCATATCAGCACACGTACACCCTTATACTCACATATGCAAACACGCCACACACAAATACACATGGACACACAGACATCTCATATACAAACATGCCACACAGAAATACACATGGACACACAGACATCACATATGCAAACACGCCACACACAAATACACATGGGCACACAGACACACACTCACTCAAGCACAAGCACATGCACATCCACCAGGGGAGCCCAGCACTCTGCGTCTGGGCTCCCCTGGTGGCAGAGACAAGACTCCCAGCTCCAGGGTCTCAGCCTCCTCCCCACCCTCTGGAGGGCAGGTTTGATCATGAGCCAATACCATCTAGACTCAGCGTCCTTGAGTCTCCATTCTGTCTGGGGTCTTCTCCCAACAGAACCATTTCCTGAGGCTGGATTCACTCCCCGCCCAGCTTTTGAGGGCTCACAGAAGGCTGGTCATGTCCTGGACATGACACAGCCATGTTTGGAGACCAGAGCAGGCTTCTCACCAAGAATACTTCTCCCCCTGCTTTCCCACCAAGCATGTGTCATTCCTTGTTCATCACCAAATAAAACTTGCCTTTCTCTGCACAAGATGTGGTCATTCTTCACCATCACTGGAGGGCTCACAGATGGGAGAGAGTTCTGGCTTGAGTGATTGGAGCCATAGAACAGAGTTTAAACCTTACATTGAAGATCTTAATGGTCTTAGATGAGACAGAAAGATGTTCAGATGAGCATGGATTTCAGAACGACTGCTCTGGGGTTCTTAGGATGTGTCACAGGGGGTTGGATAAATGTAACTCTCCAGGCAAAGGTGATGACACACAAGATAACATTTCACAAGAAATGAAAATGACAGTTTAGAGAGATGTTCAGGAAGTAGACCTAGAAGGGTCGATGTGGGGGAGCAGGTGAGATTCCCGTCTGTGTCTCAGGTGGGGGATCCCAAAGGTAACCAGAAATATGGGGGGATGAGTTGATTCCGGCAGGAAGATCATGCCTTTAGCTGTGGCCATGGTGCATGAAAGTGCCTGGGAGACCCCAAGGAAGCCATCCAGGAAGCTTATGGATACAAGTCTTCTAGCACTGCTCTTTTGCTTATTTGCCTCCAGTCAATACTAGCCTCTTCTCTGCTCATTCCACAAAAGGATGATAAAGATGACAGGAAGGAAATGTAGGAGAAAGGACAAACTAGACTGAAATGTTCATTGCTGAAAGACTTGGGAATGTCAAGCACAGATAAGGGTCAAGGGAGTTGTATATGAAAAGATTATTGGTGCCCTGAGTGAGAATCATATTTAGAAACCTGATTTTAAGGAACTGAGAAGAGAATGGAATGTAAGGAAGTTGAGACTGTGAATCCAGGTAAGATTTATGAAAAACTGGAAGCAAGAAGGAAGAAGAAGTTCTACCTAGGCTGAAGAATGTTGTCCCTTCAAATAAAAAATAAACATGCTCTCATTATTTGAGGTCCTTAGAGGACCAGCCCCATCCTTTCATTTCATGGGAGAGGCCGTGGGTTGTTATATATGAATGACTTATACAAGGTCACAGAGTGACAAATAGGCAAATCAAGGACTGAAACATCATAGGTATTGGGATACCCCACTAACCCTGTGAGAATTAGAAGATTCAGGCTGGTGTGTCTCAACCCTTGCCAAACATCTGCCAACATGTCCAGACCCATCACTATCTCCACCTTTTATTGCCACCAACCAACATGGCGTCAGGGGATGATTCAGAACTGCAAGAAGGTTTGTTATAGGAAACCAATATATGTCTTCTGAAGAGGATTTAAGAGGGGAAGCATCTTCCACACTCACAGAAGTAGAAGATCTTTGAGTTCAGGAAGAATAGTTAAATTCTGCAAGCAGCTGAATTGATTGTTATGACTGTGAATGACCTGAAATACAGCAAAGACCTTCCAGACTGGAAACCATCAATCAGGACCTGACTTGGAGAGAACCCAGGCATGTCTTTCCTGGTCAAGACTGAGTCCCCTAGGGCTGAGGCCCCAAGAATCAATGTGGATAAAGAAAAGAGCGTGCATGCACACACACACACACGCACACACACACACACACACACACACACACACACACACACACACACCTGGGACCATCAGCACTGGTCCTACTGCCCTCTGACCTGGCACCAAACTGTATTCCTGCCTGGATGCACAGCCACTGCCCATCTCTGGTTATTCTTTTCTTCCCACTGCTCCCTGGACTTCTTCCTATAGCTCACTAGTCAGTTTTTTCCCTCCCCTAACAATTTCAATTCCTAATCAACCTGTCTAACAATCCCCAGGATACAAGACAGTCTGCCAGGTGGCCTGGTTAACCAGAGCACATTTATGACTTTTAATAGTGACATTTTCACATTTTTAAAAATTCTCTACAAGGATGTTAGTAGCAAGTTAAGATTTCCAAAAATTCTCTCCTACCTAAAAGCAATCAGAAATCTGGCAAAAATTGTCACAACCAATTTTTTCAGAATTCTTACAGCAATCTGGTTGGGGACGAGGTGTTTATTCAATAAAGAGTGCTGAATCTTTGTGACATTTTATCAAGCTGTGTGACATTTTATCTTACCCATCTCCCACTTTCCAGTTCCACAATAGACTTGAAAACTAAAATCCCATTATCTTGGTGAAAACCAGTAGCTTGGCAACCACTGGAAGCCAGCAGAAGGGGATTGATCAGAACAACTTCAAAGCCTCATTCTCAGAGAACTGTCATTATTTGACCGGTCCATTAGTTCCCTGGATGAGCCCATTCCCAAGGCTGTCTTGACATGACCTGACTCAGAGTTCAACCAGTCAATTGAACTGTCTTTTTCCTAAGGACATTTGTCAAAATGGTACACAGGCCTTAAGACTGGATCCCCAGGGAGTCTTGTGGACTCTCAAGCTAGTCCACATTCAAATTTTCAAGAACTTGTCATAATTACCTTTTAAATGTTCCTACAAGTTACTAGCTTCAGCAGCCTCTGCTTCAGGTAAGCTGTTATTGACTATAATTCTATGTATTCACCTGTCTCTCCATATTTCAAGACGGCAGTTTGTCCTATGACCTCTGCCTGCCAATACAGGAAATGTGTGTTCAATCCCTAGTCGGGGAAGATCCTACATGCCACAGAGCAACTAGTCCCGTGCACCACTATCGAGCTTGTGCTCTAGAGCCCAAAAGCCCAACTACTGAGCCTGTGCACCACCACTACTGAAGCCCACATGCCCTAGAGCCATGCTCTGCAACAAAGAGTAGCCACCACAGTGAGAAGCCCACCCACCCCAACTAGAGAGGAGACCCCATTTGCCACAACTATAGAGAAAGGTCCTCGCAGCCCCAAAGACCCAGCACAGACAAAAATAAATAATTTTTTTTTTTTTAAGATGCAAGGATGCAGGGAGGGTTTCTACTGCTCTTAGGGACACAGCTGAGACCCCAGGCAGTCGATAAGGCAGTAGAGCAAGAGCCAGAGATGGAGCACTGGTTCAGACCCCACCCCTACTTGTAGGTGACCCTGAATGCAAAGTAGCCAAGACCAATCACAATCCCACAGCCCTCTTGGGCATTAGCTGCAATGCAGCAGAGCAGAACTCACTGCATGGCATCCCCCTCTTTGGGAATCGGTCTTCTAAGCTATGAAATGGGAGACTTTCAGCATTTGAGTCCTGGTTTCAGAAGAAAACTCTCTCCCCAGGAAGGGCACTGTTTTATTTACACTGCAGCTGAATACCTGGCTCCCTTAGTTTCCCCTTGTATTATTTATCCATTGCTGTGTAACAAATTACCCTAAAACATTTTGGCTTAAAACCATAAACATTTATTCTATCACAGTTTCTGTGGGTCCGGAATATAGAAACAGCTGGGTGGTTCTGGCTCAGAGTCTCCCATGAAGTTGCAATTAAAATGTTTTCCAGGACTGCATCTTCCAAAGGCTTAACCAGGGCTGGAGAATCTACCCTCAATACTTTACCTCTCAGATCTCTCCATTGGTCTGCTTGAGTGTCCTCTCAACATGGCGTTGGTCTCCCCTAGACCAAATGATCTGAGAAAAAGAAAGAGGGAAACTGCAGAATCTTTTATGACCTCATTCTAAAAGTCACACATCATTGCTTTCTACTATCTTCTCTTCTTTAGAAGTGTGTCACTAAATCCATTCCATCCCCAAAGGGAGAATTAGTCCCCTCTTTTGAAGGGCACATTAAAGAATTTGTGGACATGTTTTAAAACCACTGACACCCTCTCCATTCCAGATACTCCCCTGGGCATTGCTCTCAATGGCCAAAGGCTCAGAAGCACGTTTTCCTAAGCAAAGGAGCTTTTCTCCTTATATAAAATCTTGAGCTTCCCAATAAGGTAGAAGTGGCTACAATCCAGTTCGGATTTTGTGTTATTGTTATTTTGATTGTTTGTCTAAAAGCAGTTTTTTCCTTCCCACCACATGCAAATCAGATAAAAGTAGAAATACTCTGAAGTGGAGATAAATGGAACAGTTTCAACATTCCTGCCCTCTCTCAGTGTCTCCTCCAGTGCTGATGGCCCTCCCCTTGGTTTGTGAGATGACTTCAGACAGAGCATGAAATCCCAATGGGGAAACATTTCTCTGTTCCTTCTTTTTCCCTTCTTGTAACTGCAGCATGAAGAAAGTCTCACTTGGGAGCTAGTCTGTCTTTACTACTTTGGGTGAATTTGCTACAATCGAGAGAGAGAGAACGTGAGATCCTCCAATTCTCACTACATTATCCCATAAAATTTCACATTTTTCTGTTTCATTTATATCTCCTTTGTGGTTACATTCTATTTCTGAAAGTTGATGATGCTGGGACTTTTAACTGAAAATTGTGAAGTTTTCTATTACAATAGATTTTCTTTAAAAATAGAGAGACTTTTGGATGGCAGCCATTCTGACTGGTGTAAAGTGGTACCGCATTGTAGTTTTGATTTGCATTTCTCTGATAATGAGTGATGTTGAGCATCTTTTCATGTGTTTGTTAGCCATTTTTATATCTTCTTTGGAGAAATGTCTGTTAAGTTCTTTGGCCCAATT